>JACJUY010000058.1:155404-176567 GCA_014220935.1 Platorchestia sp. MABIK
CTGAAAAACAGAACAGCAGTGAATCCAAAAAATGGTCTTTAATGAAACAAAAAGATGGTCCTTAATGAAACAAAAAGCCAATTCTATTTCAGTAATAAGATAGCTCACCTAACGCTCAAGCTTGGGACCTCAATTTTTCCCCTTGGAACACCAATTCCCATAGATTTAATAATTGTTTCCATCCACCCTTAGGTGGATGTGCGCCTTTCCATCCACCATTCCGAATCTACGGTCTCTTCGGACTGTCTAAAAATGCGAGTGTCGCTTAAGTGTATTGAACAGGAAGCAGTGAGTCGTTGGCAGGAAGAAAATCGATCGGAAACTTTTTGGAATCAATAAGCTACAGTACAGTTGTTCAGAAAGGCTGCAAACACTCGAGAAAATGGCCCTCAAACGACACAATTCTTAATTCTTTAGAAATAAAAATTGAATAAACGATTCTGGGGAAATTTGCGAGCCCCTTCTGCTAATGTGCATAATGCCATACAGCAGAGTAAAAAAGAACACCAACGTAGCTAAAAATCTCATGATAAAAACATTACAGACCATAAAAAGCATTTTTCAGTGCACTGAAAAACAAAAAGTTAAAGTGTTAAAAATTAAAAACTTTGACTAATTCTTCCGAGTAAACCGAAAGTAAAACATTGACATTGAAAAGACACTAATAAAAAACTATAGACAATTTCAATCAACAATGGAAAGTTTCACCGCCGTATCAGATTCATTTGGCGGACGGTTTTTTTAAAATGCACATCAACTCTGAAATGCGGAGATCAAACGAATTGGGGGCTAAATCGTACATTTTAAATTTGTGCTTTTAAGAACATGGTCGTCATTTGCACAATGTTCTTTTATAGACGAACTTTAAACGAAGTCATACTCCGGCTGTGGTTTTGCGCACCTCAGTGGTATATCAATATTCGTATGACCGCTGCGAGCGATATTACATTGGTAGCACTGGGCTCAAATTTTTTGTGAGGTGTGCACAACACAGGGGAATCTCATTTTGCGCAGGCCCAACCAAGCCTTCCAACTCGTCATGTCAGAAAATAGTGTAAATATACAACATATTTTTAAAAGCACAAATTCCAAATTTTGGATTCAGCGCCAATTCGTCTAAACTAGTCATTTTAGAGTCGATGTGCATTATAAAAACCCAACCGTCAATAAATGAATGTGATACGGTGATGAAACCTTCCATCGCTTGATGGAATTTTCTAGTTTTTTATTATTATTTTCAGTTTATTCAGAAGAAATGGTTGAAGTTTAAAATTTTTAGCATTTTGATTTGTTGTGTTTTAGAGCACTTAAGATGGAATTTTTTATAACCCGAAGAGCTAATTTTTATAATGACATTCTTAGCTACGTTGATTTTCCTTTATATCCTAGAAGTGATATTTCCTAGAAATCAGCCTATTCCATCTATTTTATACCACACAGTACACACAATAACAAGTAAAAACAAAGAAAAGCCGCCATCTTTCAACAACATGTTATCTCGCTGAAATACACATGAATACGCAGCTGGAGAACTGATGAATGTGTCGCTGGATACCAGCAATTTTAACTCCGAGTATTAGTTTTATTACCTACGTATTATGCCCCTAAACAATGAATGGACGCAGTGTCCAGAGCGAAGTGCAATTAACCCTGCAATAGTCCCTGTCACCATTATTTTGTTTTAAATGTTTAAAATCTGCCAATCATCCATTAAAATGATTGTACATATCATCGTATTATATATTATACTATTGTTCACGACCCATCAAAAATGACGGGGTTGGTTTTTTTCTTAAAATGAATTGTCAAGATGTGGATGAAAAACAAATATATCCGTGCTTAAAGTGCCAATGATAATAATATTGTTGTACTTGTGCACTGGTGAAACTCGTATCACAGACACGGTCATTAAGCATCTTTATGAGCTTCAACAGATATGTTCCAAGCAAGCAAGCAACAACTGTGCATTACAATAGAGTCGATCAATCAACTACACGTGTCTTGAACCGTGCAGCTAAAATTTTTCAAGCATAAATCAGCAGTTGACTGTATTTCATACAATAATATACATATACATCTTCATACCGGGGTGAGAACCTCAGTGGGTTTACCATATTCGCCATGCAGGGTTAATAATCGCTTCAATTTAAAATTGCAAGGTTTTCATCGAATCATAATTGAATTCCAAAGATTCAAACTAGGCTAAAAGATTAGATTGGATGTTGGTTTAAGCCTCCTTAACCGCAAAAACAGCGTTCCATAGAGAGGAAGGAAGAAGGCACCATTTAGTATGGAGATAAGGGAACTCGGAATTTGCGTAAAAGGGCCATAGAAACAGTAAGTTGAAAAAAGTTCATGAAACAAGATAAAAGTTGAAGAAGAAAGTAGTAGGTCGTGAAAAATAGGACAGCATTGAACCAAAAAAAGGTAGTCCTTAATACAAAAACATTTTATTTCAACAAAAAGATGGCGAACCTAACTCTCAGTTCGGGCCCTCGCACATTTTCCAACTGCGAGTGCTTATTCCCATAGATACAATAGTTGTATCCCCCCAAAGGCGAATCTAGGCTAAAATGTTACCGTCAAATTTGTATGATGAAATGCAAATTTATGAAGTACTACTCAAGAATGACACACAGTTCAAGCCACATGAACTGCTATAGCAAACAAGCAAAGTAAACATGTGAAATAGGAAGTGTGACAGGTAAACATGGCTCAATTCATCCCAGATTAGAACACGGTTGCGTTACCTGGTCATCTTCGGAACCACCAGAATAGCCGGATTCTTGAACAGCTTTGTCCGATTTGGTTCCGTCATCGTTGGAAACTTTGGTCTTGGTGTCCACTTCCGAATGTTTCTCAAGTTTGCTTTTCAAGTTTTTTAAAGAGCTTCTCCGTCTCCTAGGAGGTGATGAAATTTCCAAATCTTCATCAGACGACGACATATCAGACTTGGTTTTCTCAGTAGGTTTCAAGAAAAACTGGTCTCTAGTCGTCAGTTTTTCAGCAGAAGATGAGCTAGGAGTGGATTTTTGGATGACGGTAGATGCAGTCTTGTCGGACTCTCCCGTGGAATCTAGCCCAGGTAATGACAGTAGATCTTGAGTAGAGCTCCAGGATTTCTCTGAGATAACATCCAATTCGGTTTTCTTTGATACTCTGTGCGCCCTGGGTATAGAAATGGGAGTCTTTCTCAAAGCTGTTTCATAATCAATAGAAGCACGGAGTTGAGGAACAGGCGAAGGAGAAATTTTATTTTTGGGAATAACAATGCAATTTTTTATATCCGTTTCGACGTATATGGGTTTCTGGTCAATTCTTACTGACGACGGCTCGGAAGGAGAGTCTTGCGTCTTATTTTGAGTTGAGAACGATGTTCGCTCATCGACGTTGCTTGCTGAACCAGCACTTGTGGCTTGCATTCTAGAATACGAAAAATTCCCATCCCTTCCGCTAGTTGTGTCACCAGCTGAGGTCTCGATTCCATTACAACCGGTGTTCTTCGCTGCTGATGTGGAACCAATTTCCCCTGAAGTATTGCGAGTGTTCTCTTCACGATGACTGCTGAGGTCTATCACACATTCTGCATGTCTCCAAGGACTTTCTTTTAATGGTATTCCCACAGTTGAACATGAAGTTGGTCGTTCCACAGCTGCTGAATGAAATACTTCATTGTTGTCCTCATCGGACTCTTTCTCTTGTGAGTCCCCATACATGGAAGGGTTCGAGCAAGTTCTTGTAAGGTTGCCGAACTGGGGTTTTGTGCCAAAAATTCCAGCACTGAAATCCAGTGACGCAGCCCGAAAACGCGTGTTATTGTTTCGCTTGTAATTTGTTGGCGTTTCTCTGCCACTCGATCTTTTTCGTACATCTTGCATAAACTTCGAATTTTCGATTATCTTCTGTTTTTCCTTTATGGAAGAGGAGCGCGATCGATCATTTTCAAGCATTAGGCGATCAAAGAAAGTATTTAGAAGTTGTTGATCTGAGTTCACAATGAAAGAAGCGGTCTCTTGTCTCGCTTCAACGGGCAGTTTAGCGAATCGAGCAGCAGTGATCGGCGACATTGTCCTCTTACTGTAGCAGTCAGCTTCCGACGATCTTCTGCTTGGAGCTTGGAAAACGGTCGTTTTCGCTTCATAAAGTTCTGCGCTATACGCTCGAGGTCTTGACGCAGCCCAAGATGAACCTTTCTTATCTGAAGCTTCCGACAGAGGCTCAGAGTCGTGCAGCAAGGAAGATGAAGAAAACTCTGCATTAGGACATGGTGTAGTTTCAAAAGAGATGTTTTCAGCACGATCCATTGACGTAACTTTTCGTAAAGGAGACTTTGGATCATAATCAAATTCGTTCGCTTCATCTTTACTTTCAACTAAGGCACTGGAGGGTTCGGTTCGCGAGCAATGAGAGAGAACAGTAGGACCGAAAAAACTATTAATAAGTCCCGCATCAGATGATAGCGGATCATCATCATCATCATCATCACCATCATCCTTAGGATAGCCTAACTGTTTTGAACCTTTGAGTACAAAGGAGTACACGTTCTTAGATAGAATTTCATCGGTTCTGTTATGGTCCGCATTATTTCGGTTTAACGGTGAGATAGTTGATCCAGGGTTGGAAGTCTCAACGAAAGGTAAATTGGTGGGTAAGGATCGTGAGGGGAAGTTGGAAGAATCAGACGCTTCGGGTCCTCGAAGTCTATCTCTAGAAGTCCCAAAAGGCTTATGGTTGCTCTCATATGACCAATCTTGCATGCTCTCGGAATAATTGTCTACGAAAAGCGGGGCAGCCGCTCTAAACAGAGGCTCATACTGTGATTCATGTGGAGAGTACATTTTATTTCTTTGAATCACGTCATAATATGTGAGTTCATCATGAGAACTCTCCTCCTCTTCTAACTGATTGAACGTAGAAGACTTTTCTTGCTGCACCGTACCTGATTCTATGATGTCATAGTCGCTATCTACACAGGAATAACGACGAAACTCTTTGTTTGCAATTGGCGATTCCAAATCTTCGCCACGAGTTTCGGTGACATTCATGACCAACTGAAAAAGACGAGGAGGTTTCGGAGGTCCTGTCACATCTGGAGCTGCCATGTCAACTTCTGACTGACGTTTCTTGCGTTCAAACGTACGGTCTGTCAAATTCTGTACAGTTGATTTGCATTTGGCGTAAATTTCGTCCGTAGATCCGTAACTAGACATCTTCTCAGTAAAGCGTTTTCGAAATCCTCTTCTTTCAATTTCTACATGAGAGCTTAATCCATCATTCCCTTTTCCACAGACGAAGTCGACATCATCCATGGTAATGTTCGATGTAGATCTCGATTTTTGAATATTGCCGGGAGTTTTGTTTTCTCTTCTCTGAATCTGTTCTAAGTAGCGCTCTCCGATATTGGGCGTTCGCTTTTGGTATATTTTTTTTCGAGGACGATCGGGAGATGACTCACGAAAACTTTCCCCCGATATTTGACTCGGTTCTGGAGAAGATATCTGGATGCTAGGGACAACCTCACTCGATATTCGCCTTTTAGAAGTGTCAAGTTCCAAGTGAGTCGAATGATTTTGGGCGTCATCAGAAATTTGACTGAGGTGGCTCGTCACGGTTGAATTTTGCTCATGTACCTTCTGATCACGTTCAGCTATCCATTTGTTGGGAGTAATTCTAACAACGTTGTGTTTTTTGCATTCCATCGTTTCGTACTTTTCGATGATGTTAAAAACATTACCGCGGGAAGGAGTCTTACCCTGCCTTACGCATCTATCGGTAAAGCTAGAAGTACGTTCAACTATGTCTCCAATAGTTTGACGGAACCGCTCCTTTGAATTAGATGTCATAGATTTTGCTTTCTGTAACCCACCTCGTGCGTGGCCAGGAGTATAAGCATATCTGTTACATTCAGGCGGATAGGAAGAATTACTTCCCAATAAAATATCATCGTAGGTTGGTGCAGAGCCGTGCTTAGAATGCTCGTAAGGTTCCAGGTCCAAGTCACTTTTGGATCGGTTCTTCCCTCGTCCTACATAGCGGCGAATGGCTTTAAAGGGCCGCCGGAAAAGAGAAGCTTCTGCTCTGGTGGCATCAATTTTTACTTTGTTGCTTGTTGTAGAGGAATCGTGACTCGTGAAGCTATGTAATGAAGAAGTTTCTCCTCCTTGGTATTCGATTTGATGGCCACTCGAGTCCCGATAGTCAAAGTGATAGTTGGTTAGCGCGGGTTCTGCTGAAGTAAGATTCAGACGCTGTTCGAAGTTTTCTCGTAAATTTGAGAGCTTGATAGAAATGTCAGATCTTGTGCTGTCCGATGACTGAATAGAAACGCCGTCTGAATCCACTCTAGACCGGCGGGGAACTAAATCTTCATTATCAAGAAAGAATTCTGAGGGACAAGAAGAGCGTTTCTCTTTCTTAGTACCACTCTGAATCTTCATCATTCCTTTGTTAAAAGAACGCTTCAAACTTAGAAGAGGCTTTTTATCGTCGGTAAATTCGTAAGTGACCGACTTATCAAAAGTTACAGATTTTCTTTGATCCTCCGCCGATGACTCACTTTGGTTGGATATTTTTTCTCTTAACTGTTCGTGGATACGGTCATCATTGAAAAGTTGCACCGATTTCGACGATGGGACCTCTTTCATTGTACTTTTTCGGATGTGCTGCCGCGTTTCTTCTTGACGTTCTTCGTAGGTGCGCAAACTGAACAGAATGTGCGGGGCATTGTGCTGAATAGATCTGGACACGGGCTTGAGGTGAGTAATTGCCTTGGGGTGGGAATGTTTTGAAGCGACCGAGATGTTATTATCAACAAATCTAGGATTACTTTCTGACTGATCCCACCGGCGATTAGCACCATCTACAGAGTTCTGCCGCTCAGAAGACGAACGACCACTGTAATATACAGACTGAGAGTCTCTTTCCCTTCGAGAAAGTTGATCCATGTCAACTTTACGAATTCGTTCATTATGTCTTTTTCCAAACTCTCGAGTACTTACTTTCATCGTCGAAGATGCATCTTGAAAAGTGTGACTACGAATTACCTTCGAGCAATCATTTGCTCGATCCATATCGTCAGGCGTTTTATGCCGGTTGTGCAGAGTCGAAAAATAGCCACTGGATTGCGTAGCCGAGTAAGGGTTCGATATTTCAAGGGTTCTTGCACGCTCCTTGTCCCGGGCTTTTAAAATCAGTTTGATTTCTTCTTTGGATCGTCGATTAGGAACGTTTTTGTTGGGTATGTATTCCGTAACTGCCTCGGACGAGAAGGTGAACCTAGTGACAGGACTGTACTGAGGTTTGTCTTCATCGTCCCGAAAAGGTCGCTCTTTCGTCTCGAGCGAAGGCGGTGTCGTCGGCGAAGATGCCTGGATCGACCTCACTGAATCACTTCTCGTTACATTGCTGTAAAGGGACTCAGACGATCTGTGACTTCCATGACGCGACACTTCACGTTTCTTTCGAACGTAAGAACGAGGAGGTATGTTCGGAAACTCGAACACTACGTGACGTTTTTTATCCATTGTCAGAACGGCTCCGCAGTGCCAATTTCATGTCACACTTTAAAACAGCTCAATCCTTCACTAAGGGAAACTTTTCGTCTTAGAATCAACATACTAGGCACCAAAACTTCACACCAGCTTGCCACAAGCACTTGATACTACGGCGGAACAAGTTAGACTCAGGTGTGGCACAACAGAACATGCAAAACGAGCACGTTTCTACAGAAAGATGGCAAACGCGAGCTGTGTCCGCTGCACTCCACAGTGCCGGCCAGCACAAGTGTCACTCGCACTCGACCACGAGCCTCACCCTCAGCTGTGACGTTGGCTCCACCACACGGGCAAACACAAACGCCGAAATTTTTTGGTGATTTTAAATAACGGAAAGGGAATCGCATGGCCTCTCTTTTCTGAAGAAACACCGGGAAGAAAGAGAAGGAGAGAAAGAGAAATGAATTTGTATCAAGACAAAAAAGCCGAAACAACTGGAGAAACATGGAAACTCTGGCAACCAGCAGCCACGGTACGTACACCTGTTGAAAAGCTTCTCACACGCACACCTGCTCAAACACGTTCGCAGATCGAACTTCAGCTGTTACATTTCACAGTCAAAGCGCTTTAGCCTCGTAGGAATAACACAGAAACCAAGATCAAGAGTAGCTTCAAGATCAATGCTGTTTCACTGAATTCATAAATACAGGTGAATCATATAGGTAAAATGTGCAGCGGGGTGCGAATATATGATCAGAAGTATGAGTAACATCGCGAAGTATGAGTCAGCAAGAGGCTCCACATCGAGGGCAAGGTGAAGCTTGCAGGGCAGCACTTGGGTCATAAAACAGCACTTGGCGCTAAGTTAGAGAATTTTATTCAGTCGTGCGAGCAGATTCTACCCAGCCAAAGCTTCGAACTACGAGTGCTGAACCATCAGGCAAGGCGGAAAATTTCATCAACTACGCTCAATCAACGATGACCGATGCATGAAAAAAAATCATATATGGTAGGTACATTGAAAAAATTGCGTTTATTAAGTATACTTTTACTTCTAAATTTTGTCCATATAACCTTATATAACTTACCAAATGACATGGTGTGAAGACCAAATAATATAAGGTACATTGGTAGCTATTTGCAAGTACTAAGGTAATAACAACGCGGCAGGATGGGAGGAGATAGAGCAATTTCAGATTAGCAGTGTTTAGACACTCCACTCCAGGGGGCGTGGTCAACTTACTCGATGACGCAGAAGAAATGATACAACAAACCAAGTATAATTGATAAAGTTCTTAACCCCCTCAAGGATTAAGAAATGATACGATAAACTGAGATGCATCTAGTATCATCAGATATTATTTTGGTTCTTGGTGAAGAGTTTTCGTTTCGCTAACGTTCCCAACTCTTTGGTTGTGATCACTAGCTGTTCAAGGCCCGATTTCGCATGCGTACAGATATCACTCCCAAATAATCAGTTGGCTGAAATGTAACAAGGACGTCTACACAAAATTAAGCAACAGTGATGAGAAATACATATTTAGTACAGAGTAGAAAGCATATTTGTACGACAGAAATAGAGATATGATGTAAGTTTTACAGTTAGAGAATATGTGCATACACCTGTAAAACGTGAACACCTAGCACACAGAATAATGGAAAAATTTCCAACCAAGACTAACCGGCCTGTTGTCGGACCAGAAGCTTTCTTCCACACCTGTGATCTTGTAAAGCCTCTCACCGAGGTAGATCTTCTCGCTCTCCAGCTTGTGGATCGCCTTCTGCTGCTGCCCGCACTCCTGCAATCGTCAAAGTGTCAATCAATTTCAGTTTGAAAAAACGAGAAAATCGGTTTCGTGTGGACATCAATTTAATGACATCACGGTTTGAATCACAAGCCGTGATGCAAACAAGACAAAATTCACTTCACACGAGCAGAAATTTCATTATAATTTCCATTACAAAACTTGTGGTCGTACAGCTGCACGTGACTTGTTTGAAACACTCAAACCTATTGTCTGAAACAGCTGGAAGTGTTTGATGAGTGAATCTGTGATACAGACTCAACTGCCTCACGAGCATTTAAATGTGATATGTATAAATTGTGGGTATCATTATAGGATACATA
This sequence comes from Platorchestia sp. MABIK, assembly GCA_014220935.1. Lineage (NCBI taxonomy): Eukaryota > Metazoa > Arthropoda > Malacostraca > Amphipoda > Talitridae > Platorchestia > Platorchestia sp. MABIK. The sequence goes on from JACJUY010000058.1 coordinate 165,026, forward strand.
CATTCGTTTGGTGGCTGAAAGATTGGTCTGAAAGAAAATAAAAGATGTAGTGCAACCAGGGTCATCTTGCATGTTCCATTTTTAAAGTAATCAGATTGTAATGCTCCCTATAATAATAATGATAATCCTAATAACAATAATAACCGTCGTCTCCTTAAGCACATTTACAAAATGAATGTAAAGAAACATTCTGTTGTCTATAACCATCGAGAATTTCCAATGACATGACATGAAGTACTTGAGAATATTTGTGATGCGAGTTTTATAATAAACCTCAAGGTACAAATATCATACATAAATTACTGACACAAAAGGATAGGTATATTTATCTGGTGTGTTCAGTGGAGGATTGAAGTAACGAAATTTCCAGAGGTGGTGATGCCTGTGTCACATACGCTCACCGTTAATTTTTACGGTACAAGAAATCCAGGAGTGTTAATATTATCAACAACCTAATTAAATAATTCCTTTGCTTACGCAATAATTTACTATCTCGATATTGCTGATGAGATCTGTATGCTAAATTACAAAATTAAATACCTACAGATGTGATTTACATGTTTTTCGTCACTCAATAATGTCGCTACTTTGGACGGGCGGTGTGCGCTAGTTAGTATTTACTTTATAATAATACACAGTTGTTCCTTGGTTGGCTGGTCTGTGTGTCTGTGGCGCTCCTAAGGATGCTAAATGACCGGATCTGTGATACGAGTTTCACCAGAGCACAAGTACAAGAATATTTTAATCGTGAGTATTATTAGGATGGATATTATTATATGGATATTTGGATGGATATTATAATATTGCTATTAGGATGGCTATTCAGGATAACCTCAACATCCGTCATCTTAGCGGACCAACAGTGTTTGAAGTAGCTGACGAAAGCAGAGGGAGGCATTTAGAACAAAGCTCCCATTCACAGGGAATATGCTGCTTTTTATGAGTCTCGTTGGTATGATCAATCATAATTTATATCAATCAATCATAATTTATTTATCAATCATAATTTACAGCATATGATGCACAGAAAAAGTTATAACCGATAATGCTTTATTCATGAAAACGCACAAGTAAATTAGAAATTCTCACAGCAACAGTTGTGTTGCTGAACACACAATACAAATAAACTCGCAAAAAATCGTACGTAATGTTGTTGAAGCCCATTAATCTGCACAAACAAGTTTTATGTATTATTAACTATATTAAATATGTATGCATGAAGTTTAATGAAAATAATATTAAGATGAAGGTTTTATTCCTAGTTATGCTCAGTGAGTTGTTAGCACATATGTAACAGCTCACAGGACCATCTATAGCAGCACACAAATGCTCTCATGCGTCCATTGTCTTTCAAAGAGGATATCGATTGTTCAAGTTCCGTAGCTTCGCTAATGCATAACGTCAATTTTTTCATTGGTAGAAGAATATTTGCATCTTGCGCTTCCTCGACTTGGTTGTAGTGCTCCGCCAATACTGAACTGCAGCGAATACCTACGAGTTCATCATTAGAGATTTCGTTAATCATTTCAGAGCACTGAAGATGTGTTTTTTTTGTAATCCGAAATGCTTGTTCTTATCATGTTATTCTTATCCTCATTGGTTTTCCTTTTTATCTTAAAGCGAGATTTCCTAGAAATCAATTTATTTCAGTTATTTTTATTAGAGAATTCGTGTTCTGGGCTTTTCAAAAAATCTTGAATGTCTTCTGCCGTCTCATCAGTCATCCTGGCCTCTTCAGTCAGTGCCACAGTGCTACAATTTCTTCGTTGCAGCCCTGTGCATTAATGTTTCCGTTACCTTACGAGTGCTGACCACAGCTCCTGCCGTACATTTTCAAGGTTGCGGTAGAAACGTCGTCCCACACCTGATTTATTACAGTTTCTGCATATTTTCTGTTGAAGCATTTTAAGAAGGACGTAACGTAGTCCTTTTCACTTGTTATAAAACTAACAGACGCTTGCATCAAATCTCTAAGGTAGTAGGCTCAATTTAAATGCAGTAGTGACTCCTTGATCTGTAGGCTCCAGTAGAGATGGGGTATTCGGCGGAATAAAAATAATTTTAATGTTTGGGACCAAACACTGAAAGTGAGTTTGCTTACGATGTTCTGCAGCATTGTCCAAGCTGTATTATCTTGTCCTTGCTCTTCAATGGAATGGAACGAAAAACATAGCTAGTGAATCATTCCTGAAAATCTGCTTACGTAATCCACGCTGTTTTGTTTGAGTGACATACAACGGGAAGATCTTCTTTTGTAACATTTTTCATCGGTCTCAGATTTTCTGCATAGTATATTAACGGTGGCTTCAGCTTTGCATTTCCATTGGCATTAGCCTCTAGCAATAATGTCTGTCGATTCTTTTGAGCTCTGTTACCAGAGACATCTTGATCTTGAGCTGTTCTGTTGTTCCGAGACGTCACTTTTTCCCACAAGAGACTCGTTTAGCCTACATTAAATACCTGTTAAAGAGAATATTTTCTATCCGAAATGATCCTTCTAACTTCAAGCCGATAATTACAGGCTGCATCTGTATCTGCACTGGTAGCTTCTCCTGATAATTTAAGGTTCTTCAAATTATATCTCTTCCTAAACAAGTCAGACCTGCCGTCACACTCGCTTCAAATTGATCTTCACTACCAAGTTCATCCTTTCAGCTTTCATAAATTGATAAGGCTTTTTATTTGATTATGAGAGTGCTAAGAGAAGCTCATTTTCTCTGCTCTTTAATCCAAATATAGAAAAGTGCTTCAGTTGTTTCAACAGAAGAATTACGCACTAGCGTTATAGTTTCTCTTGCTAAGGACGATAAAGATTCCGGACTTGTTAGTATTTTATGGCGGTCCTTAGCTGACGTTGACTATCTCACCCTACTGAACATTCTGCTATTGGAGGCGATGCTGTCTTCCTTGGCATGTTTCTCAAGAATTTTTAACTGGGTTGCAATGCTTATCCTTTATATCTTGCTCTCACAACCTGCATTGCTGCACTCATTGCTGCACTCATTGCTTGCTTTGCACACTCTTGGGGCCATTCTATTGCCGCAAAGGATGCTTTATTCCAATCAATCAAGACTGATACATATCATCTTGTACATTGCCTTTTTTCAAATGCCTAATAACTAACACCAGAACGCCATGATGGTTACTCCCGGTCAATCCGGTACCCATTTCCGCCCCCTGGGTGGAGTGGGGGTATTGTGAGCGAATTCTCTTTTTTTCCCAACGGAGAACAATCACCGCTCAAGTAGCTACGAACTTGCGTCCAATGACAAGTAAACATAAAACAGCTGATCAATATTATCATGTTAATACAATGCTGTCAGTCAGCTGTAAAAAATCTCTCTAAATGCAGTTAAAATAAAGATTATATATGTACCTAGATTAACTACAGACGTCCGATGTAAAGAGTGTGTGATATCTCGACTCTGAGTGACGAATGATGAGGAATAGCGAATTATGTTAAGGGATAGACATTCAACGAAACTGGACGTGCAGAAGCTTGAGATTATCCTGTATTTGTTTGTCATCCACATCTGGAATATTTGTTAAAGGAAAATATTAAATTCGTCACTTTTGACGGGCCGTGTTCAATAGTTGTCACAGTGGCCGAAAGGTTAAGAACGCGTCATTTACGAGAAGGTGTTGGCAGTTCGAATCCCGGCGTTGCGCGGTACTTTCTCCCCGTTGGGAAAAGAGAGATCTCAAGCACAATTCCCCACTCTACCCAGGTGTCGGAAATGGGTACCGGCTTGACCGGGGGTAACCGTCATTGTGTCCTGGTGTTAGTTACAAGGCATTTGAAAAAAAAATGTACAATATAAATATTAGGCTTGATTGATTGGAATAAAGTATCCTTTCAAGTTACGCAATTAAATTCTTTCCCACCCCACAGAAGAAGCAGCATCTTTCAGAGGCCAACAAAACGACCTGAAAATCTGCAACAAAACTACTGTAGCTGGAGCGCGCCGTTGACCGAACACCAGGAAACGTTTCAAAACGCACACTAATTTTAGGTAAACAAATCTGTTAATCAGATAACGACATGTACAGCATGAATTTACTCTTGAATATTATTTAGTAAAAAGTTTGCTGTTAATGAGTAAATCTATTGAGCGATCATCTCTATTCCTAAAAAATAAGAGTTAACCCATTATTAAATTTTCTATGAACAAATTTGAAGAAAATTAAACGTTTTGATCACGGAATAATTCAATTTTGCGTTGTAGGAATATCTTCCAGTGAGGGCCTCAAATAAAATTGAGTTTCGGAACATGGGTTTAAAAAATTTACTAGCATGACCAATGAAAATATTTCAACGCACAGTGTATGTAAAAAAGAACAAATTTAGTTTTCTTTAGGACCTCGGTCACGGCCGTACCTGGAAATGTACGCGATAATTAGTATCACATATCAAGGGCCTTACAAAATTCATAACAAAATATGAGTATTATTCAGCATCCAAGCAGTGTGAGCAATGCTCTTTTTATTACAGCCATTTATGTTCAAATATTTTTTGGAGCATTAAATATCTAATGCAGTCACCACGTGATCATGATGATGGCATCACGAACGTAACAATGTACTCATTTGGTTACGAAAGAGCAAGAGGTAAGCATACTTCCAACAAGCCGAGACAACCTATATTAGATTATAAGTTACCTCGAGTCCCCCAAACCAGAACAGAGGTGTTCCTAGAGCGAGAACAGAAGCAGGCACCATTAAGTATGGAATTAGGAGAACGAGAAGTTTATGCGCAAGGTGCCCCCACACTCTAAGCATAAGAACCGCAAGATTTAAAGATTTCTTACAAGAAGATAAAGTTTTCAAAAGAAAGTAATAGGGGCTAAAATGGAACAGCACTGAACCGAAAAAAGGGTCAGTAGTAAAACAAGTGAAGGAAATCCTACCTAACCTCCAACTCGGACACCACATTTTCCCCCTAGGAGCACTAATTACCTCAGACGTAATAGTTGTATCCCCTCGAGAGGCTCAAGGCACTGATTTGAAACTAATGCTAATATCGGAGAGATCATACTTACACATAACTCCTGCAAATAACCTTTTTTTTATCATTATACGGGCAGAAGGTAAGGTCTCGAGGGGTTTCGAAACGCAAAAAAATTCATTAGAAAATTAACCCCAACAATATCACCAAAGAAGTCCTAAAGACAGAGATAAATATTTAGAGAAAACACCGTTGGATTTTCTCAAATGCTCTTTTCAAATATCGATAAGGCACGGCACACGCATTATGAGGCACAGTGCACCCATTGTGAGGTACGGCATGCACACTATAAAGCACAGCATTTTTAACATTTTCGGTCCCTCGCACTTCGAAACGTAGAAATGCTATGCTGCACGAGTTTACATTTCAACATGAAATGTAAATAACGCATTTTATTAAGTGAACACCAACGGGGAAAAAACAATTCAGATGTCACCTGCAATTTTAAAACTAGCAAAAGTTGCATAAAACGTGCCATAGAAGGCTGTTTTTACCTTATAAATAACAGTGAAGTATGTTAATATCGAAAATACAAATAGAAGACATACTTTATTCCGAAGCAGTTAGTTTTCGATTAGCTTCCGACAATTTTCATGCCTTGTAAACTTCATGGGAATATTTTCGTGTCACTTTCATTAGACGATCAGAAATATTAAAGTAATGAATTTTTGTGCACAATGCAAAGATATATAAAATCTTATGTTCAATATGATTTTCAAGCTCCAATCAAGCGCCCTTGGCCACATAAAAAATTGTCGGAAACATCATTGCCTGGGGCGAGTGAAACTAACGTAGGTGCATCGAGGCACGAATGATAGCATGCACGCTATAATACTAAAATGATTCGAAGAATCAGAATATGAGTAAAACGCTAAGTATCAACCCAATGGGACTTGAAATTTTTTTGAGAGCAATATGAAAAAATGCTAAAAAATCGTGACCATCACAACATGGGTGCACTGTATAAAGGCGTCACTTCCGAATCGCCCAATTTGAGCCTAGTCGATGATCATCATTTTTCGCTTCAGGGTCCACTGTTTAAGTTAGGCGATCGTTACGCCGAAGGTTTGGTGAAAAAGGCATTCATTAAAGGGAACGAAAATTTCAGTGTCATAGCTGCCAGCGGCAGCTGCAGGTAGTAATATCGGAGCAATCAACTGCCTAGAAATATGAAAAAAAAAATAAGAGAGTGGAACAAAACAGGAAAGGAGACGAAGGCAGTCGTGAAAAATGTCTGACTCTACAAGGAAGGCAAGGAAAAGGGCAGAGAAAAACTAAAATTGGAACAAACATCAGTTAAACGCGGTGCTGATTGCGGCGTAACTGCTCGTAAATGTTTCAGCGAGGAGATATATTTTCTCATGGTACGTTGGCGAGGACAGACCCTACCGGCTTGTTCCTCCCAGTAAAGTTCAGAAATTTTACGAATCCCAGAGGCGCGTTCGTCATACTGATTCGCTGCAGGATGAGTTCATGCCACTGAAGAAAATGCAGCATCGAAGGGTTATATGAAGCTGTTTATGTCGCCATATCGGTACAACGCCTACGCATCGCTATACTTACTTCTGTGTCAATGAATGTCATGTTTTACAGATCCGTTTTTCTGCCGCTGCATCGATCAGCCGTACAAATGTATAGTTTCCATTAACAGCTGATGTTTCATTTAAATTATGATGGCCTTCACTATAAAGTACCTGCAACTTCGTACCTACACCTACGTGATATCGCTCAACAGTTCTATTTAAAAAGAGTACGTGCGTTATCAATGTACAGTCCTCACATTACGTTCCTCATTGATTACAATTTATCTTCGCTACATCGTAACCAAAAAGCCGTTGTGCAGCTCGATGAACAAATTTCTTAGACCACCCCGGACAAAGTAAAGACGGAGGTCCTATGCACAATCACACGGCAAAAAAATAGGCGTAGCCTAGATAAGTTAGGTCGAAGGCCAGTTCCTTGGAACGTCTGATTTGTTTCGTGATTTTTGTGAGATTTAGACTTCGCTTGCGTCTCACGTCCAGCATTGTACCTGTTAGAAGTTGTCATTCAATTGCGTGACAATGAGCAGTTTTATTTTAATCTCCAATTCAGATGAAACTGGCAGGTACATTTTAGTTAATCTTAACTCAGTTTTCATGGTGTGAGATGGAGAAAAGTTTTGATGCAGTCCTTGATGAAATGTTCCGTGCTGACATTTGAATGTCCCTGGGCCTTCAAACAACAGCAGAAACTGAAAATGAATTAAAAATAACGTCAAGAGCTAAAAACGTTCAACCTTTTATGCACCACACGAGGCAGGCGACGTAAACTCTACGGGCACATCAAACACAACTCCTTGACCCTGGAACACAAATCCGGGTAGATTTTCAATATTAACTTAAGTGATGAATTTCGGTATTTTTGGTTGTTTTTTAAAGTCACCCGTGCAGCTTTAGGGTGACTTTAACCTGTACAGGGTACAGGTTAACTTAGGGAGTTAACTCACCTTTGGTTTTGGTAGTTCAAGCATCATCATACAGAGAGAAATGTGAGCCGAAGAGTGTTATTTTCCATGTAGTTTTAAATTGTCAATACATCAGTTTTGAAGCTTTTTTCTTTTTTTCTTAACGATAATCGGGCGATATTATCCCTGAGTTCAGAATGGTGTAACACCTCTCAATGTGGTTTGTAGTTATGGGTTAAAATACAAGTTACTCGTACATGATGCAAGATCTTCGGAAAATTTGCTCTCAAATATGCTTTCACTACTTAGCATTCGTGGGACGGTAAAAATGTTAGAACTGTTGGAATATAAAAAGGATCGAGTAAACACCACACCACTATCAATCTGAGGCATAGAAATTGCCGAACATTCAAGATAAAATTTCAAAACGAAGACCTAACGGTTGCATTTCACGAACACACATATTTACCTGTAGGTGCGAAGGTATATTTCTTAAATTAGATCGTATTATATGTTAGTTTAAGCCTCCCTAACCGCTAAAAAAAAGAGCATATCGATGAGAGGAAAGAGGAAGGCACCATTTAGTATGGAGATAAAGGAATGCGGAATCTATGCAGAAGGGGCATAGAAACAGTAAGTTGAGAAAGAAGTTCATGAAACAATATAAAAGTTGAAGAAGAAAGTAATAGGGGCAGAAAAACTGGACAGCAGTGAACCGAAAAAAGGTGGTCCTTACACAACAAGAAACATTTTATTTCAACAAAAGAAGGCCTACCTAACTCTCAGCTCGGGTCCTCACACATTTTCCCCCTGGGAGTGCTAATTCCCATAGATACAATGGTTGTATCCCTATGAGTTGTTCTTAGATTTGACTTTAAGTTAGTTTCAGCCTTGCAAACAAAAACAACAGTGTTCCCAAAAGATAAAGGTTGAAAACACCCATTAGGGGGAATCTTTATGCAAGGTGTGTCCCCACACCCCGAGCTTTGAAGCAAGAAGACCGAAAGAAGTTAAGGAAACAATATAAAAGTAGGAGAAGAAAATAATACTGGGCGCAAAAAGAAAAGCAGTAGAATAAAAAGATAATTCGTAACAAAGCAGAAACTTTTTCCTATTTGAACGAAAAAAAAAGACTTAACTAACCTTCAGCTTGGGACCTCAAATGTTCCTTCTGAAAACGCTAGCGCTTATTCCCCTCTGGATATTATAGATGCTTTCTCCTGAGAAGCTGTATATTTGACATTGAAGGTACGTTACCTAAAATTATCGAACCCTCTACTTTTCTCTATATCCCACGGCAACGAATCGGGCAAGTTTGTCAATTTCCAAATTCATCAAGTTATCAAAATGTACGACCCACATTAGATTAGATTATTAGTTAGTTGAAGCCTCCCTATCCTCAACAAATGAGATCCAAAGAGAGAAAGGAAGAAGGCCCCATTTAGTATGGAGTTAAGGGAACGTGGAATCTATGCAGAAAGGGCATAGAAACAGTAAGATGAAAAGGAAGTTCATGAAACAAGATCGAAGTTGAAGAAGAAAGTAGTAGGTGTTGAAAAAACAGGACAGCAGTGAACAGAAAAAAAGATGGTCCGGAACAAAGCAAAAACCTATGTTATTTTAACAAAAAGAAAGCCTACCTAACCTTTAGCTCGGACCCTCACATTGTCCCCCTGGGAGCGCTAATTCCCATAGATACAATAGTTGTATCCCCCTGAGGAGACGACCTACATTAAACTAAAAATTGTTTCGTCTAACAACAAAACCTACAAATATGTAGGTCAACGCGTTACCGCGGGTGTTCACGGTTGGTTTGGTTAGGATGTACATAGCAAAATTGGGAAATAGACTTTACTGCTCGAATACATCTTTATCCTTCCCAAGAAATATGAAAATACAATTGCACGATAACATCTCACCTCGTATGATAAGATTTCTTTTTTTAAAAGATCGCGAAATAAATGAAATGTCGTTCAATTAAACCGGCACATGGATAATACCGGCAATATTTAAGAGTTAGGAACTGAAAGCACTCATGGGAGACGAGAAATGGGCAATCGGAACATTCAATCCTCCTGCAGTAAATTAAATTTCCCTTGTCGAACACCAGCGGCGACTCGAGACTTAGACCGTGGTCTAAGCTATCAGTGGTCACTGAAGGGATTTTCAAAATGCTGCGGACTGGCCAGTAGTCACAAACTCAATTTTCATAAATACGTAATCAAAACTAAATGAAGGCAAGATTCTTTACCGTGTGTTAAATTCAAAATTTAAAACTAAAATAGACTTCAATTTGAGTTGAATATTCAACGCCAGTTCAAACCGCAACAGAAACCAACAGAAACGTGCTAACGTCGGTTAGAAGGAACTATCTTGAGTTTTCCGTGATCCAATTCTTCACTTGAGGGAGCCTTAGCAAGAAAGCGACGATGGGCGTTCCGTCGCTGATGTCTCGAGTTCTCAATTAAAAGAGTTGACTGAAACAGAACCTTAGCGACAGGATGCAACTCATCGGTGCAATGCACCAGAGAAAGCCACAACCTCTCGCCTGATCTTTTCATGAATGAGGACGATCTCTACTGAGCGAGTTTTTCCTCAGTACCACACGCACGTTTATTGATCAATTTATTTCATATTTTTCAAACATCTCTGATTATTTAGCGTTAGAAATAGGGTCAATTTAATTAAATTGATTGATTGAAAGTTAGTTGTAGTCTCCCTTACCACAACAAAGTTGTTTAAAGAGAATGATGAAGAATTTAGTATAGAGTTGAGGGAACGCCGAATTTGTGCACAAAATGCGTTCTCGCACAAGATCCTGCGCGCATAGAAACAGTAAGTTGAGAAGGAAGGTTAGGAAATAAGATCCAAGTTGAAGAAGGAAGTGGTAGGTGTTGAAAAACAGAACAGCAGTGAACCAGAGAAAGATCGTCCTTAACAAAACAAAAAGAGTTTTATTGCAACGAAAAGGTCTACCAGCCTTTCAGATCCGGAACTAGCATTTCCCCTAGGGTGCAGTTATTAATTCCCTTGAAAACAAAGTTGTATCTCTCTGAGGAGCAATTTAATCGAAGTAATTTGCACTGCGGAAAAGCTTGTGAAACTCAACTTGAATGACACCAAAATGGGCTAACTTTTAACACCTTGAACAACTAAGTCCGTTGTACAGCCTGAAGGAAAGGAACGCCTTTACATGCCTCAAATGCGCTGCAATTCTCTGACATTTGCTAATAGAGACAAATGCCATTAATTTCAACACCCGAGGGGTAACTATTCATTCTATTCATCCAAAAATCACGAACCATTCAGCCACCATAAACCCAACTTCTTCCTCTTGAAGTTAATTTTCAAATTTGAAAAATTCAAATTGCTGATTTTTTCTTTCACTTGACTGCAATTTACACAAGCAGTATAACTACGGGAAAAGTATTAACAATCGCAGCATCATCACAAGGAAGGCATTAAAATTTAATATTAAATGTTTCCAAACAGCAAACACTCATATTTTCGTCTAGGGAAATAAATAAATAAATAAATATTGGATGCACTCAATTCATCCGGAAAATATCTAACTTAACTATGGAGTACCCCTTTTAATTTATACCCTTTTTACCTACAACAAAATCGAAAAACAAAGTTAACTGGTTCATCGAACAAAATTGATCGTTTTAAAAACAAGCTTTCCTGAAAAGCTTGAAGCATACTCCCTCAAGACGTGACTCGCTTCCTTAAATTTAACTAATCTTGTTCACTGAGGAGTTTTTTGCAGGTGTATCGGATAAATACTGCAACGGGTAACTTAAACGAGGAGCGTTTAGAGCAAAGAAACGAACAGCGCGGCTCTTAGCATCAGGAACAAGTCACAAATTTAGCAGAGAAGCGAACAGCGCGGCGCCCAGAATCAGGAACACGAGAACACGTTGGCTGCGTGACGCCTCGCTCCACGCAGGCACGTACTCGCCCTCTCACGCTGCCTGCTTCCGCGAGTCCTCAGCGCGGACGTGAATGTTGCTCGCGCAGCACGCATGTTGGGCCGTGCGAGTGTAGCGCCGTGCGAGTGTTGCGCCGTGCGAGTGTTGCGCCGTGCGAGT
>JACJUY010000058.1:192879-211886 GCA_014220935.1 Platorchestia sp. MABIK
TACTGCACGATGTTACTTGATTTCAGAACGAATATTGGAGGGACCTAGAAGCCTTCGCAGAGGTTGTAATCTTTCCCTGGAGCACGAAATTAGAAAACTTCAAATTGAAAAACATGCATGAGAACATGAGAAGCTAAAGTAATGAAGATAAATTACGTTAACTAGCATTCAAAAAACTCTAAGAGAAGTAAAAAAGAATAGGCAATTACAGGAGCACTTGGTATTAAATGCTCGTTAATAAAGTAGACAAAACCAAACCATAAAGCGTAAACGTACATTCTTTCTCATCGATTTTTACTACGGGCGGAAAACGAAGGTTTTAAATTCCATTGTAATATTTCTGAGTTGAGCTAGCCATACTTCAATCAATAAGAGAGCGATCATAAGCATGACGCGAGGCAGCCTCCCTACTGAAGGAACACAACCCTGAAAAATTAGAATGTCCAACAAATGCAAATCATTTAAACGCTACTAGAACAGAGCTTGTTCGTCGAGACGATGCATAAATTAATCAAGGAGAAGCAAAAGTGAAAATGAAGTCCGATAAAAGTTGAGCGCCAGCGTTATTGTGATATTTTCGAAAAAACATTACGTAATCCACCGTCGTTTTACGCATGAATGTCGTCACCAAAAGAGGAGAGTTCAACTGAACCGCATTAGGTTACGTAATCGGACACATGTCTACAAAAATTGCGGACTCAAACTGAGCGTTCAAATTCTTTGGGAAGTTCCTATCATAAGTGACGCATGTCAGAGGTACTCGAGATACAAGACAGAATGCGGATAGCATTGCAATGAACACAAGATATTTTACACAACGTTCCGACACATTCACGCAACATAGTTAACAGTTGCTGTGCGTGAACAAATTAGTTAACGCATCGAAGGTTTAGACATCACTTTTATGAAGCTTATTAGTTTCGCTCATTAAATAAATGATCCGATAGAAATGACAACGCGTAAACCATTTTCGTTTCGAAGCAGAAAAACTCTGGCAGAGACAAATATGAGTTTTATATTTGCTTGAATCGTCTTCAAATAAAAAACAATTTCTGCCGCATTGCTTCATTTACAACAAAATCTCTGATGAAACGACTCAAAACTCCGAATGACCAGAAGTACAAGACACCCTCACAACATGCAAACTGAAAAAATTCAAGTTCAACATGATTGAGATTCAAATTTAAATTCAGAACTAGCCGCAAGGCAGTCAGTAACCTAAAAAAGAAGAGCTCGGTAGAATCGTTTAGCTTTGCGCAACAAATGGTGCACAAATGAGGTACGTCACGACCTGTAAACTGACGCGTGCTTCATTAACTGCTGAGTGCGGCCGGAATTAGCTATCGTATTAACCTTATTCTTCTCCGGTGCTCTGGGAGTTAAATTCTTATGTGACAACGATCTCCGTAAAAGCTCCGTGAACTCGCATCAATCGATATCAACAGTTGAAAGTTACCTCGCGGTAGTAGGCGGAAAGGTATTAGACGTTAATGCTTGCCTTGGTAATTGAGCATAGGCCGCACTTCCGAAAAATTAAAAGTTTGGCAGATCTATTGCAATATTCAAACAGAAATATTTGTAGTGAAGTTTCAAGGGTTTGACATCCAAGGAAATTTAAAATAAGGTCTTAATCTTAATTATTATTATTGAAGACCATTTAGTTATGATTGTAATGTGAACTCAACTAGATAATAACTTAGCACAGGCCTCCCATGCCATGACAAAGGAGTTCCGGAGGCGGCAACGAGGTAGGCACCATTTGGTACGGAACAGAGAGAACCGGGAATCGATGCATCCACAAGGGACGTTTCCACACCCTACGCGTCGAAACAGCAAGATTGAAAAAAATTAATGAAATTAGACAACAGTTGGAGAAGGAAGTAATGGGTGATGGAAAAAACAACAGCAGTGAACAGAAAAAATTGTTTCGACAAAACAAAAATTTATTTTGTTCCACCGAAAAGATAGCCCACCTCACCTTCAGTTAGGCCTCGCATCTTCTTCCCGCTAATTTCTGTGAACACAATAGCGGTCTCCCCTGAGAGAATGCAATGCAAACTAATAATCAATAACATAGCCCTTGATAATTACAGATTCGTTTCAGCAGACGTTCGCAATGAAGGCAGAGCGACGAAAAATAAAGAAGAGGCGGCATTGAGGTCACTGGCGCAGCTGGCCGGTCGGGCACGGCACCAGAGACACAAGCGCGAGCGCGGCAGAAAGTTGAGGCCAGCTTGGGGGAAAACTTTACGTCAAAGAACAAAATACAATTCTACGCAGTTAAAACTTTTCCGCTCCCTGAGATTATTTATGGGAATGTTTATTATTGCCGTGATAATTTCTTGATAGTTGAATCACTTTCGCGCCGAGATTATTTATAGGAACATTTGTTTTTACCATGCAGTAACCGATAATTAATTTGCTGATTGTTTGAGCGCGTACGACGGGTAATTTGCTCATGTTTTTTAATAATTGTTTTTTAGTTTTTAATATGAATGACAGCACGTGTATTAGCTTATTAATTTTACATTAAGCGAAGACTCAATCCAAAGTCTTTCAAGGATTTAATCTACGTTAAAATGTGTACAACTTCAATAAAATTTTGGTTACCATTTATGAAGATAATTTGAACAAAAAAGAAATATTCTACTACATTCGTTACATTTCGAAGAGATTCAGTTCTCTTTCGAATGTAGAAATACAGATTAAACTATATTCTTACCTACAATAGAACCTAAAGAAACCGCTGCCAAATAGCGTAAAGTATGAAAGAAACAAGCACCCTACACGTTTTTATCAGCAAACAAAAAAGAATGGAAAACTAGGACCGGATGGATAAAACTGTCTTGTAACTTACAACTGTAACACGTCATTAATTTAAAAACGAACAAAATCATCCACACTTAAAAAGGTGATAGGTTCTACACAGCTTGCTGAAATTTGTAACCGCAGTTTGGTTCGCCGCTGGAAAGAAATATCTTTGACCACCGAGTCGTCACCTCGAAGCTCATGCGAAGAGAAAGCGAGAGGGCGATTCTCAGCAAAAGCTGAGATGACTTCATATTACAATAGAACAGTTAATACACGTTTTCCGTCGTTTTTGAAAAGAGAAACTCATAGAAAACATAGTGCGGTAATGCAAGAGGAAAATACAGCGTAAATACTTCGGACTGGAGACCAAAGCTCGAAAACAAAAGAGCTCAACAACTTGGAATTGAGACAACAATAGACGTCTGCCACAAACAAGACGGGGTTTCTTGCTAGAAGCGGGTCTTTCTTACAAGCGTCGATAGTGTCAGCTCAATTGTCTCTGGACACCAGCGTAGTTTCTATTGCTGAAAAAGTGGATTTCAAGATGGCCACAACCGAGAGAGTGGACGGGTTATGCAAGCTCTTACCACCCACTATTTAGCACTTTTTTGAACGCGTTTGTAACACTGGCTCTAAAAATTTCAATTTAACGTATTTTTCAGAATCTTTTAACAGAAATTTGTCTTCATAGCGAACATGTCCGAAGAAAAATATTTTAATCAAAGAAACCTTTTTATCCCCACGCAAGATTACGCCTTATTAAAGCCATTGCTCTGTAGCGCACACGCTGAAACGAAAGTAATTTCACAACATTTAGAGGTCTAATGATCAACCCACTCTATTTTATCATTCGAGGAAAGAAAGTGTTTATATAAAGAAAATACAAGATAGCGCAACGTCTTCTTTGTTGCAATGTCCACATTTACAGAATGATCAATAGTTTGGGAACCGGCGTGGAGTGTGAACTCACGCTAAATTACTGCTTCGGTGCTCATGGCAACATATTGTTGTTCCCGTCTGCAGCGCCTTTTAATTCATTATTAGAACTGGCAAAGTTAAAAATGTTCTACAGTGAGTTATGGCATTCTGTGGCTGAAAGTACAAAATCGAATCTCAAAACAAACTCATAATCACACTGATAATAATAAAGGTCGTAATAGTGTAGGGATTCACAAAGCTAGTGTATGTCATGCAATATAAAGTTTACACTATTCAGTGAAACTATCACGTACAAAACATAATTGATTATGAGTAAGAGATAAAGATTTATTTACTTCTTGTTTACATCCTTGAGGGTCAATTTTGATTTTCGCTCAGTTAGGTAATTGTGAAATTAAAATCAAGTGCTGAACTCGGTGAAGTTAAAATCAAGTGGAGTTCCACGGGCGCAAAATTTGAGTCGCGTCTGGTACAGCTTGCTAGCTGACAAAAGAAGGCGTTATCATCTGGAAAAAGCAGAAGGGTGAGACTAAAGAATAAAAAATGGAGACACCGTATAAAGAAGTAGGTTGCAAGGTACGCCGACCGACGCTTCGAGAAAGAGAAATAAGTGTAAAATCTGCGAATTAAATAATTATTAAAAACATTTATATCATAGAGAACTTTGCTAGAAAAATAATTACAGAATGAAATAGGAGGCATACCTCGCGAATTAAAAATTATTGATAACTTTTATATCCTAAAGAGCTTCACTATACTACCTTGTGAAATCTCAAGAAGTCATGATCCAGCTCTCCCAGGGAATTTCATCCTAGGTATATTGTAGAGTGCCTCGTACGAGTAGTGTGGTACGGCAAGGTTGGTTGAGATTTGATTAGATTAGATGTTAGTTTTAGCCTCTCTACTCATAACAAAGGCGTTTCAAAGAGAGGAAGGATGAAAGCATAATTTAAAACGGCGTTAAGGAAACGCGGAATCTACGCACAAGGTGTGCTGCCGCACAAGATTCCCTGCGCAAAGAAACAGTTAAGAAGAGAGCGTATGAAACAAGGTAAAATTTGGAGAAAAAAAGTTATAGGTGCTGACAAACAGGACAGTAGTGAACCAAAAAAGTGGCGGTCCTTAACAAAACAAACAACACATTTCATTTCACCAAAAAGAAGGCCTAACTAACTCTCAGCCCGGGACCTCACATTTTCCCCTGGGAGTTCTAATTCCTATGGAGACAATAGTTGTATCCCTCTGAGGGGAGATTTGATCAGATTACAAGTTTATTTAGGCCTATCCTACCACAACAATGACGTTCCCAAAGAGAGGAAAGAGGAAGACATCATTTAATATGAAACGAAGGAAATGGGATCTATGCACGTCCCGCACATAAAAATAGCAAGATCGAAGGAATTTAATGAGACAAAATAAAAATAAAAATAAAAATAAAAGGTACTGAAAGAAACGACAGCAGTGGACCGAAAAAAATAATGCGTGACAAAATAAGGAACCTTTTCTATTTCAACAAAAGAAAGGCCAACCAAGTCTTTAGGTCACAATCTCACATTTTCTCTCTGTGAGCGCTAATTCTCGCAGATACAATAGTTTTTCCCTTAGATATTCCTGAAAATTATTGAAATTAACGTTGATTTTAATTAATTATTCGAAGGGATAACATTACTATCAAACATGAACAGCGCAGCAAGTCGACATCAATCTCGTTATGAATGAAAGGATTCGTCTCAACTTCTTATTCTCGAGTATCGAAAAAGTTTTGAGCTCGCGTGATGTTGCTAAAGCTCGCGTGATGTTGCTAGCAACATCATGAATACATTCTCGTGCTGTTAGAAGCACTAAAATAATTTTCTCACACTTATAGACTCCCAGGCGAACAGATACACGCCAACGCACTCATAGTTGTACAGTATGTTCAACAGAAATATTAAGGTCAAAAATTATCATACTTAGTTGCACAATTCAGCGCAACACATTTCGAATACGGAAAATGAATCTCAGAAGTTTCAGAGCACGTCCTACAGTCATGAAATCAACGGCTCTTACACGCACGGAGTTAAATTTTACCAAGTTTAACTGGTTTTAATAAACGTATCCAGGTCTGCTCCACCCCTCTCTCTCCTTGTCGAGGCTTAAAGCCAACGAGTAGCAAATGTTAACGCTTCGGGTAGGGATAATAACAATTAAGCACAATATAATATCGAATTTTCAAACTGTTTGTATTTCTGGATGTTAACTACGTTAGAGAATTCAAATATTCTATATATCTCACAACTAGAGCGTGGAGCGCTGTCATCTAAACAGGAAATGACGTGCGACAAAACAGTTTTTTTCGAGCACGAACCGTTTACCGAGCTAAATGTCAACTCGTGTCACATCCAGCGAAAACAAGGCAGAACACTCCACGTTTCCCTGCAGCGATAGCCACTTTAGAGAGAAATTGTTCAGCATAATGGAGCTTTCGTCGGCCACGTACCGGGCTGCAACCTGAGCCGTAAAAAAGAGAAGCACGTTCGTGCAGGATGATTAAATTTAAGAGTCACGTGCTGAACTCATTTCAATAGAAGTCTGCTCTCCAGCTTCACAACTTATCGGCAATTGCGAGAAATTTTCTCCATGGCAACTAAACGCGAAAGAAGTAGAAACGGAGTGAAAAAGAAGTATAACTTTTGTTTACGATTCATCAAAAAATACAATGTGAATTTGAGTAAGAGATGGTCGCACCAAGTTTAGAGGGAGACTTATGGTACTGAAATCAAGGGAAGAAAGGTCGACCAATAGGATAATCCGACGGAACATTCATGTCACGTGAGGGTAATGGAGAAATTAGCTTGCGGAAGCCTCCTGAAAAGCACGAGAGAAGAAACATCTCTTTTACATGCAATTGAATGTTATTACGAGCACGTTATTCAGTGATGTCAATCTTAAAACGCGTATTAAATAGTAGATGATTTTAAAAAATAATATTTTTTATTTATTATGTAACAAAATTGGTGTAAAATGACATTTGAGGGTAAAGCACACGCTCTGTATGGTAACTAAGCCATTTCTGTTATTAAAAACTAGACAACTGAGTACAATAACAGCCACTTGTCAAATTATCAGACCCTAACAGATTTGTATTTTTTTCAAATGACAAGTTAATTAAACATTAAAAACAGAAGAATTTACTAATAAAGTTAGTCGTTTTACTGATAAGAATCGGACGACAACTTCTGCAGCCCAGGAACCGGATCGATGATGGAGCAAGTCTTCTGACCTGTTATTAAACAGGCTCATTTGATTAGCAGTTCCTTACTTATGAACTTTAGTAAAATAAATAAATCTCAGAAATTGAATATTAGGTTAGTTATACAGAAATTAAACGCATAATCAACATAACAGGCGCTTGTTTTAACAATAAACAGGCAACGTTCAATGAGAAAAGCAAGTTCAGAAGGAAGGCAACACTCAACTCCTATAGTCAAGAACAACAGTGTTTTTACAGTGAAAATAAGGCTACCTTGACTGTTCTATCGCTCCGAGTCGTATATCACTTTGCTACACAAGTCTGCTTACAAGAAAAGCATCGTCACAATTTTGATGAAACAACGATAAATCAATACATTCAAATTAGAATGGGGAACTAAAGCACAAAGTATAATTTTGGCGACCGGTTTGCCGAATGAGCTTCTACTTCATTCATCATGATAGTCGAACTGAGCTCATCAGTTGAAATGGAGTTCCATAATATTGAAAATTTTATTTACTCAGTTTTTTTAGACTACAGTGAATTTCAATTCTCTGTCAACTTTATTTCTTGCTCTTTAGGAATAAGTTCAATGAAGCTCATT
The DNA here is from genome assembly GCA_014220935.1 of Platorchestia sp. MABIK. NCBI lineage: Eukaryota > Metazoa > Arthropoda > Malacostraca > Amphipoda > Talitridae > Platorchestia > Platorchestia sp. MABIK. The sequence goes on from JACJUY010000058.1 coordinate 200,466, forward strand.
AGAATGACAAAATTAATTAATTTCGATCAGTAACACGAGTTTTGAAATGATTTTATGTTCGTCGCACCACCAGGATTCTGTTTGCAAGGTTAAATATCTCCTTTGATAAATAATGGATGCGAAACAGCTAGCGATAAGTTGGTTTAAGCCTTCCTAACCGCGACAATGGCGTTCCAAATAGAGGAAGGATGAAGGCGCAATTTAGTATGTAGATAAGGGAACGCCGAACCTACGCACAAGGTGTGTACCACCACCTCATGATCCTCTGCGCATAGAAACAGTAAATTAAGAAGGAAGGCTATGAAACAGCGTAAATTTTGAAGAAGAAAGTTAAAGGTGCTGAATAACAGGATAGCAGTGAACAGAAGAAAGATGGTTTTAAAAAGAACTCTAGCTCGGGATCGCATATTTTCCCTCAGGAGCGCTATTTCCTATACATACAACAGTTGAGGGGAGATAACGTCTCACGTCAGTATTCGATATCACGCGTTTTATATCAACGGCAGACACTGTACAGTATAGAGCCAACATACGGAGTTAAAAATTCAACAACATTTCAATTTCCTAAAATATCTTTGAAAGTGTACATATACGTATTTATTCTTAATTAAGCTCGTTGTAAGAAGTGGCATCAATGACCTTGTGAGCAAAAGTTCATAATACGCTGTAAAATTAAGTCGAATAGCGGCAAATCGAATGCAATCAGTAACAAAGAGGTGAGCCATTTTAACATGTTGCTTGTGATACGTCCATAAGTTTTTTTTTCTGCTGCGAAACGACCCATCGATGGGTCATTTGAAAAATTTCAACAATCTTTTAAAATTAATATTTCATGGACTCGGTTAATGTTTGGTATTTATAAAATGCTTACACACTTTGACCTTAAATTTGAGTTGATTTTGGAACTTCAGTTTAGCCCATCGCAATCAACGTGTTGAGGAAAAGAAATCAACCATAAATGAATGAAAAAAAAACAACTGTGGTTAGTTAGTTTTTGAATGAAATATTACCGAAGAATATTAAATTAACTTATGCATTCAGAGATGATGGTTCACATGAAACCATCACTAAACATGCCAAGCGTGGAACGGATTTAAGAGACTAAGCAAAGACGAGCTAACACTTCAACCTACACACGCAATAGCGACTGCCACTCAGCGAAGAAATAGTGAGTGTTATAATTGCGCTCGGTCATTCGTGCGTGCAGTGAGAGGAAGTCATGGTCTAGTTGTTCCCAGGGATCAAGTACTGATTACAAAAAGAATATACATACTAACGAGGTAGAGAACTCAAGGCTATACGTGTGTAAGGCTCGTTGAACTGCTATAGCACTCGAGCCCTGAGCGATAAACGCATACGTCAGTGGTGAAGAATTAATGATCTCGTGGTAGATATTGCGGGTAATTTATTACGCAGCACTTATTACAAGTGAGATGTAAGTGATTCTGAACATTATGAGATAGAACAAAGAAATTCTCGGAACGCTACCAGCGTTGTATCGAAAGGATTCCACAGACGTAACATATACACAATCGGCGAAAGTGATACATTTGCTCAGAAATTTAGCAATCCAAAGTCAGCAAGCATTCAGGCGGAAAGTGTCACTGAGAGACGTTCGGATAGCCTTGCTTTCCTTTCTATGAAGAAACCTGCAGTACCCGAATAGAATCATTCATAATGACGGTAGCTGTGAGCAAAAGATTAGATTAGATTATAAGTTAGTTCTACTGTGAGCAAAATTTTGAACATTCAGAGCAATGAATAATGAACAGCTAGTCTTGATTCCATTATATCAGTCACCTAATGTACCAAAATAAAATCGATAAAGGTACCTGTGAGTTTACTCCTGGAAAATAATACGAACAAAGTCATGTGCGCAAGCTAGTTCAGAAATGGTTTTATCTATCTACGTAATAGTACCTGCTTTAAGCGTCACATAAAAGTTAAATAGCCAGATGATCTGTTAATCTATGCGTTCTGTTCACAGTACAAATCATTTTCAGTAACAAGTTGAGACGAAAAGAAGCTGAAATTTTAATTTTCAGTAAAATTTCCCGAGAAGACAAAAAAACACGATATGTACCCCATGTTCGACCCGTGTAATAAATGATGTTCCGTCATGAAATTAAGAAGGAAGCATGATGCTCGGTCACGCCAGAATTTGACCGAACATTCCCTTCTTCATATTTTTATACATAAACATGTACATCACTAGCACTATAGGACAAATGAAGCATTGCAATGGGGAAGTAAAAAATGTCAATGAAAAACGAGGCAGTTTTCATTTTCTTCGCAACAAGTCGAGAAAAAATTACCGTAGAAAACGGGCAGTTTTCTATTTATTTCGCTGAGAAAAATACCAATAGAAAACGAGCTAGGATTCTTTTGTTTTTTCTGTCCGAGAGAGCGAAAATCTCGTCACTGAGCCACTGACCTGGAATTCGAGCGTCTGTTGCAGCAACAAACGTTCGTGGGGAATTAAATACTTACTCTTGGTTTCCTCTCTCTTTTCCGGTACTTGAAACTGAGTCGACTACTTTTCATGAGCTCATTCTTATTCGACTGTACCGGTTTTTTGCTGAGAGGAAGTCAATGAGATTGCTTTTTCTGGAAAGTAATTCAGTCAAGAAAGAATTGTAGCTTCAAAGTTTCTGACGTAGAGGTTAACTTTCTTACGAGAGAGTAGAAATAATGAAGAAATTTAATGATTACTTGAAACTGTGAGCAATCTTTAAGCTTTTCTAGTGCATAACGGAACAAAACGTGTTTATTACAATCAAAGTTTAGTTTAGCGTATTAGTTAGTTAAAGCCTCCCTATCCGCCCCAAAGGAGATCCAAAGAGAAGGAGGAAGGCATCATTTAGTATGGAGTTAAGGGAATCCGGAATCTATACATAAAGGGCATGGAAACAATAAATTGAGAGAGAAGATAAAGAAAAAGATAAAAGTCGAAGAAGTAAGTAGTACGTACTGAAGAACAGGACAGCAGTGAACAGAAGAACAGATGGTCCTTAACATAACAAAAACATTTTATCTCAACAAAAACATCGCCAACCTAACTCTCAGCTCGGGACCTCATATTTTCCCCTGGGAGTGCTAATTCCCATAGATCCAATAGTTCTATCCCCCTGAGCGGTCATTGCTCCGCATGACTCTCATGAAAGCAAAATCAAAAGAGAGAACTTTGTAGAATTCGCTACAAAGGAAAAGAAGTGTTGAAGAGGTGCCCTTGCCGCTGCTCATGGTGCCCAACACAGCTATGAACTGCCGCACTTTTTTCAAATCAAAGAAAATGATACAATCTAGTTATGGTACACAAATACCATCATCACCCACTAACGATACGACGGAATGCTAGGCAAAATAGTGTACGTACGTGAACGCATTAATCATGAGCAAACATTTTAAACGAGCTTCAGACTATTAACATTGCTCCCACAGCAATCATTAGACATGTAGAATTTGAAGGCAGCAAATTAGCAGGCTTACAATACGCTGTAGTCGAAACCTGGCCAAGTCTGCACTGGCAGCGCAGGAGACGCCCAGGCGAGGGTCCAAGTCACCTCACCCATTCACAAGCCCTTTAAAGGAGCAGGGTGGCACAAAAGGTATCGTTGCGACAGGATAAGGTCCGGGCGGGTGACTGCTGTCCCTTCCTTCACTGGACATTCCCAGATAACAATTGCGCTCGTGTGGTTCTTGTAACGAAAAAGGAGCGAACTCTTACACTTGTCTCCTAGGTGCAAATCCAGCTTAACTCCCGAACATCACCTACTACAGTAAATAAAATGATGAATGACAGCGGTGGGTGTTGTTTTCAGTATCGTATTGTTTTTAAAGTAAAATGCTGAGTCAGTAAATAAAATGATAAATGACAGCGGTGGGTTTTTTTTTAGTTTTGTACTGTTTTTAATGAGTAAAATGCTGTGTGTAAAGAATCCATGCGCACCAGTGCTAGACCAGGCTACAATTCCTCATAATTAGACGTCGGTGTAATTTTCGCTCCTTTTTTAAATGCGTTTGAAATTCCTTTCTTGGTAGGGTAGTAATATTCATCCTTCACTGGATTCATTTGCTTGAGATAATAAAATAATAATACCTTCGGGCATTTTACTTTTTCTTTAAGACGTACGATTTCAGCAACTTAGTTTTGTTGGTCGCAGTTACAAGAAGATAAATAATACTTGCATGACGATAGCGAAAGAGAAACAGCTCAGATAAGTTGAGGTGCGCAAAATCGTGTACGAGAAGATTAGATCAGATGTTAGTTCAAGCAAAGAGAGGAAGGAGGAAGGTATCATTTAGTATCGACATGGAGAAACGCGAAATCTATGCACAAGGTGTATAGAAACAGTAGGTTGAGAAAGAAGAATATGTAACAAGATAAAAGTTGAAGAACCAAGTATTGGTTGCTGAAAAACAAGACAAAGTGAACCGAAAAAGATGGTTCAAAGATGGTTCATAACAAAACAAACAAATCTATTCTATATCAACCAAAAGAAGACCTACCTAACCTTTAGGTCGGGACCTCACATATTCCCCCCGGGTGGGCTAAGTGTGCGAGTAGAATTTTCATGTCCCTCTAACTTGATATAAAACCAAATGCGGCATTTGTGCGATGTTGACAAATAATTCAGTTCTCGAGTTTTTTCAATTAATAAAGTCAAAAATAAAAATTGACGAGTATTAAAAGTGAGCGAAACTGTCAAACTATCAATAAAAAATGGGGGTCAATAAAAAATGGGGGGGTGAATATTATTCGAAGCAAATACGTTCTTTAGTGTATACATAGAAATGCGTTCATTCGAGAGTAATTTCATACTTTTTCGACATCTCAGATCGCATGTCAGAGAAACTTAGCACTTGAAAGATTATAACTATGAATAAGTTAAAATCGTTAGTTTTATCTGCCGTTAACCAAGCTTCTATAAATTCCGGAGTACACAGAATTTACCCTACTCTTTATTAATTAAATTAAGCCAGTTATCAGATGTTTAAAAACTCTTTAAATATATTCTTAGTACAATATTATTAGAATAGGAATTTCAAACAGCAGTCTATTTTGAATTACAATTTTGGTATGCTTTCTACTGAAACTCCACGCAAAGTAATTATTGATTCATATACCGAGGTATTCGAGTAGTAAAATTATCTTCAATCTTTTATAAAGTTGTAGAATTATTAATACTTTTTACGAATAAAAATTGTAACCACTGATTTTTAAAACAAATCAGCGAGGTGACAGACACCTGTTGAGAAGAAACGCATGACAAATGCGTCTGTAAGCCCCAGATGCAATTAACGCTCACTGACTGCAGGCGTGCTCAGATGCCCGTCTGCGGCGCAGGTAACGCATGCAAGCGAGACAATTTTCTCGCCCACAGACGACAAGTTCTGGCGAGCCAAAAGTCAGGAGTGAAATCGAACCAGCTTCACTTAGGACGTTTAAAAATATTGATGAACATTAATTTTCAAGGCAACAGTTAACGTAGAAGAAAAGTACAAAATGAATTACAATAATTTTTTGCGGAGTTTACTAGCGCATACTTCCAGCAGCTTCAACATTGATTCCGCGGAATACTGGACTACCGCAAGTTTTAGTCGTTCAAGAAAATGAGCTGAGGTGTGCAAAGTTTCTCTCGTGTGCTTGCAGAAAGAGTTACCGTGCCACCGTTCACTGTTAGTCTTCAATATTCGAATGATTTTCATCTAGGACTTTATAAACTAATTCTATGTACATCGAACTACGGGAAAAACTACGAAAACGAAGTTGAATAATACAATATACTGCACGTTCATAAATCTATGACTAGAAGAACAATTGCAGAGCCAAGTAACAGAAACACCCCACTGTTAGGGGTTATCTTTCTGCCAATTTCCCCCTTAATTTCGGAAAGTCATTTTAAGACATAAATAAATAGTCTGTCGTAATGGGTATAATTATTAATTATTATCTAATTGATGTATTGTTCAATGACAATAAGATGAACACAAATTTCAGTATTTAAATAATCTTGAAAACAGAAACCTAATTCAAAAACTTTTGTTCATAAATGCGCATAAATCAAATTGTAACCGGCCCGTTCTTATTCATTACAGGAATAATTGCATAATTGCTTTAAAAATGAAATTGGGATCAATGAATAACTAAATATGCACACGGTAATCAATTTTTTCTTCCAAATAGTTTCGTGAATAAAACATCTAAAGAAGAAAACGTAAACATGAATAAAACGTGAACAAGAATAAGACGTAAATAAAACTGAGAAGTGAAGAAGAGTGAAACGTAAATGAGATACGACTACAGAATAAAACGAAAGAAGAAATGGAATTACACCAGGATTAGAAAAAACTTACCTTCAATTTTTCTGCAAGTGCCTGAGAATTCTGCTGCTCGACCTTGAGCCGCGTTTTCAGCTGTCGAATTTGAGAATTTTTGTCTTGAATAATTTTCTTCAGAACTAACAATCTCTCCTTCAGAAGCTTTAAGATTTGTTCTTTGGTCTTGGCCCATTTGTTCTTCGTCATTTCAAGATGCATGGCTTTCTCCATGATATTGAAGTATTCCGTGTCCGTATCTATAGCTTCAGTATCAGCTGTCGTTCCCTCATCAGCCCCGCAGCAGATCGACCGATCCCACATAGTGTCTTCCCGGCCAGTCTGTTCTATGGAATCGAAATTATCCAGAAAATCGAACGACGTCTTCTCACGTTCGTGCTCGCTAATCTCCAAAACAGCGCCTCCACTTTCATACCCGTTTCGTCGAAAATTTCCAGATTCAATTTCGTTGTTGGAAAATGAATTCATTTTTGGTCTTTCGAGTTCCACTTCCATTTCGCCCCGGCCTTTACGAACAACTTCTCGGTCCTTCACATTTTTCCCTCGATTTTCTTCCGAGACACGGTTTTCATTTTGATCTTTTCTTTTCAAAAGTGGAGACTGAGAAGCCTTCACGTGTGGTCGTCGCATCAGTTTCGATTTCTTAGGAGACTGAAGTCCTTCACGCGAAAATTCGTCAATAGAACAGCAACTATCAGTGTGCTCAGAAATTTTCGTGTTTTGATACTGCGATTCTGGGTAACTCGTCGAAAACGATAAGCAGCTGTTTCTGTCTGAATAGTGAACTTGAGAACCACTTCGCATTGAATGAGTATCGTCACTGTCGCTATCATTATATACACAACGCTTGATGTTGATAATCGCTTCTTCCTCATAAACTGAAGAAGCATTAGGATGAAAATCTTCAGTGAATCCACTTTCAAGGAGCTCACCGTTAGTCTCAATTTTCATCTCATTTTCTTGCGTAAAATCTTCATTGTCACTCGTTGCTTTGATCGTACCATCTGTGTCGCACCCACTCTCTCCAGAACTGCCATTTCCTCTCCCTGATCTAACATCAGAGTTATTATCGACGTAATGAACACTAACACTCGGGGGGCCGTATAATTGATCGGGGTAAACGACGCCTGAATAGGCGTGAAAAGCACTGATCTCACTCGAAATAGATAAGGTTCTTGAAGATGAATAGGGAGTGCTCGATGATTTATTACCGACCGAGAAGTATTTTTGAGGATTGATATCGAAGCTGCAATCGCTGCCACCTAGCGATCGACTTCGGCCTTGCACTTCTCTACCAGCGATCCCTGCCGAATGAAGCTCGTAAAGAAGGCCAGCCTCTTCTGTGGAAGAACTTGCTTCGGATGTGCCAGCCCTGTACGGGAAAGGCGACGCCAGGTACGCCCCATCATCGTCTGTTGATTCCTCATGATCGAACTTATCGAGCGACTCTCCAAGACTCGATACTCTCGGCATGCCAAGTCTGTCAAGCTCGAGTAGGGCATCGCTCGACCTCCCAATGCTGGAGGTGGAACTGTGGTAGGCATCAGGATGAACTGCGTCAGGCAGCAATAATTCTTGCCCAACCTCTCGCGAATTTCGTTTCTGGAGGTGCCGCCTAGACAAGGACACTCGTCTCTTGCTGCTGCTCATGGTGTGCCGCACTGTTATGAATTCGAGCAATTTCTTTCACATCAAAGAAAATTTGTTTAAGCTGAATTTGGTAAGCTTTACATGTCTGATGCCATGTTTATTTTCTTTCACTTTCCTGACGAAAAAACTTTCCCCATAAAAGGTCAAACGAGGAAAAAGATGCACATATCTTGAAATTAAAAGCCCAATGTTTTCTTGTTGGGGAAACTGATTAGATTGAGCAGCAAGCACTGAAAATATGTTCAATTTACTTTTGAAAAAAAAATCATTTTGGTTTATACTCCATGGAGAAATAATCAGAAGGGCTATTTTTGAGAAGCGATTCTTACAGAGTAACAGACCTCATCGACAACGTTGACGGTCTTTGCGGCATTTTGACGTTTACCGAAAACAAATCAAATGTACTTGCGTTCCATTGCAGTCATAAATTCTACGAAAAACAACTTCAAGGTGAGAATACGAAACAGCTCCGCGGTCTTCATTGCTGGACGACACTTTCTTTACATACCTACTTTTGTTACTAATATATGTGGCGCAGAAATAACCACGTTTCGTTTAAACTTATCTGCGCACAAAAGCACACCTTACGCAATAAAATACAGAATTTATAAGCCATCTTTTCTTTAAAATAGTTATTCATTCTCGTACACCTAACTTGGATCACGGTTCATTTGACGGATGCTGGTTGGTTTATCGAACAGTCAAGGTTGACGGATGCTGGTTGGTTTATCGAACAGCTCGGCGGAAATCAATAACAGTTTAACACAAAAAAGATCAATCACTCACATAATTTAACACGCACCGGTGAATTTTTATTTTAAAGCTTTTCTAATTGCTAGGAACAGTGACATTCAGCACCGAGTAGAGCCTCATTGGCAAAATAAGACACGTAGTGATCAGGCATCCCAGAGATCATTACTTCGGCGCATTGAAGTCTCGTAGAAACTATTGACTGCCTCAACCATTTGGATTTAATCGTTCACTGCATGAATTAGCATCTGGGTACAGCCTTAACTCGACTCCTATTATGCCGCTGAGCCACTTTCTAATTTTTATGCGTGGCTTTTCAATGCCCAACACGTGCGCGAAGAAAGTGCATTTATGTAAAATATTCGAACGTTAATTAACCACTAACACGGTGGCGACATTGTCGGCCAAAGTACGAATTCTTAGATGAATTAAACTTTACATATTCTAGGATTCATTTTAGATCAACCTTCATGATGTGACGCACCCCACAAGGAGTTAACTGAGCGGCGCACTACACTTCACATAAACGTTAAGAAGGCACTGCCTAAATTTCCACGTTACCGACAACAACAGGCTAGAATTCAAGAAAATTCTGGTTATGGAATACCTTACTGATTAACTCTTAGAGCCCATACAAATATACTTCTCCTAGAAAAATGCTGAAGTGAGACTTTAACGACGGTAATATTTTAGAAATCCTTTCAAATTCATGAGAGTTTGATTGTAGTGCTGGAAAAAGTCTGCAAGATTGCAGAATATTCTGTATAGTTGGCACCCACACCTGCCTCTGGAAGTCTGGAACAGGGTTGCTGGATGGACCATTTTATGACCAATTTACTCAAAATTGGCCATTTTTAAACGGCGTGGCCATGAGGAAAATCCCTAGGCCATATTTACCAATATCGCACGTCTCAAGAAACAGAAGACCTACAAAATCTCGAGGAGATGCTCTCGTCATAATATTGTCAATGTGAGGATTAAATTTATTAGCATTGTGATTTTTAATTAAACAAATGTCTATATATATTGAAGTGGCCATTTTGACCATTTTTCCCGTCAAATGTGGTAATAAGCTGACTGTTTTATCTGGCAACCCTCTTCTGTAACGCGTTGCTGCAGTCGCAAAACAAGTAGAGAGAGTAGCAGTAACTGCACGTTATGCGAGTGGCGGCAACTCTGTGAAAATTGCACCACACTTATTTCATTCGTTCTCTCGTGAGTCCGCATTACGAATTGAGAGAGATTCCCACGGTCTGTGCTTCTTAATACCATAATTCAGACTCTGACTTTTGAATATTTCACGCTATGATTTTAAAACCTCGTTTCCATTTCATGCTACTGCAGGAGGAAGCTCTTCTCTATATTCTTGAAAATCTACTTTCACTCAAACTGGTGAAGTATACTCACTAATGACGGTCCTCTACTCTGAACCTGTGCATTATAACCACTCTTCAAATGATCGATGCGCAAGCTATTGCACCACAGTACTCCACTGCAGAAGCAGTTCTGTCACGCGAGAAGTACATCAGCTGTGATGACGCCATCGACACCTCAAGTAGCTACATCGTAATGACGGCTTGCAGACATCTTCAATTAGAGTCAGCTACGAGATGCGTGAAATTATCAACTTGTAATTAATTCCCTTCACACCAGTGTCTGTTCCGTGATCAGGAAGATGGATTTTTAATGACAAGTTTAAAGGTAAACTCTGTAATTGTACCAGTTACGTTCTCAAACAGCGGGATAAATTAGGAGAGATAAAAGAATTACAGGTAAATAAGTAGATCATCGTACTACATCGTTTTCTTCTGAGAATAAAATGTTAAAAATTTTTCATAGATTTATAAAGAATTTATTATAAGTGCGTTCTACACCACATGACTGCTGGCTGTTTCGAACATACACAGTATTCAGATTCATTTTGTTCAAACATTACAATTCACATCTAGATAAAATATCATGGTTTATTCTTTTTTTTTACGAGTTCCAACTGGGGAAAGATAATTATGGTTCAAATTTTCAAAAATAAATGTGATCAGAGCGGTTAAGAGTGTACATCAGCCGTAAAGAACTTGCAGCTGCCGGACTTTGTTGATTTACCGAACAATGTGTTTCGATGAAACTTTGGATTTTTTTTTAGATAAGCCTCTCCACTAATGCAACACATAAGTTCATCCACTTGTAGCTTTTGATGGTCGCCTATCGATTTGAAATAACTCTCATACAATAAAATGTTTCAACCTTTCGTTTGAAAGTAATTTGAAGTCGATACGTGCAATATTTCGAAAGTTACAAGTGGGTGAATTACAAGTGGGTGAACTTATGTGTTGCATTAGTGGCGGGGCTTATCTCGAAAAGATCCACAAAAATCGACTTCACAAACTGCAAGAAACAGTTTCATACTCGGAACTCAAGTAGAATTTTTCTTTAAAATTGTGACCAATCACCCTCAAAAATATTTCTCCAATTCCAGTGACTGCGCACATTTTTATGATATTAGTCAGTTCATGACTCCCAAGCCAAAACAAAGGCGATCTCGAGAAAGCGATGAGAAGAGACCTGAAAGTATGTATGGACCGTAGATAACGGGGAATTTATACACAATGTAAGTTCCCACACAGGAGACGTTGCGTAGGGAAACAGCAAGTTAGGATTGAAGAGAAAGAAAAGAAGAGAAAGTAA
>JACJUY010000058.1:211954-239256 GCA_014220935.1 Platorchestia sp. MABIK
GTTTCAGCCCCCAGAACATGGGCTAAACGAACTTCTACCTAAACATACCGCCTATCCTAATAATAAGTTCCATAAGGGGCGGTTGCAGATTACGTGCATACGATCGGTCTCGTGTTTGATTTATGCTTTTTAACGATCGATGAACCACAAAGCGTTGCATTTTAGATTCGTAGTTTGCATTTTCTCGCTATACTTCATACTACTAAGCATTCTATTTTTCACCATCTTATGAGAAAATCTTATTAATTTCTTGAATTTATAGCCAAAGAGTGTATTGGTATAGCATCCTGTTTGAGACCAGCAGCTGTTCGACTCAATTGATCCAGGAATGCCTTTGCAGATGCATGTCGGTGTGTTGCAGCCAGACTGTAAGACGGTAACCTATTCATTTGACTGAAAGGAGATATTTCATTTATTTCGTTAACGTGGTGCAATCAATTATAATGAACTGAATTATTAAAACATTTATTTTTTGTGTTCTTGAGGAACCCCTGTACAATATTGACGCTGTTATTACAAAAATTCTTACGTCGGTGGAATCCAAAACCCGGCTGAGTGACAAACTATTTTTGACTGGATGATGGAAAATGACTCCAACTCAATAATAGAATCTATCACTGGGAGGACGCCGGGAACTGTCGCTGACTTTTAATGACAGAAACTATCATTGGCTAGGCAACAGTATTCACAATCTAATTATAGATAATATGATCACATCTTCATTTATTAAAACCTTTATTTCTTGAAATATCATACACGATGAAAATTAACTGATATTCCAGGTCAGTGGGTAATAAAATCTAAAAATCAAAAGTTCTGCTCTGCTTCTGTGTTTACCGCCCTTTGTCGACAAATGTTATCATTTACATTGCTTATTTTGGAGCATCGATAAAAATTTAGAAATATGTTTTGATTGAAACCCCTCGTGCAGGAAAAAAGTTTCATCCATTCTTAAATTTATTCATCGATTCGTTTAACAAAAACCAGCAGCGTCCAGCTGAGTAAAATTTTTGCTCGATCATCACTAGTGCTGACTATGTGACCATCGTTAGTAAAATGGTCTCTAACCGCCATGAAGATAAATTCCTTGAGAATTTTCAAGTAGCTTTATTTTGTACGTATTGAAACTTGACCAAATTATTCATTTAAAATTCAATCACATGAATCAATGTTTTTTGCAAACTTTTCTTGTAAAAGTGTGGTTCTTATACAGTTGACAAGTGAACTTGGTTTTAATGTCAGTGTGTTTGCAAAAGAAAGTACGTAATCAATTCATATTTCATGGTAGTTTTTGCCCTAAATCTTGAGGTTAAGTAAGCAGCCAAATAACTAACCAATAAATCTAAACTCATACGTGGATGCGGGTGAAAGTTATGATTTGAAAATTACCTCGCCAGTACTGTTAGACTCTAACTTTGTACTCGATAGACCTATTATTTCTATGCAGAATAATAAGTAGTGAACTTGATACCCTCATGTGTCATAGCGTACGAAGCCTAAAAATAAATCATTGCTGATTCAGTTTCGCGAATTTCAGACAAGGGAGATTGGATCAGTATTCGACTGAGTGTTGAGTGATTCGAAATGCAGCTGCCGGTGTGACTGCGCGTTCTACATACGTATCAATCTTGGGCTTCACTTGTATTGCACTAATAATTATTTTTATTCAACTTGGAATACAAACGACAAAATGCCGTCAGCTGCTGTTAGTTTTTAAAATTTTTACATTGGGGGATTTTCAGCTACCTTTATCAATCGCTTTATTTTTATTTTTTTATTTTTTAACGAGTTTAGGGCAATAAAACAAAGCAAAGATTTCTCTAGATTATTTCTATGTAATATGTATAACAATAAATTTGTTGGTTTTATATGAGTATTGTGGATCGTAAAAGAATGGGAATGAAGGAACTACGCTACACACATCTAGAGATAATGAGAATATAATGGAACTGATTCAAAGTAAAATGGTAATACCTCTGGAATTTAAATCTCCTTTATAAAAGATGGCTGCTGACAGACAAGCTCTTTGGAATCGTCGAAGCACGTCCAGTATATATTTACTAACTTACAATTTCACAGACCTGGTTCAATGTGTAATTTCGCTGAAAATTTATATACTAAAAGTACAGAGTAAAAAATTAGCATTTTTTCTGGTCTACTGAACACCAAAAGACACGGCTCTAAATTAGCGACTAGTACATGTGCCATAATTAAACTGAGTTTGTGTTGAAGGCCTTACGAAATGATAAGTTCTAAGGACTCTTGCAAGACTAACTAATGACATAGAGTAGTACTTACAATGCTTTCGAAACTTGGAACTTTGATAAGATTTAATAATAGGGATAGAGGAGGATTAACTAGAATGATACAACAGGTTTCAGGACAGCTTTTAAGTCACCAGAAGAACAGACGGAATGGGTTCGAAAGTAAAGCGAGAATTGCCTCGTTTTCTTCCTTCGAAATTTCAGCTTTCAAAGTAATAGTTCTTAACCTGTTACCAAGTACCTTATTTAACTCTTCAACAACAGCTGGCTTGGGTTTTTCATTGCTAATTACCGTTCGTTGATCTTCTAATTCTGAATGATAATTGTGAGCAAATGGGAGGGAAACTTACGGTATTCCAGATCCTTCGAAAACTTACACATTAAGGGAAATACTCATAGGCTTATCGGACTATTACAAATGTTGCTGCTTGATTCCGTGTGTGAAATCGAAACAAATAAAATTATAATTCGTTGAAGGGTTTTCACGGGAGTGCGTTGACAGAAAATTGGTGTAATTTATTCGACCAATCATGTCAAGAAAAAATATGGCACTGTATTTAACTCGGTTAAAAACTTGAAAACAAGAGTATATTAGCTCACTATGATAATTAGGTAATAGTTTTGTTTAACTTTCTGCTAAGCAGTGGTGAGAATAATACGGATGTTGAATAGAAATTGCCTTAAAATTACCCATCAATGGATTAAATTGGCGTTACCAACCAACGAATTGAAAAGAAATGAGCATTAGCTATCAGAGGGATGTTTCTCGACAGCTCGACGACGTCCGATGTTGTCACAGGAAAATGTATGCAGAAATAGCGAAAGCAGTTTTGCAAATATGATTTTTTCGTTGGTTATGATGTGAGTCAACTACTACTAGGCTAAGAACTAGAAACTACTACATATTGCTAATAAGTTTTCGTAAGTCATGCAAAAGCTTATAATTTTATAGTATTGAGACGAAATTTTTTTAGTATGATTTAGAACACAGAACTATGACCTTAAGTATGAAACTTAAATTCGTGGGAACCACTCATCTTAGAATATAAAAAATCAAACAATGATAAAAAAAATTAACGAAAAGTTGAAATTTTACAACTTTATTAAACATTAAAACGATGCTTGTGATTTTTCAGTTCGAAAATATCAAATTACGCCGTTGTATTTAATGCTATCCTGAATTTTCATGTATACAGTACTTCTGACGTCCATGTTGAGCAATAAAATGGCCTGCCTGACCTCGAAGGGCGCCAAGTAATCCTCTTCCCCTGGATTTCTCGGGGGCCTTCGATCTGATCGAGAGGAACCAAAGATAAACGTTCCTCAACGTCAACACAATCCTACGACCACGACGCACGTTCTGGCCTTCGAGCAACCAGAGCTGTGTAGTTCTAGAAGCCCTTTCATTCGTACGAACTAAAAAGCCACAACCTGCGTAGTCGATTTCCTTACTCATGTGACAGATCGGTCCTTAGTTTCCTCTAACATTGTGTGGTGCAAGTCAAATGGCCAACGTAAAGTTCCATAATTTGAAAAATTAAGTTCGAAATCATGATGAAGGTTTCAGAGTCAAGTAAACTCAATTTTGTGGAAGTTTAAACTGAAAACTACGACTTTATTGTGTTTAAAAGTGGATTATGTATCCGAAGCGCAAGCATCTTGTACAGCTAAGACAGTTTGCCAAGCGTAGCTGAAGCCTTCGGCATAATAGGGCCTTAGTAGTCAACATTCTTGCGGCCAACATCGAACGCTGCCGAGCTATCACGAGTAAGCATCGGAAACAAAATTTCATTTCGCCTAACCGGATGGCAAGTTTTTGGTGAATTCATTCACCTGAGTTACTATGATATTCAATAGGGAAACTAGAATTGAGGTGATGAAAAAATACCATTTCATGAATGTACTTTGTTTTAGCGAATACGTGGTGCATGATGCGCAACATGAATTTCAGAGTAATTTTCTCGTCGCTGTGACATTTTCTCAACGTTTGAAATCCAGAAGTTATTAGAGAATATATAAGTCCCTTACGCGTTTTCGACAGTAATTTTACAACCGCTGCATCTATAGCTAGCTGTTCCGCTACTCATCTCGCATCAATGACAATTTTTTTATTCTTATAAAATGACAGAAGAGGCTCTGATCATTACTTAGAATTGGCAATTAAGAAAACTTGATAGCAGAAACTAACATGGATCCGTGGCAAAAAGTACTTCTCGTAGACCAGGTAGCCGATTTATCACCGTACTATGGATTGAAGAAGAAATAGAGAAATATCTACGGGATTTTCAATACTATGCAAGCAGGTAAAACTTCTACGAAGACACTAACTCGGGTGCCGGCATATCTGATGACTCAGTACAGTCACCACGATTAAAATCTAACTAAGAGTGCTTCGTACCTCGAGGCCCAGTGGCCTCCAGTTCATAAAACCTACGCTAAAATATACGCCAGCTAAAGTACATGAGAGAAAGGTTCATAGAAAAATACAAGTAGCAGCATCATGCGCATTCCATGTTATAGAAAATGAGAAACATTGATGTATGGAATATCGAAACTAGTTAAGGATGGGCGGGTTGCTTGATGAATTATAGGGTTCTGCTCATGGGCTGAGTAGTTCAGTACGAATAAAAACGATTGCTAACATACGGAAGTGGTAGAAGACCAGTACGAAGTGATGTCAAAAGTCACGAGTGAGAAACTCAGCCGAGCAGTAACAGTAAATCAGAACTGGGAGGTGAAGTTTAATGCAGAGAGTACGTTCGGCTGGGGGCATGAGACGTTCAGAAGGAGTCAAGGCAAGGAGTCGATGGTCAAGAAGGGCGCCTTAATGTTAAGTTATAATAATAAAAGTGCTTCAATCCTTGCCCTAAAAATGGCAAAAAATTTTCACTCCAGCATGTGAGACGTCACGCGTGTCTGTCATCAAATGAAAACGTTTTCCATATTTCTATTTCTCCATTGCCCGTTTCGAAGAGATGAGCAAAAGTGACAGCAGTGAAGAACTGCATCTGATCATGGAGTGAGAAAACCGATCTACTACTCTACAGCAGCTCTTGCAGACCTAGCGCCAAGGAATAAAGTGATGTGTTCATAAAAAATTTCTTCCATGGATACTTCACCATCCAAAGTTAATGAATTAAAGTATCATGTGAAGGGATAAGCCCTAATTACGCAGTACTGCTGTAAAAGTACGTACAAATTTGTAGTATCTCCAACGAACAGATTAAAGTTGCTAGCATTCCTGCTGGTATGTATACACACATTTTGTAGTAATTTGCCGACGAGCAATTACAAAACGTACTTAAAGTGAAGTTCGTGCAAAATTTCGGATGTGATTCAGATGAACTAGCTTTTTATACGACTCTGCTTTCATGCATCAGAGAGGAGAGATCTGAAATAAGTATGCAAATATTTCTATCGACCATATCAGTCAGAAAAGTTGTCGAGATTTTGAGATGCATTCCCGTCTCTATCTTGGCTTCGAGAAGCCTGTGTTTCTGGCTTGTACCCGCTGGTAGAGGGAGCGCAGTAGCTCGGAGTCGTGTGGGTCGCCTCAGTAGATGGACTGGCGCTACTGGAAGTGCAGGCTGAATCATTTAAACCGGAACTCCTTTCTGTGTCTGAGCAAAGCTCTCCAAATTTACCTTCTTTAAATTTAGCACAATGTACCGACTTGAGTGATGGCGATTGTTTAGTTTTACTATTTTGAGGCCGCGAGTCAACGGTAGTTTTAATTTTAGAAGTTTGCTTTCTCGATGAGAGACTGGATTTCGATTTTCTGCTGAGGTTGTTTGAGCTTGGCACTTCCCCCCGTGATGATGACGATGTTGTTTTTTTGGAGTGCAGGGCATTTTTGCCTTTCGGTTGACGTTTGGGTGTATATGACGGGCTTTCAGTGCTAGCGAGTGAATTAGTCGACTGCCTCGATGTTGACAGTTGACTGGTCCTTTTTGTTCTTGTCTGGGCTTGTTGCAGTTCCGCTCTTTGGGGTCTCTGGCGTGGGTGATGAGCGGGTGAGAGCCGTCGCTGGGGGGCTTCCGACGTGCCCTGACCCGACTGAGACACCGCTGCCCCGACGCCCTGTCGGCGGCACAACACACTCAGATGCCAGAAATTGTATACAATATCTCTACAGCGGGAGCCAGTCACCGGCTGTGCGCTTCATAGCTCGCATACGTTCAATAAGCTTGACTTGCATTTGGATGTATCAGAAATTACGCTTAATAAGCTTGATTTTTGTTTGGATGCATTGGTAATTACGGTTAATAAGCTTGACTTTCGTTTGGATGTATCAGTAAGTAGGCTTAATAAGCTTGACTTTCGTTTGGACACAAGTATCAGTAATTGCGTTTTAGGTAGATTCGCTTGTGTGTGATTTGATAAATTTCTTGATGAAAAAATAACTGAAATGGATCCCAAGCACCGAACCAATTGAGTCAATTACTACGAGCCGGTGTGAGACAGATACCATTAATCAGCTCAGAAGCAGGAATAATCACAGCGTTTGGGGGTAGCGTACGATCCCCTTTTCTGATTGATGTATTGGCTAATTTTGAAAGTTATGGGAACTCCATGAGGAATGAAAACTCTCACATATAAAAAGAACTGAAACTCACAAATTGTACAATGCATTCAGTTTTACCGGAATGGTTCAACATGATGAAATTTAAAATAACACAAGTTTCAAATAATATTGAGTAAAAATTTGATATTTTAAACCGATTCTTATAATATATACAACATGAGACAGGGAGCAAGCTGAGCTTACATGGACATGCCATCTTCCTGCAGCTACAGCATGTTTTGAAGCATCGAAATGAATTTGTTCATGATTCTACTGAATGATGAATTTTATACTGAACAGATGGATGGAAGGCGTTGATCGTTAATTTATTTTTAGAACAAAATAGTAAACCCAGTTTTCAGAATCTATTCGTATGCTGTGGAACATCAATGAATAATTGCCATCATTTGGGTCAAGTAATTGCAATTGAAGAGGAAATTTTAAATTCATTTGGGCGACGGGCAACCATGGGTCAAGTTAATTTCCGTTGGGAACTCCATGGATCAGTGTGTGCGAGCTATTCATTTGAATAATGTAATTGATCTTTTTTATTTTATTTTAATCCTAATACTGAAAATACCTTCCGGGTGAGGATGAAATTCCTGTTGTTTATTACTCCTTCATTATGTCTCTCATTGTAAAAAGTAAAAAGTTCGAAATAATAATCAGTTAATGAGTTTTCGAATAAGTTTGAATAATGCGCAATAAGTGTACAGATAAAACATATATATCAAGCATATGTCACATATGGGGATAATCTCAGTTGAGAACGATAAAGTGCGGTCAAATTAGTCTAGTGTGTGGGTGCCGCCGTAAACAGGCTGGTCAGAGATGTTTTATAACTAATTTATCCAACGAGGTTCAACGCAGGGAGCAAGTTATTCTACGTTGCTGCGCTAGGAAATTCATTGACAATAATATGCTCCAAAACATTTTGTCATTTGAAATTATAAAAGTTCGATTGAAATAAAAGAGTTCTTCGAACTTCAAATTTTAAAGTAACATGAAATGAAATAATTTTTTCTTCATGAGGTAGTTTAATTTGAATACATGTATGATTGTGATCATGAATTGATCAGCTAAAGTCATTTGCCATAAAAAATACTGATTATTATGAGAGTTGCATGTAATGGAGAGACCGGTCTGAGAGGCTGTTACAGTTACCCTCAACGTTGTGTTGAAATTTAGCTTATAAAGCATCCATATTTTGTAAGTTTTTATTCTCGCAAAAAATCATGTTTAATTTTTCACAAACAGCGTTAAGTAGCATTTTTAAAAATTAGGAATTATAAATGTTATTATAATTTAATTCCCGCTAGCGCGAACAGAAGGCTGATTTATATGAAAGACTATGCATTAAAGAACGGGTTTCTAGATTGACATTTTAATCAATACAGCTGAAGATACTTCTTTCTTCAGTGTCATCAGGGACCAAAGTAACACACGATAAAGCGTTCCAACTACGCCGAACGTCTCACGATCATGGATATGTTCTTTAACGAATATACCAATTTTTTGAGTACAGAAAACTCCGATTATAGTTACTAATTTAGCATATTTTTCCGACCGAAATGAGAAGTTCATGAGATTTTAGCATCGAAAATGTATACATTAAAACGACGGGCTCTAGCGTGATTAAAAAGTACTGATAATTGTGCACGATGGATCCGGTTATGCGTACAATATCATGCACATAACTACATTTTTAAGGCAAAAGCAGGATAAAACATTTTGCTTTGATGTGAAGGAAAGCCAGCTTCATGATTTTAGCTTAGATAAGGTAAACAGAAGCCACTACAGTCGTTAGGTTCACACTATTATATGGTAGCCAATAGTGCACTAGGCCACCAGGTGCGTCACGAAAACTAAGCATAGTACATAGGATAATGTTTCATTCACACACTTGAAGCGTTCACAACGGTGAGGTCAAACGTGGGGAGGCTGCAGAACATGCACGTGTTTGGGGAAAGAAGTATGAAGGAGAGCACAAACTAACAGCTAACTAAAGGTGTTATTCGCGAGTTTGTGCAAGGAATAGCGGTGAAAAATGTAGCTCTTTTGACTCTCTTGTGTATGATGGGATATGCTTTGCTGTAAACGAGGACTGTGAGGAGATAGGGTGAGAGTTACAGGACTCAACCAGCAACAGGAAAAATTCTCAGGGGTGGAAAAGTAGCCGATGAGCTGAGGCTAAGCCTATAAAAAATATTTCGATTGGTGGAACTGGGTTATATATTTTTACAAAAGTTTGTACATGTACAGAGGTCCAGGTGGCATTGCCTCTGCATTCAAACGTTGGACGTCCACTGCTACCAAAAACTCACCGGCAGCTATCCACATGCTCCGTGTTACAGAGACTGTCCACAGGGGGTCCCGATCACTTAGAGAGAGAGACTACTGGTACTAAGATCTCGACAGACAATAAAGTATGGGATGTAAGACTGAGGAGAAAAAAAGCAAGGGTATATTACAGAAGCTTAGAGTTTCGATCTGAACGGAAAGACGAGACGAGTATTTGAAATTGCCAGTATTTTCGAAAAGAAGGAGGCCCATCAGAGACTGGCTTACAAAGTACAGTTTTCGTAAAGAGGCAAGATATTTTTCATTCCACTGAACTTGACGCAGACAGGAGGCATTTTTGAGAAATGCGCGGAATACAGCATGACTGAGAAGGCGACCATCGCATAGAGGGATCTACGGTACAGGGATTTCGCTCACTGCAGGCAAGAATCTTACTCGTGGCGGGTACTCCAACCGACGTGATACTCACATGCAAGCCCACGCGGAAAGGCATTCGAAAAATCAAAATCGTATAGAGTGACTGGAAAGCTTTGTCCAATACAGGCCAGAGTTGAAATCAAACGCAAACTGCTTATACATGTCAAGATGTGGAAATCAGCATGTGATGAATAAGCAAAATCTCAAAGATTCATAATCGAGAACCTTGTTATTATCCAGCAAAACAGCCTGCGGGAAGCAGAAGCCGCAGGCAACTACTACTTCAAATGGGAAGTGGATGTTAGTTATTAAAGAAATAATAAACAAAGAGGTGTATTTCGGCACAGAAGGAAAGGAAGAAAGGATTACTTAAACTGTGTCTTTTTTTTGGATAATACTGAACAATTAATTTCGAAGAAGGATATGGATACGATAGACAAACGGCCCCAAACCTTTTATAAAAGCTAACCTTTAGCTGTTAGCGAACCGTTAGGCGATTTGTTGATCGGTGAGGTAGCGTTGACTGAGGCCAGAGAGGCCGTTCGACTTGGGGCCCTGACACTGGCTCGAGAGCCCCGTCGGTCACCTCGAGAGGGGCTCAGCAACTTACTGTCTTTGAACATCGAGGCGTTCATCAGCCGAGGGTTCGGTGTGTTGAAGATCGACCGGTTTTCACGGAAGCGAGCTCTGTGGAAACACATTTCAGTCCAGCTTAAATTAGACGAGACGACATCGCCGGATACAAGACGTGCGCAAACACCGTGCGCTCTCTGTGACGCTTGGCACTCACAAGAAGCGTAAATCGAGGAGTTATGTAGGTACGGACTACGCACTAGGTATTGGGTCCAGAGATAGAGAGACTAGAAAGAATGAAGTTTGTAATAGAGCGTTGATGTTATTAGAAGGGATCACTCAGTTATGAAAGATTTTTTTGTAAAATAATCTTCAAATCAGGAATTAAAAATAAGGTTTCAAATGATAGAAAGATTGAATGAATGATTGACTCTTCTAGGTTATAAATGCAGGCACGTGCTAAAAATGAAGTGAAAGAAGAGAACAGTGGAAAACCGCTCTTCGGTTCATCAGTCAGAAGTGCTTTGCACTCAAGTCTGAAGTGTCGCAGCTCAGATTTAGAAAATGTGATATTTACCTCTAGTGTGAAGTTTAAATTCTCAGTGAGTGAAAACATGCATGTTAAACTCATCGTTTGTTATCATTCCATCAGTGATTTGAGCTTGTGTTAGATAAAATTATCAACAAACTTTTACTCAGTAAACCATATTTCTGCAATGCCTTATTATGCGGAGCCTATTTCGTTCAGGAAAAAAACTGTAAATTGTTCAAACAAGGAAATCAATTTCAATTCTTCAAAAAAAGTAAAAATTTCGGCTGAAACTAGTTTCAGACGCATGCATTAAATCATGTGATGAATTTAAAACACTTCGTAGAAAACATTTCGGCTTTACTTTGGGGCAAATGAAAATATGAACTTATACAAAGTAGTCAGACTTTGGAGTTAAGTTAAATGATTGAGAATTTGCTCTACGTACAAACTTCATTCCAATTGAACCAATGTGAACTTCTAGATGAAGATGGCGTTGTTCGCCATAATAGTCTTCGTACCCGCATTGAAGTATTCAACAGAACACAGTGCGTAGATGTGACACTGCTATAGGGAACAAGGTTCGAGAGCCGTGTCCAGCGGTATCTTGCTGGTGGAAAGCGTCTTTATCTAAAGACTTTATCTCTAAAAATCACAAGACAAGAACATCATTCCAGCAGATCCACGCGAGATATGCCTGAAATGGAAAGCTGTACGAGTGAACAACGAAGAGCAATGCCATTAACACCACAAACCAACTTGTCACTGAAGAAATCTTTCACCTCAAATTAAGAGAAGAGCTAATTGTTAACAATTGCAAATAAGTTGAAGTAGAAAATGACCGGTGTTTGTAATAGGAGGTTGTTAAGTCGCTGGCGTTGCTCTCGACAGCAGAAAGAGCACAAGGTTAGGGAACAACGCGTCTGCTGACCGCAGAATGGAGCACAGTTCACTTACGAATTTGATCATCATCGTACACTCGAGCTTTCCGCGAACTGAAGATTGAGTGAGTTTCCTTGAAGCGCTTCCTGATGTTAAAAGTAGAGTTCATGTATCAGTTCGAATATAATGTGAATAACATTTAAAGACAATGTTTCCTCTATCTCTCATGTCAGTGAAAGCGCACTTTGGTCGTTTGATAAATTCATCTTCAAGTAAACATTAAATTCCAGTAAAATTAATAAAACTTATACTTATGTAGAATACTTCTATCGGGAAAGGAAAATTTTAGATGTTCCATCTCTCTATAATCTAGTTCTTATGAACTAGATGAACCTTGTACCAACTTTATTTCAGTGGCGTTAAATTATGGGTTGAATACATAGAAATAATAAAATTAATAGCCAAATAGAAATTGTCTTATTTTGAAAACTCACTCCCCACCCTCATTTCATTGAGGTTTCGTGATATGGCCACTGTTTTCAAACTCTGATTTTATACCTTCATTTTTACTTCTTTCATCAGACGATAGTTATCGAAGTTTTCCGTAGGACTCTCGTCAAGCGCTTGCTCATAATTACACGCATTATTTCGCTCTTGCTTGAAAAATTTCTATTTTACAAACGCCTAATTTTCATTGGCTTCTACTAACTCAACACATTTCCAAGAAATAAAAAGTGGTGAGGTTATTGTGTGTACACAAACACCAACGTGAGCAGAAAATTACCATTGAAGGCCAGACAAATGGCTGCCGAAGAATAACTCTCAGTGTGGTTATCAAATCCAGTTTGCGGGAAACTTGGTCAAATAAAGTGAAATGTCATTAAATTTGCAGCAAGCTCATCTTGTATAAAGTTTACAGACCTGGGTAGCGCTTCAAAGCTCTAGCTTTTCTACGAGAAGAATCATGGAACTTTTTGGGGGCAATAGACTCGGGGCTTAATTTTTCAGGAGAGATTTTACAGAACCTCAAAGGATTGCAACTTTCACAGCCCAAAGTCATCACAAGAATAAGGGAGCTTCGTGTGGACGGACTGAGCGAAGAGAAAATCCGGCAGTTCTTAAATGACTGGTATCGAGAGCGATGGGCCAGAGCAGCTTTACGCATTATTTTCTCAGTTTACTCAGTATACATTATATTTTATCAATATACTATTATTCAGCAACTATAATATCTGCTTTATTAACACGCACAAATCAATAAATAGAAAAGGCAATGAAGTCATCAGCAATACGATCACAGTGAACGAGTGCTCGCAGTAACCGAGAATTATCCAATTTAACTCACGAATATAATGACGTGCCAGTGAAAAGGAATGCTAATGATGAAATTTGTCAACTTAATAGATGACAATTTGATCAAAACCTATACTTAACATGGATATCAATTGACCTTCCATTTTTATGCGTTTTAACTGTTGCTCTCTGCTGTACACTTGAGGAATCAAAACATTTTGAATGTATTTGATGGATGCATTACTGTCCTCACAGAGCACCCCGTAACGCAATAAATAGTGTGTGTAACAATACATTTTCACTCATGTTTCCTTATCGAAATTTAAAAGTTTCATTTATGAGACAATTAATAATAGGAATTACTTCAGGTGGCCAATCTTAATCTTTTGTTCCGACACAAAACTATCACAAAACGATGCTGCCTTACGTAACACATTGCGATCTAACTACCCCATTTTTTTGGTTGGTTCGAATGGTTAGACTCGTAGATTGCGATTATGTTTTTACCCGAATTTATTCCTCAAAACTATATTTCGCCATTTCTGTTGAATCGCTTCCTGTTGGAAAGCCCGTATTCAAGCGCCCTGATCTCTTGGTGAGGAATATCTGCAGAATAATACCACTAAAATTGTTTAGATTATTACTGGCTGCTAAAGAATAACTGACAAATAGCGTACTGAAGAATAACTCCCTACGTAATCATACAATGCATTTTGTGAAAAAGTTAAACCAGGGGTTCACTACCTTTTTTTCACCCCACACCCCTAAAAAACTTTCATTCGAGCCTCGCACCCTTTGAAATAAAAATGCTGACAAATACCCAATGTCCTATTATTTTCCTGGACTTAACTCGCACCCCCTGGAATACTGTCTCGCACCTCCAGGGGGTGCGAGCACTGCGAGTTGGAAAACCCTGGTTTACATGGATAAACTGAAATATACGAAAATCTGCTGTAAGTCTTGTGAACTGGATTCTAGAATTTTTCGGAAACTGGTTTGAAGAGATTGCTCAAAATAATGCCTAAAATTGTTTTATTAAATTATAATTGAACATCATGACACTTTTACGCTCTATTATTAATATTTTCAAAGAATTTCAACCTATTTTTTAGTACAAAGACTTTTTGAGCACCTCATGTATTCTGTCGCAAGTTGCGTGAAAACTTTTAGGCTTCACGTCGAAAAGAGTTGAGCCAGAAAACCACGGAAACTATCCTCCGTTTTTTTTCCACCGTACAAGTTTTGTACACAAGCTTTACTTACGAGTACTTTCGTAGAAACCATGGATGAAAAATTGTCTTCCACACCTCGTTTATCCCAGATATGCTGAGCAATAAACAAGCCTGATGCATGGCGAAATTCTTCTTGAACTGTGTCAAGGCAGTGACGGACTGACTTCATAGCGGAAATAATTTCACTCTGACTTCGGTTCTCAAAACAATTTGCACTTTAGTTGAATATATTTAATTGGATTTTAAATTCACTGTACAATTTTCGTGTTAGTTGAAAGTATTTAATTCGGGTTTAAACTCACTATAGAATTTTCGTGTTAGTTGAAAGTTTTTAATTCGGGTTTAAACTCACTATAGAATTTTCGTGTTAGTTGAAAGTATTTAATTAGGGTTTAAACTCACTATAGAATTTTCGAGTTAGTTGAAAGTATTTAATTCGGGTTTAAACTCAATATAGAATTTTCATGTTAGTGGAATGTACTTGAGGTGTAACATGATGAACTCACTTCGAGAAGAGCCGGAGCACGACGCAAATGATGATGAACATGAGCGCGAGGCCCACGAGCACGCCGATCATCGTCGGGTCCACTGGGTTCACGGAGCTCGAGTCTGCACACCAACACCAGCATCAGGCACGTGGGGGGACGAATTTGAATTGCAACAGCCTTAAAAAAGTTATCGAATAAAATCTTTGCACTCTGTGTCCAATTTAGTCATTGGCTCATTTCGTACAGCTATGATAAAGTCATTAAAACTCAACTAATGTTGAGGTTTGAAGTATACATATACAGTTACAAGTGAAACTTAAACCACTGATGGGAAAGATTACAAGTATGATGACGAATTTTAAAATTGCGTAGCCCTATTTAATTTCTTGTGACAGAACGAAAATAGCTCTAAATCAAAAATTAGTAGTGAAGTTTAAATATGCGAAATGCACGTCACTCCGAGAAAACTGAAGATATCAGCAGTACACGAATATATGAGGAAACGTGACTCCAGGTAGCGAGAAAGACAGATGGGTAACCAAACGAGAAAATCATCAGAAGTAATGAAACAGAAAGGCAATGATTATGTTTATGACTTCATGTTGAACAGATCACGGTGCCCATCACTCGTGACTCAATGATGGGTAGCCTTGAACTCTGCAAAAGATATGGAACAAGTTGAAACAGTCAATTGATCCTCGAGTTATGCATCACCATGTGCAACCCTCAACTCACGCTAATAAAAGTTGCTTCCCCTCATTCAACAATAGCGATGCTTGATTCAAGCTACGAATAGCGAAGGAATATTGGAACGATTTTTTAGTCATAAAATAATTGAGGTTTACATTAGGTAGTGTGTTATGTTAAAGATAGACTGTGTGCTGCTATAACTATGAATACAAATCAATAGAAGTGATATGTCTAGCGTATTAAGAATTTAGACTGCAAATGCGTCTATTAGGATGTTATTAGCTGTGAGTTTCAGAAAAAGCATTTAAAGTCTCGAATAAATTGATGTGTAAGAGTTGGCATAAGTCAGGGCCGAGGAACTTCGCCTGTTCATAATATGTATTCATTCAATAACTACTGTTCGTTCAATTTACTGTCAGTCATGTATTAAAGTTGCCAGGAAATTTTGGCTGTTCATAATATGTATTCAAAAACTACTGTTCGTTCAATTTAATATCAATCATGTACCTAAGTTGCCAGCAATTTACAAAAGCGCTATAATATGAAGACGTTTTTAAGAAGAAGGTTTACGTTCGACGCAGTTGATGCCGACGTTGGGATGCATCTTGACCTCGTAACCCTTGACGCAGTTGCAGATGTTGCCGGGCCCGCATCTGCCGTAGTGCTCCTCCATGTGCAGGCACTGCTCGTCGTACTGGCACGAAGTGTTCAGCGCCGCACCTGCGCCAAAAGTTGCTCTTTATTCCAACCAAGCCTGATACGTATCACTTTGTACATTGGTTTTTCAAATGCCTCATAACTAGCACCAGGACGCAATGATGGTTATCCCGGTGAAGCCGGTTACCTTTTCCTACACCTGTGTGGAGTGGGGAATTGTGGCTGAGTTTACCCTTTTGCCAACGGGGAGAATCACCCGGCGGCACTACCGGGATTCTAACTGCTGACACTTTCCTATGAGGAGCGCGTTCTTTACCACTCGGCCACGGTGACCACACAAGTGCTACTCTTGAAAGGGTCGCATAATTACAGTCTTCGGACCACCGACTGAACATTCATACCGCATCTCTGAATTTGGCAGTAATGTTGAATCTGCCACTAGTTATAACTCACGCATGCACAATTACGAACTGGTTTTGTCCGTGAAGGCCCTGGTCCTTAATGTAATTTAATTAGTTTAGTGTTATTTAGGCATATTGTTACTAATCTATCAATTGTTCTCAACAGTGTTCGGAATTCTCACTAATGAGTTAAGCCTTCACATTTTAAATCTTTGGCGAAGATCTTAGCTTTAACCAATCACAGTTCATGATACGGGTTGGGACCGTAGGTCATGTACTATGTGTGGCTCACGATGCGGTTAAAGTGACTATATTGTCAGATTTCCCTAAATAAGAACGTTGAACAAATTCAAGTAAGAAATGTATTATGATAATGACAGCTGTGCTGGAGGTAACAGAATGCATGATTTTGCCTCAGCAAATCGTTGGGGCTGATCAGTTTCGACCGTGGCAGAACATTGTAATGTTTTAAAAATGACGTCCACGATAAAATGTCACAAAGTACCTTGGTTAATTATTGAGTCAATTGTCGATTAAACAACTGTGAGGCGGCGGCAGGCCGCATGACCACAAAATATTTTACGGTAAAAACGGAAGACTGTCCATCAAAGCCAAATTACCTCTGGCTCCAATCGACGCTAGAGACATGCCGCGGAAAATAAAATTGGGCCATCAACGGGAAATCTAAAATCAAACGGTAAGCAAACGAGGCACGCAATATTACCTTCCCATTTGAGATAAAAGGATCCCATTAGTTAGAGCGAAGATTAGCGTGTTTTTGAAGGGTACAAATTCTCCAAAGTACATCGTTTACTTCATATATTCCCTCTCTTCTTAAAAAGAAAGGGACTGCAACGAACGTACTGATAACTACCCACAATTCAGCATGGTAACGCAATTGCAAGGAATTTCAGCCATAAACACATGACAAAACTCTCAAGCCCAAACTTTTACATAGCCAACTATCCAATCACCGCATGCATAGCATTTCTTGCTTCAACACAGCTTAGCGCACTTCCACAGGGAAACAATTAAAAAAAAACTGACAAATATCACAGCTCCATTCGTCCACTTTCATGATCAACATTTTTTTATTTCACTCCAACCCAGCGGATTCTGAAGCATCCAATCATCACTTGCTGCCAAGGTTTTTTAGTCATCGCAATTTTCAATTCCTGGTTTGAAATTCCTAATGCATCATATGGAGGTATTCACCACACGCGAACGCAAGTTCACCATCAACAAGAAAAACGTTCTCCTTGTCACTGTTGCCGGATCGACTCTTGTATCGCCAGGAAAGTTGCACGTCAGTACGGCAGTGCATCGTGTCCTATCACAGTTGCCGGATCGACTCTTGCATCGCCAGGAAGGTCGTACGTCACTACGGCAGTGTATCGTGTCGTATCACAGTTGCCGGATCGACTCTTGCATCGCCAGGAAGGTCGCACGTCACTACGGCAGTGTATCGTGTCCTATCACAGTTGCCGGATCGACTCTTGCATCGTCAGGAAGGCCGTACGTCACTACGGCAGTGTCGTGACCGTCGTCTGCATATGCAGGGCCTCAGCAAGGAGCTGATGGCCCCACATAACAATTATGGTACCAGCGCACGATAATTTGTGGTCTCTGCCAAGCAGTTCCTCTAGACGAGAGAAATTCAGGTCACTGCTCGATGATTGGAGCTCGGTGCAAGGGCGCATTTCACGGAAAATTGCAACGTACGTACAACACGCTCCTGTTGACTGGCGGGACCTGTAAGAAATCTATAATTTCTTAAGCATTGCTAATCTAAAATATCCGACAGATCTCAGCTTTACTTATTTCATCTTTAAATAATTCATCGATAAACCTAAACTATCATGGACCGTGAAAACTTTCGTTATAAAAGTTACAACTCAAATAACAGAATCAAACTTTTCTAAACCAAACCAATTCTATCCTAACTTAGCCTATCCTTAACTAACCTAACCACACTAACTTATAGCAACGTTTCCTAACCGAGCAAAACATATCCTTCGATATCCCAACTTAACTAAGAATTTCCCACTTTATTAACGACAATTGACTCTGCACCGGTCGTCAACATGGCAGAATTACGCTGCTTGGTGCACCGCTTAGACGAAGTCAGACCAGATATAGAGCGACTTGGAAGTTGCAGTTTCTTGCGTGGCGATTTGCTGAACCAGAGAGGGGGAATACTCGGCGGTTCTCATCACGTCTGATTATCGAATTAATGACACAGACTTTCTTAACCGCAAAAATGAATTATCCGATACGAAATTACTGAAACAGTGACGCACATTAATGAAGATGACGCTCAACAGTGACGCACATGAGCATGTCGTGATAAGGTACAGAATATGTTATACGCATTTGCACAGGTACTTGAGTAGGTAGGTACAAGCGTATTGATACATGGATTAAGGTTTACACATGTATTGATATACGTATCACTGAAGAATTTATATCTTACGGTGAAGAAGAAGAGGCAGAGGCTTCTCAAATATTTCTTGTTACATTTTTCAAAGACTCCTGTTGTCAGATAGTATTTTCTAGCCCCCTTCCAGCAAGTCTGTTTCTCGAGGCGAAAAAAATAATAGTAATGATTTTCAAACGCTTAAGAAAACTTTCTCATAAAAAACCCAAGACTCAGAAAATACATTCTGGAAAGAAGTTACCTATATTGATAAACCGATACATCGGGCTATAGGGGGCTAAAGAACTATTTATGTGAAGCTTCGTTGTTTAGATGCTTGTATTTACTAACGCTCCAAGGAATCCTCCCCTCGCTAGCTGTGCAGAATAACTCCTAAATTAGCGCTCTGGGCCAGCAAAATCAGGCCAGGCAGCCAAAGAATTTGTGCACGGTGCTCTGTGAGGGGCCCGCGAGTCCAGTATACTTAAGTTCTTGCCCAGAGCGTGCGAGTGAAAATCACCGCGAGAGTTTGCAGGGCTGTAAAATTATGTCTACTTCTCTGGAATCTCATTTAGTTGATTTAGTTCGATTGAAAATGTGTTTAAGCAATTCAGCTCTCAAAGAAATGCACAGAAGTATGGAATACTGATGTATATATAACTGTAGAATTGACTGGTGACGTATAGGAGAGCACAATTGTACTTTCCCCGTTTATTATTGCCCCTGCTCCTCTCTTGTGACGTCATCATGCAATCTGACATGAATTATCTCATCCCCACTGAAATATTTTGCACGCAATAATTCTTGTGGACTGCAGCATTAATAGTGATAATTGTGTGCCGCTGTGGAGTGCGTCATGACAGTTGTGTGCCGCTGTGGAGTGTGTCATGACAGTTGTGTGCCGCTGTGGAGTGTGTCATGACAGTTGTGTGCCGCTGTGGAGTGCGTCATGACAGTTGTGTGCCGCTGTGGAGTGTGTCATGACAGTTGTGTGCCGCTGTGGAGTGTGTCATGACAGTTGTGTGCCGCTGTGGAGCGTCAATTGCCACGGTGTCGGTCGACACAGTAGCTCGTGTTCACGTCATGCCGCAGTTTGTCTCGTGTCTGCAGCCATTGCTGATAGTTTGCATCATTCAGTTAATTGATCGTACAATGTTGCCCGTCTTCTTGCGATTTCTCTCCCCGAAACGCGTCTATTTCCATAACGTAATTCCCCATGTCTGACAACTCTATTCGTGACTACAACAGCACTGAATGAAATTATTGCAACGTCTCACCAAATAATTAAAGTGAAATATTTGGAAAATGAAGAAAGAAAAACATCTGAACGCTTGGTAAACAGCGTTCCGTAATAATGGGAGCTCAAAGGCCACTTAAATAATCTAATTGATACCAAGCACTGAGAACTTCATTACTTTCAAGTGGTCGCAGCACACCTTGATTAAAGAGCCTTATCAAAACGACTCGAAATTAAAGTCAATTTGTGGGTTCGGATTCCTTTGCCAAGTTACACTTGCGTCAAAATGAAATGGCTTTTGTAAAAGACAAGCGGTTTATTAAACTTAGGTTCACTGTGCTCATGCCAAAAATTACTTTATTCAAATTTCTAAGCAAAATCAACTCAAGGAAATAATTTCGACTAAAGAGCTCAAATATAAATGACTCTTGGAAGTAAGAAAACCATGGTGGAAGGAAAAGTTAGATTTACATATATACATAATGTACACCTCATTGAATTTCTCACAGAATTCAAACATATTCTCACACGTTCACATTGTAGGAAAACAGAAATGTGTCCTACCATCCACACACAAAAAAACTCGTTTTTAGTTAAATTTTAAAAAATTCATGTACTGACAATTTTTCAATAGATTCTACGGTAAACATACACATTCCCAAGGAATACAATTCTCATCAATGGAGAAGAAAGTTGAATTGTTTAATCAAACTCATTTCAGCGAGAGCCTTCATTTTTTTGACATAGACGTATGAGATAAATCTCGTCGTGAAATCCATTTCTTACCACTGTGATTGAAATATTGACAAGCGCTGCGTGTCTTCCAGAGGAGCAGAACCAACAACATAACAATACATGTCGGCTTTACTCCTCAGTAACGAATGGAGGGAAGCGGTCACCTGTTTGTATCTGTGAGCTGCGACGACATCTATGGCCTGCGTCAACACGACCCGGCTTCTACCTGAGCTTTGTGCACATACACCAGTGCTCGCGGAGGCACTGGGTGTCCTCGAGAGGTCTGTCGCCGCCCCTTAGGCCCACCGAACAAATTGGGTGTGATCAAACTTTCAGGGGAATTGTTTGTTAGTTCTGCCTCCCTGCCTACACCTGACTCTCTCTTTCGCGCTGCCATCCTGCAGACACGCAAAGCTACACCGTCTCCTGAACGTACAAGAAATGGGTCTTCTGCAGCGTGCGCCTTCTGTGTAAATCATGCATGCGGTGCGGCCGTCGCAAAATGCTCTGGCTACAGGGCGACACAGGTACCGGAAATGTGCTCTACAAACTATGAAAAGTAGGAACATATGCAAGCAATTCAACTTTAGTTGAGTTTGTTCCGTGAATCTCTTCTGTTGGGTCGTTTGTCTACACAAGTGTCTCTACTTCCACGTTAGCGATTACCGTAACATACTAGGCTGAAATAAAATTCTTGCTTATCAATTCATGATCAGCCACTGTAAGTAAGCCCTTAAGTAATCACTATTAGTTGTGCTCAAGCTGGAAAAATATTCAACAAATTACCGAATATTTTTCAAATTCCTTCCCGTACTTTCCGTTTTTTCCGAAGCTCACCGTACCTTCTGAAGGTTATGGGTCGTGTCAACAAACCGAGCTGTTGCACTGTCACTGAATGAAACCAACAGAAATGAAAAATATTACTTATGAGGCTGTCGATGACAATGTCGCAATGTAGCAATGGAATAGAAGTCTAAACAAATTCCTATCGTATTTGTTTGTTTTTAATGAAATATGCTCATGAGACCTTATTCATCTAAAAGATACCTATTGGGAAAAAATATCAAAGCATCTTGGTCAAATTTTTCATCTGGGGATACTTCATCTCAAAAAACACTAGTTTATTTTCTTTTTTAAGATATTTCGCAATGGGCTGTTTTTAAAAAGAAAACGAAAAACTAATTCTAATCACAAATATCATATAATGAATTTCAGTGAGTTGATCATTTTCTCAATATTTGTATTAACTTTCCATTACCTCTACACACTGTATAATGAATACAAGCACTGGTCGTTACAGACATTTTACTCGCGTCTCCTAAAACTCAACCACTTGAGCCTTACTCTTCTAAATACACTGCCCATTAATGGAAATGGTAACTTTCAAAACGATAATCCATGCAAGTGAGTGTTCAATTTAAGGAGGAAGGTCAATGAAGTCTCACCATTACAAAGCAAGGGAGCTACGCTAGCAGTATTGCACAACTGCGCATTTGGAAGAAGAAAATCTCATTTAGGAACTGCAGGCTACCTCTCCTGGGATAGGAAACAACAAAGTAAGTGAAATCGAGGAAACTTTACTGCAGTAAGCGAGCCAATTAGACGCTCCCATTGAGCTGCCTTGGCTGCAATGGTGCCGTAATTCATAAGTTGCGATTTTGGGGGTTGCTGCCGGATTAGAAATATGGCGAAACTGGGAGGAAATTAAGTACTGAAGCCTGACATGAATTGATAGTGGTTGAGGACAACACCAAGGAAAAATAAACACACATGCTAAAATTTCTTTTTACAACAGTATTAGTGATTTAAATAACTTTAATGTTGAATATCACCACTAATTAGAATAAGTTAGGTTAAAATTTTTAACTACAACGAAGTTACTCCAAAAAGATGAAAGATGAAGGCACCATTTGGAATGGAGTTGCAAAGAACGGGAAATCTATACACAATGTTTGAATTCTCCCAAAAGATGCCCTACGTCTAGAAACAGCAAGCAAAGGAGTAAGTTCAGGAAACAGGAAATAAGTTGAAGAAGGAAACAATAGGTGCTGAAAAGCAGAACTTATCAGTCCACCGAAAAAAAGAAATGGTCCTTAGCCACATATAAAATGAAAATTTTTCCACAGAAGTAAGGCCTATTTAACCTTCAATTCGGGACCCCATATCTTCCCCTGAAAGTACAAATTCCCATAAGCATAATATTTCTATCTCTCCGAGTAGAGTTTCTCTGAGTATCTGCAGCACGATGTGCATTTGCGAAGAAATTACGGCCATATCGAGTTAAATTTGTCTCTTAACATTCTAAACTGACACGCAGAGTAAAGATGGTACGACCAGAAGACTTTTTCTGAGAGTAACAATTTACAGAATTTCCTTGACACTAAACTGAAAAGCTACAGGCGAGAAACTGCCCGTCATACACAAGTTCTTATGACTAGCACGGGACTGTAAAATTAAAATCAACTGCCAGGCGGTGAGTGCGCTTTGTGTTGCGCGTGTGAACTTAACAATACTCTCGTCTCTTCGTGTGCTGGATTCCTCAGACACCTGACAATGGTCTACGAGTAAGATCGTTCCTATTGCACGGAGGGATATTCGCAGCGGGTTTTCTTAGTTCATTCCAACGTAATACAGTTGGCACTGGAACAGAAAAGGTGCTACTTGCAAGCACAGGTTAACTTTATGTAAACCTAACTGGGAATAGGGGACCGGCCAAGCGGCCCATCACCCAAACAACCGTGGCCCTGTCACCCCATTGCTTCCGGACCGGCTTCTGTCTGACTAAACGTTGTGCTCGCTTTCTGAAGGAAGCAAATGCATGAAGGAGACACGTGATACAATCACGTGCTTTGCGTGATCGAAAACTAGCAGAACTGAGTGAATATGACAAAGAAGTGTAATTTATTATGAAGTGTTCGTGACAAAAAATATAATTAAATAAGAAGCGGACACGACAAAGAAGTGTAATTCAATATCTGAGATGAATCTCAGATACAAGGCAAATGATCAGCCCATTCTCAGACTCGCTTCTTACATTTCGAGGCAAAGCATCAGCAAAATACTGATGGCAGTCGCGGAATCAAAATGGTTCAGGGCTAAATATGACAACTTCCTTACATTTGCTTTATTTTCACTAAGCATTTGTAAAAAAATTCCAAAATGGCACTGTCATGTTCGGTTGTCCACATAATGAT
This sequence comes from Platorchestia sp. MABIK, assembly GCA_014220935.1. Lineage (NCBI taxonomy): Eukaryota > Metazoa > Arthropoda > Malacostraca > Amphipoda > Talitridae > Platorchestia > Platorchestia sp. MABIK. The sequence goes on from JACJUY010000058.1 coordinate 235,828, forward strand.
CTGAAGATTTAAAAAAATATTTATTCGGCAACAAAATATATTTTTTAAATAGTTGTACCTAGAAATTCACCATTCTTCGACCAATGAAATCAATGAAATTCATTCGATTAAACTAAGTCAGTCAGGACATTCGGTTTGAAAAAACAGATAATGTAGTCGAACAATAGAAATTTTGGTGGCTTTCAATGGTCAGTGGAGCCTTGTGAAGGCGCATCGTGATTGAAACTCTAGTATTGCGTTCATTCGCATAGCCTCACGTTTTCTTACCACGTTTCAGGTAGGCGTATCCCATACACAGTCTGAAGAAATAAATTATTATTGCCGACATCCGTAGGTACTGAGGATGAATTGCAGATTTATATCTGTTGATTCAAATAAAATTCTGTGATATTGAGATGAAGGCGTCAAAGAATCTCAGAAAAGCAACCCATCAGTGATGAAGAACCTGAATTGGTTGTACAGTGTAACCTTGTGTAGCAGTTCTACCATGAGCATCGCAAGTACTTTCGTCTCTGTTATTGCCTAAAAGAAACCTCACCAAGTCTTTGAAGAGACTGTAGCGTTTTTTCGGAGTCAAACAGAAGTTGAGAAGCCAAATTGCTTGCAGAGACCGTGCTGGACAAGCCTAAGTGACACCGTGGGAGTCTACAGACTTTCCAACTCCTAGAGTGGCTCACAAAAGATCACTCGACCCCCTACAAACTTCTAAAAATCAACTGCCTTCTCTGGTAAACTTTCACCGACAACATGGAAGATGACGGTAATGCTTTAGTTTTGTTTACTCCCAGCCTGAAGTCTAGAGGGTCACTAACATTAGAAGTTAGTAGGTATATGTTCTGAGCTTGGGCAGTATTAAATGTTGTATTAAATACAAGTCTAATTTAATACGTATTAGACACGTACAACCACATCCATCGTAGTATGAGGATTCTTCGCAGCCTTTCACATTTACCCATTTGAAAATGCATCTAAAATTAATTTCATTATCCTCGCAATCGGCATTACTCACATCTATCTCAGTTCACTTCATCGGGTCTTACAACTTACGTATTTTGGGTACTATAACTTTTGAAGAACGTTCTGAACAGCTTTCATTATTTAAAAAATAGATACCAGACAAGTGCTAGCTGATATGCTTACAACCCAGTGCGTGCTCACAATCCACTCGGGACACGTTCGGTGCTTTCCAACTATTAGTGAAGACTTGAGGAGAACGTTAGCCTGCGCAGCCTTCTAATTCGCTCGCTTACGCGGTAACCACGGCCTGTAATGTGTGTTATTTGCAGGTCTATGTGCGTATGTACTACTCTGATTGCAGAGTAGCATTTAGTCCCCCATGGCATGAGCGGAGAGTGTATTAGTTCACACACCTTTAATTTCTTGAGCTTCTTTAACAATAAAAGCTTTTTAAAGCTCGGAGAGGGAATAGGGCCGAAAATTTTGCCGTTATTGTTGTAGTTGTGAATGCAATGATTGACAGGTATATTGGCACTGTAGAGTTTGATAGCATTTGCAACATTTACTTTTCATCGGGAGTTGATTGATAACTAAAAATTGTCATTGACATTTAAAAACCTGCGGATGAGAGTGAATTTTTAAATAGAGATTCAATAAAAAAATTATTTCTGTTGGACATGCAGGTTCAGCAAAGAGTTTTAATTGAGATAGTCATGGACATTGGCTGAGTCGCAAATACCTGGTGTGTTTTCACCGTGAAACGAATGATAATTGTAATGATTATCTGCAGACGTTATTCTATGCATAGGAAAGAGGGAAAAATAAATTTTCACTGCTGTGAATGAAATATGAACAAATAACTTGAAAAATTAGCTCAGAAATTCGCCTAAATACTAGTGCTCATTGAATCGTACGCACCAGCAAGGGTGATCGCAAGCTTTAAATCGTGTCTTCAGATCAACTTCTTCCTCGAGGCTTCCTTTTTTTAATTGACTTTCTCTCGAAGTGCTTCTATTGGAGCTGAAGCTGTTCCTAAAAATTCTGGGCTTCTTGCTTAACTCTTCAAATTTTAAATCGGAAGCTCATAAGAAATCGAATCACAAGTTTTTACAAGGCAGCCTATGAAAACTTTTCTTATGCTTACTTGAGTCTACAGCATTATTGGCGGCCGAGAAATATTATAGACAAATTAAAAAGTTAAATTCTGTTTCAAAACTGGAAATCTTATTCATTTGGTTTTATGAAATCTCGAATTCTTTTTAAATGAACAGAAAATTCGATTTAAGCGTCAGAAGCCCCTCGCACGGTGACTTGTTGGAGTCAGTTAGCCCAGTGAATTATGTTGTGTTTCTGAACGCAGTTGATGGATGGAATAGTATTCAAGGGTGATGCATCTTTCATGCGGAACTCATCGATAATGTTAGCAGGTACTCGGAGGCAACCCAGCTTGATGAGGGAGGCATGTTCCGACGTCGTTTGTCATGCGCTGAATACCAGTCATTCAACATTGATCCTCGTCATCGATAGAGCCATCAAATACGATAAAAAAAGAGCGCAGAGCTCGAAATAAATATTGCGTCGAATGTACTTTACGCAGTTTGTTCTATTCGAATGAATAGATTAACGAAACGTGATCGATGCATTTCCTGTTAATCCATACTTGGGCAATAATGGGCGTGAATCAAACAGGAAGATCTCTTCATGCTTTGGATACCCTCATTAAATAATGACCTGGTTTTGCCCCAGCATTGCCAGGTACAATGACCTACAAATGAGCTATTTCAACGCCAGAGCTCACTGCATCTGATGCCATTAGAAGTGAACACGGTCAATCCGTGTAACGAGGTACAATGAGCCACGATGGATTTATGCCAGCATCGATCCTGTAGTCCAGAACACTGGGTAGTTTTCCGTGGCTTCTGCTGCTCATGTACTCTGCGGAAATGGGGATGCTATTCAGGAAAAATTACGATCGCTGGATTTTCTGCGTGATGAGAATTGGATTCTCGTTCTGTGAGGTAAAATTCACAACTATGATAACTACTGGGAATGGCTGTTTTCAGTACATTTTGTACTCGGATTCAATGAAGAAAATGATTTGAGTCGTAAAATCAGACATGAACTAAAGTAGTCACAAAGTTCGATCTAAACATTTAATGAAATTGAAAAACAATAACACAAATTGCTTTCACAAGCGCGAAATATCTACAGTAAAAATACAGTACAAACCAATTAATTGAAAGAGAATGGACCCACTCCAACGAAACATCGAAAACAAATTAATACGCAATGGAAAGTTAATAATAAATTGATGAGTTTTGACAAAATTTACCGTACGTTAGCAAGAGCGAATAAGATAAATGCCAACAAGAGCCTAGCAGATATTTTCGAACGTTTTTCGAGTTTAAACATCAGTGCTTTTACCTCAGTCGTTGAAACTTTCGTTTAACTAACGAATCGACATATTTCAAT
>JACJUY010000058.1:240063-273624 GCA_014220935.1 Platorchestia sp. MABIK
ACGGCCTTCAAAACCTCACACGTGTTGAATTGGCACAAAATCACGGACGATCTTCCCATGCTCTGGCTCTTAATTGCAAATGAGACGAATGCATTTAGCATAAATTAAGTGAAAAGGATTTTACTCATGGCTATGAAGAACGATTCAAGCGATTCGAATGCAGTCACGCTTATTTGCTTTCGAATTAAATTTCGCAGATATTTTAATGCTGGAAATCGCACAATTAATCATGTTCATATGACAGTTAAATTGATATAGTAACATTATTAATTCAAATGAAAGTTATAATGCTTGGAAGGTTTTCTCAGCATGAAACATTTACCTATGCAAGACTGACTTCACACAGTTAGCGTCTCTCTTTCTCCAGTTGCTACTGCCCCTAAATTGCTTCTTTGACACTGGGCTGATAATGCTTGGTTTAGGTTTTTATGCTTTGTTTGCTCCTTCATTACGGAACAATTAATCTTATTCTATTATCTTGCTGAAGGAATTCTCACTCGTTCACTCATGCATAATGAACTTCTTAATACTCGTATTTTACGTCCAGCAGGTGGAAGTAAAACTATTCCAGAAATTGACAGTTGTGTTCCACTCAGGTGGTACAACTTCTGTATCTTGGGAATTTAAGTTCCAGAGGAGAAAATGTGAGGTCCCGAGCTGAGAGTTAATTAAGCCTTCTTTTTGTAGAAATATGATAGAATGTTTTTTTGTTTGTTTCGTTTAAGAACAATTTCTTTCGGTTCACTGATGTCCTGTTTTTCAGCACCTATGACTTTCTTTTTCAGCTTGTATTTGATAAGATTAGATTATTAGTGTGTTTAAGCCTCCCTATCCTCAACAAATGAGATCCAAAGAGAGGAAGGAAGAAGGCATTTTTTTTAGTATGGAGTTAAGGGAACGTGGAATCTATGCAGAAAGGTCATAGAAACAGTAAGATGAGAAAGAAGCTCATGAAACAAGATCAAAGTTGAAGAAGAAAGTAATAGGTGTTGAAAAAACAGGACAGCAGTGAACCGAAAAAAAGTTGGTCCGGAACAAAATAAAAACCTATGTAATTTTTACGAAAAGAAAGGCTACCTAACCTATAGCTCGGACCCTCACATAGTCCCCCTGGGAGCGCTAATTCCCATAGATACAATAGTTGTATCCCCCTGAGGGATTCAGCTTGTATTTTGTTTCGTGACCTTCTTTCCCAATCAACTTTTTTTATGCGTAGGGGATCTTGAGTGGTAATACGCCTTGTGTATAGATTCCACGTTCTCTTAACCCACTCCATACTAAATGGTGCCTTTATATTTTTTTCTTCATATACCTTTGTTGTGGGAGGGAAGCTTAAACATATAATCTGATTATAATTTGTCAATTTTGCTTGGTTCTAACTATACCCGAACGCAAACATAGCTGTTGAACCAGTTGATGTATAGGCACCTGGTTTCCTAAATGCAGACTAATAATGGTAAATTTTAAATTCAGCCATCGCTGTGAGAGTTCACACATTTACACTTTAGATGAAGTTTTCAGTTCATCAACACTTTGACCGCAACTTGCGCCACCGGTGGCCACAAAATGGATTTTCATATTGCTGGTGATAGACCAATAGTCACTCAACATTCATAAATACCTAATTAAAGCTAGTTAAGGGTATGATCCAGTAGATATCCACTATTTTCAAAGTAGCTAACTACAGTTAACTTTAAATTTGAGTTGAATATTGAACTTCAGTTTAACCAATTGCGGTCTAAGTGTTAATAAAATGAATTCATTCCAAAATCGTACAGAACAATGATTAACAGTGTGTTACAAGTGCACTTAGAAAAGTCATCGGTTAGAATATCTCTTTGGCAACTTGTTGAAGTTAAAAGACTGGCATTTGGAGAGCAGTGCTGCCAAGTCCTGCTATGAATTCTTTTCTTGTTTCGTTTGAATAATTTCACTCCGCAAACTATTCTAGATAAAGCAGAAACGTTCGACGCAGTGGAGGCAGAGCGCTTTCAGAGCACTCAGTACACACGCTCTGGTTAATGCCAGAATCGTCCCAGGAATATCCACCGAAGTCATAAATTTAGAGCAGTTCCACATGATAATGCAGCAAAGGCTCAAAACGCTCGCTCTCGTCACGAAGTGTACTCTGTATTTATGGTCCCGATTTGCCCTCCAGATTCTGGTACCGATACCGAGCGAGTAAAAATGTGTATCAGCAAATGATGAATTTCTGAAATAGAAATCTGCTAGCGCTGCAAAAATAAGATTAGTGTATAAACAAAGCATTGTTAGAATATTGGAAGCTCATTGTTGCCGCAAGAATCCACCGATGTCAATACTGCTAAACACATTTTTGACAAGCCTTTGTGAATTCCACGCCAAAGAACCCATAAGCACTAGTAGCTGTGTGCAGCAGTTGAAGTCTCTCGATCGCTTTTACGACATGGGAATATTTTCCAACGAGTAGAGAAATGGAACTTGTTTCCGAGCAGGAGATTGCTTTCACAAGCAAGTATTCCCACTGAAGCGCCTACATTTTGTGACGACGACTCCACTCTACACTAACACTACCTTCACTGTTCTACTCAACGCTGCTCCACCATACTTTACATTAACGTAAACTACTTTATCAAATCTTGGCCCGAATTTCGTTACACTAGGCACGATAAAACTACTTGCATGATTTGAATGAACTCACGCTCATGATTTTTCTATAAAAAGGGGCGATGACGACAAAAATGTGAAAGTGCTGTATGTAATATGTAAGTGTAAAATGCTCTCTTGCTCGTTAATACTGCACGGGTTGTCACAACTTAAAATAAAATAGAATCAAAACTTGTTAACTAATACTTGAATGAAAAACTTATCATTTAATGTATGAAACTGTCACTCTACAACATTGGTTGTATTCTAATAAATGTGAAATAATACCTGAAGTACGACAACAGCTAAAGATGAGAATGTGAGCTTGGAAAATAGCTTTCCAAGTGTGCACCTCAGATGTGCTGTTCGTTGCACCAATTCTTCGCTCAGGTTTGTTTCACAGCTTCCTGAGAGGCTTTTTTCCTTCATGGGCAGCAGGCAGCAATCAATCGTTGGAAGGATCTGAAGTGCTGATGGCAGCAAACTGACGCTTGATTTAAAAATCAAGACCAACAGGAGTGCAGAAACTGACCACGATGCTTCGGGCTGATTGTGGAAGAAGTAAGGAGTGATATCTAAGCTGAGTAGTTAACTCTGACAGTGGTTGTTTAACTTTTGGAGTGTATTGATAGTGGTATTGGCATATAAGTGATTTTTTTGTGACCAGCACCGAGTTCGAGAGTTATTTTTTTTGCTTCGGGGAAAGAATCATTGAACAGACAGTAAATTGAAGTTAAAATTCAAAAGGAGGGAAAAACAAGCATCAGAAATTATTTGTTCATAAAATGGAAGAACGTTAGGTAAATAGGTAAAAGACCAGAAATATGCCATCGTTCATCTGTCTCGAAAGTGGCATAAAAAGGGAACGAGCTCACACAGCTCAAATTACGAAACAATTTACTGACTTCAGCCACAAGCGTCACCAATTACGCAATTATGCAGTGGATTCAATAGTTATCACCGCAGTGGTGCAGCGCTGATACAAACACTGACAGAAACGCTGACACAAACACCGTCAGCGCAAGGCACATGCGACCACGGAGCCTTCGAGGAGAACAACAAGCCAAGTGCATTCAGAAAATTCATCGGTTAGAAATTTTTTTTTGCAACTTGGAGTTATAGTTAAAAGACTGGCCTTTTGGAAAGCAGTGATACCAAGTCATGTTATTTCCGCATGCTCTCGTACCACAAAAGACTTTTGCTGCAGTGCTCGAGCGATGAGTCTAGCTACTGCACGGTCATTTGAGGACATGGGTAGACACCAGCATCTGTTTGCGCAAATGCCCTTGCTGAAGAATTTGGCCAGACTCGTGTACGCGCTGACCGAACTAAACTGTGTGGCGTGCTGACGGATGCAGTACGCCTTTAGAGCACTGGAAATAAGTATATATTTTAATACAAAAATAAATGAAGTACATATTTTAATTGTTAGAATTATTCACATTTTGAGAAAAATGATCATGAAGTAGCACTTAGGTTTTGTAGTATCCAGGCCTAGCGAAATTTGAATAACACTCTGGACATTCCGTACAAACCGTGATGTTGCTCTGACTTTCTAAATTGCAGAAGAGCGGCAAGTAGCAGAGGGAGTAGCAATATGTCGGCCCTCGCTGAATTCCTGCCATCCTAATTGGATCTGTGAAGGCGAGCTGGTCCAATATTGAGAACGGCCCGCTTACCTCTGGTGGCTTGCAAACGGCTACACTCAATAATGATCGCGAATATTCACAGGTGCATTCAAGGAGAAATTAGGCGCTCTAAGTTGTTGGAGTTAATATACGACGCACAATTTATTTCAGCTCAGCTTCCTCTCGAATAGTTCAGCACGCCGCACGGTTTAGTTCGGTGCAGCGCGTACACGAGTCCAACCAAATTCTGCAGCAAGGGCATTTGCGCAAACAGATGGTGGTGTCTACCCATGTCCTCAAATGACCGTGCAGTAGCTATACTCATCGCTTGAGCACTGCAGCAAGAGTCTTTTGTGGTATGAGAGCATGCGGAAATAAGCATTGCACGGATACTGTTCATGAGCTCTTTACAAAAATTATGTGAGCTATGCGCTCAGTAAATTTTGTACATTGTCCTATATTTTGATGGTAATTCGGTATCTAATAAAGACTTCATCATGTCTAATCCGGTATAAGACTGGGAAGCATCAATCCTACAAAAATTTCATCTTTTCTGTTGACTAGTGATACAGAGACGTAATATTATTTGAGTATAAGTAAGATGAAAAAGGTAGTAATAAATAATTCCGAAGAGAATGCGGAAAAGCCCAGGTAATAATAAATTATAATAAATAATTCCCAAGAGAATACGAACAAGCTCAGAAAAGGGAGAAAGAAAAACAACCTTCATAAAAAAAAACATGTAAGAGAAATCGGAGGCACAGGTTGGACTCTGGCGTATAAGTGACTGAGTATTGAGCAGCCTTAACGTAGAAGAGGAACGTTTGATGAGGTATTAAGTACGCTGAGCCTTTAACTATCTAAATTATTTTCAAATCCCAGAGGACAACAGCCCCTAGCTTTGCAAGATGTGCACGTGCCGCGTATCTTTGCCACCATGGACGCACAGCCCTCGTGGTACGCTGACGAGGACAGACTGAAAACTTCCCTTATACACGAGTTTCTTTACTGTATACTGAGTCGTTGAACAATTTAGTGTTAGCTTCGCTAAATAAACCATCATTGTCAAATTCAGCTCGCCTGTGCAAGTGTTATTCTTATTGGGCCCTGAAGACTTTTTGCGTAACGAAAAGGATTGGGTGCTTTGAGACTTTCTCAACTGGTGTACGCAAGAGTCCTGTTTCGTTGTCGCCTCGTACAAAGCAAGGTCGTAGAAGCACTGCTAGTCAATAACGGACGTTGTAATACACAAAACACCATCAAGGCGACATTCAAAATGTTCTCTCGTTTCGTTTGAACACAATCAGTCCTACATGAATGTTCCTCGTTGTCTACAGCAGTTGCTATTTGCGTTCGATCAGTCGAAAGTTCTGTGGTTTTGTGATGTTCCTCATTGTAATCAATTTCAGTGCATGCAATTTTTAAAGATTGCTTGTTTGAGTCAAATTTTCGCAGTTGCTAACCGTACAAAGAAATCATCTCAAGTCTCGTTTAGGTTCAGAGGCCATACTTTCAGCGCGAATATTACTTCTCGTACTTGCATGAACCTTGCTGAACGAAACCTGAGTCCAAATACGAATTTCTGAAGAAGCAGCGATAATCTAAAAAAATAACATTTGCAATTGTCGATGCAATATAAAGAAATAAAGAAGAATAAAAATACGAGTTTCAGGGAGATGGGGAAATTGGAGGACGTAGGAATTTTTTGAGTTATCTGACAGTACTTTCTAAAGTTGTGGAATTGCCTGAAATAATCAAGCTCCTTGTTATGATAAGATAAATTTTCAAAAATTGCAACATTTATTATTGATTGACCAACACTAAATGAATTTAATGGCAGTAAGTTTCATATAATATTACCGAAACAAAAAAATCAGCTTGAACATGGTCTTAAGCAGTAATCAAAGTTAAGGCATTCATTTCGAAGCAGGCAAACAATTTCGAAGTCGGTTAAAATATAGCTGGGTACACAAAAAATTAACACAAGTTTGTCAATGAATATTCTGAAGCATGACGCGCTAGAGTTTAAGAGCGTGAGGTGGAGGACATAAGTTGAGCAGTACACATTACGCCTGAGTGTGTCAGGAAGCCGAGCAAAGTAGCGTGACACGGGACTGTCGTGCGCCGTAAAACACGCCACCTGCTGCTTGAGTGTATTAAAGTGGCCTGTGGTGACCTGCAACTGCCGGCCTCAGCTGCATAATAAAGCACAACACAATGCTCGTGGTATCCAGCTTACCACAGCTAACAGCGGTGACCCGCTACGCCAGTAAATAATTGGACAATCAGTGTTCTGTTGCACCATGGATCAGCCGTGATGCTTTTTGTATTAGGTGCAGTGCTGCTCTACACGATGCGTCATATACACTGATCTACAGCAGTTTGCTTTACATGCGCAGCTTTACTACACCAGAATCCAAATGTGCCGCCTCATGAAACAGTTCCCTGTGTCGCGCTATTTTACCGTGATCCATTGCCTTTGCACTGAGCTTTGTATCATACCTGCTCCCATGCCTCGACAAGCAAAGAAAGTGTGTCTGCACCGTGCCAGAGTTGTAATCTACACAAGCAGGACATTCCTGAAGTACATGTTCACTGCTAACGCGTCAGTTGCAGAGCACCACAGTACACATCGTCACATTATTGCTGTAGTCTTAACGAACATTTCTTGAGCGAGACGCGACATTCAGATTAGATTACAAGTTAGACTAAGCCTTCCTGACAACAACAGAGGTGTTTCCAAAAGAGGTACGATGAGGGCACCATTTACTGTGAAATTTACAGAACTGGGATTTAATGCACAAGGTATATCCCCTCATCCTTTGCAGAGAAAAAAACAAGCTTGTAAAAGTGCAACGAGCAAGAAAAAAATTGAAGATAAGTATGATGAGAGTGGAAAAAATGACAAAAGGGAATCGAAGAATAGTGATTCGTAATAAAAAACAAAACCTGTTCTATTTTGACAAACAGAAGGCATACCTAGCCTTTAGCTGGAGACCTCACATCTCCCTGTGGGAGCGCTAATTCCCACTAAAACAATATTTGGATCCTCCCTAAGGGGCCAGAATGTAGTTATATCTGCAGGATGGCTCTGTAACATCTGCAGGGAGTTTAGCAACTTAATGCCCATTGTTTGATCCCGCAACACTTTTTAATGAACTCCAAACTTCAACTGCATGAACACACAGCGTGGAAGAATCAAGTTATTTGAAAACCATATCCTAGTTTCCACAACCAATCTGTGAACGTGAGGAGGCCATTTAAATAAGTGAGGCTTCACATTATGCGCAGAATTGCGTGTTTTAACTCAGCAAAAACTCATGCAAGTTACATGAAGCCATGACGTGGATACGGGCCGTGAGGAGATGCAGAGCAAGAAGCAATACACTCAAGTGTCAGTGACCAGCTTAAGTGGACCACGCTTGACTAGCGAAGTAAGGAAGGCTCGTTGGATAGTTTAAAATATTAGATTGTTCTGCCAAGTATGAGAATTTTCGAATTGAAAATTTCTGACAAAATTTGGATGGAAAATTCAGTGCTGGGAAGTTTCATTATTTGATTGTTTTGTCAAGTTTAAGAATTTTCTAACTGACATTTCTAACTCGGTTTGAATAGAAAAATCAGAGTTGAAAAAATGAGAAGTCCTAAAACAACCAATTAATTTTAAGACTCGCAATTTTGATGTAAAATAGAAAGAGAAATATTTATCCGTGCCGAAACTTTTTAGGTAATTGCAAATTTGAGTTTACGGTTTGACGTATTCCACTCCTTCATTTTAACAGAAATGGAGCTCAAACACACATAAACGTGGGACGTAAACTTAGAGGCTCGTTTAGAAGCCATAGTGATAAGCAGGGGAGAGCGGTTGACAAGGAATCTTCATACTGCGTGTAGACTTGTGCAGGGTGTCCGAAAAAATGTATCCACTGACCGATAAATGTATAATACTGGAAAGGTAAATCAGAATTAAACTGTTGGATGCTTCCGGTATCAAATATTCATACATGAGTCAGTGAAAACATTTTTTCTGGACACCCTGTATAATACGGGAGTTTGGAGCTATTCTTTGTGTGCTAACAGTCTGCTGGTAGGCCATTTTGCGATTGTTCAATTATCGAGTCCCAACGCACGCAGGAAATTTTGTATGATTCCACTGCAGTGATAGAACTGAACCATTTAATTTTTTAAAAGAAACATTAAAACCAACATTAATCATTCCCATAGAAGACAGGATCTTTTGAATGAAAACTACTAATTTCAAAATGCAAATTAATTATAAATTTGAATCAATTTAAAGCTTGGAAAGGAATGAGAAAATTGGTATGAAAAAATACACACGAATAATTACAATGAATTTATAAGCGAGAATGAATGCGTCTCAAACCTGAATTTTACATTTAACTATTCTCGTGATACTCAGGTACTGAGGAGCAAATTCTCTTTATGAGAATCCAGAGTAATTTAGTAACGATCATTGGCAGAGAAAATCGAATACTTAATTCGCACTTTGATTTTAAATTATAAGAAATTTTTAAAATCATTTGATTTTAAAATATTATTAGTATCATGATTCCTTAAAAAGCATAACCCTCACAGGAATTGATTCTTATCTAAGACTATTAATTATTTGTATAAATGTGATTGCTGCCTGCAGTCCTATGTTGGAAGTACCGCACTCCAGCAATTTATCCGTCACAGCTAACACTCTGGTATCTCCCATAGAACCGGCCGTCCATATTCATCTCCCTCCCAGTCAGCTATCCGAGATCATTGCCATAGTTCAAACCACCCTTTCAAAAATTCCAATTTCTCAACACTTCGTAGAACCACAGAGAAATTTGACCTTACAATTTAGAATCCTTGTTTATTTTTACCCATAGATCTCAGTTAAATAATGACCAAAGTGCGATGAAATTAAATATTACCCCAACTGTGTGAATAGGAGTGTGTTCGAATGTGTGTGTGTGTGTGTGCGTGTGTGTGTAGTCCTGTTGCTTTGGGTAGATGCTATTGTGTGTTGGTTTGATTGCTAGAATTTAGGTGCATGTGTGCGTATGGCGTCGAATGTTTGATAGAAATTTTATTTTTTTAACGGTTAGGCATAGCTATTTTTCGATCAATGTAGGTATATTGAAATTATGTTCTTATAGATTTTTCGCAATTTGTTCATTATCGTTTTTTTATTCTGTTTCACAGAACTGATGATGGAATCGGAGATTCCGAAACGTTTGTTATTAAAAGAATGTTCCCTTTTACATTGGTTCTTCTTTTTATCTTATCTAAGACCAGCAAAACAGTTATACATTTCACTAGAAATGGACTGCTAGATTTATGTTCAGGAAAGAATGCGGCATCCCGCGTCATTTCTGTGGCGCAGGCTTCTACAATCACGGCAACGGGAGCAGAGGCTTCGTGGTCCGTGATGTGGCAGTAATAAGCCGTCTTTTTGAGGCACCAGTTCCTATATCCAGCTCCCTCAGACCGTCACATGCATGCTAAGGAAAATTATAGTACGTTGCTAAAGTCCACAGAAAGCTGAGAGAGCAGTGATGCGTTCTTTATTGCGGTCACCAGAATTCGCTTCAGCGCCAGCGGCATCGGGCATTAGTAAATGAAATATGGGGACCAGAGTCCGTGGACTACAAACCGAGATGCGCATTGCGAGAATTTTACTAGCCAAAGAAAGGCAAGAAGTAGGACAGTGCAGCAGGATTGATTCTAATAATTTTAGAGCACTGAGGGTTGCACATTTAGGAAGGCAACGACTTTAAGGAGAAGATACGCCTAAATGAGGATCAACTGGGTTACAAATGAACGCCCACAATTATAAACATACACTACTTACTAACACAATTACTATTTGAGGTAATTTCCTCACGGCGTTTGAAAGATCTAACCATCAAATTAAATGAAACTTATCAAGTAGTTCACAGGGTTTCATGCGCAAACTGCCCAGTAGGGGTGATAAGAAGGCAGATGTGTACATTTGCAAACGATACTGATGCATTTAAGACGCAAGAGAGTTTAGAATTTATTTAAGAATCTAAGAAAAATTTTCCGACGTTGTTGAGTAAAATTGAGAGTTGAATTTTCACGTGGAAGTGAGTGTCCGAGCCATTATCTGCGGTGGAGGTAAGAGAAGCACTTTGTGAAATGTTAATTTGACAAGAGCTCACTGACAAGGGAACTCATATGTGACAATTGAATGCAGAGCACACAATGGCACTTAGAGCTGATATAACTTGGAACTGACAAGAAAACGAAGATCTGGCATGTCGACTCAGAGCTGACGAGGGAACACAGAAGAGAAGAGGGAACACAGAGCTGACAAGGGAACAAAGAAGGGAAGAGGGAACACAGAGCTGACGAGGGAACACAGATGAGAAGAGGGAACACAGAGCTGACAAGGGAACAAAGAAGGGAAGAGGGAACACAGAGCTGACAAGGGAACAAAGAAGGGAAGAGGAAACACAGAGCTGACGAAGGAACACAGAAGAGAAGAGGGAACACAGAGCTGACAAGAGAACACAGAAGGGAAGAGGGAACACAGAGCTGATCAGGTAAATTAAATTCTGCCATAAGAAAATATCCACAGACCACACAGGCAGGCGAATGCTTCGCGCTGACCAAAAAACTCAAGTGGATAAATGAAAAGATAAAGTGAGGAAAATATCGTCCCAGAGTTGAACTAAACTCCAGTCACAGAATTGTGAAGAAACTCAAAATACGCGTAAAATCTGGCAACCATTTATTTCATTCGGTGTGAAGTAAATCAACTCTCTCTCCGAGCAAGCAGCGGAAAGCATGAAGTCTTTCACTTGGTTTTTAAGTAATATGCGTTGGCAAACGACGTAAACTTGGCCCCCTAAGGCGCCAGCTCTAACCTTAATGAAAAATATCACACCACCATGTACGTAGGAAGATGTGTCACAGGAACACGAGCGAAACATTCCTCTTGGCAATGAGGTGGTGGCGTATTCGTAAATAAAGTGAAGTACGTTCTTTGAAAAGATTCACCGAGCAATATTTCCAGATAAAGCGCTTAGCGTCGCGCTGGATTTGTGTTCATAGAAATGATAGAACATTTGGAAACAATGACCCAGGTTCTAGTAATATGGTGCACGACAACTCATCACCTAGTGCAGTTCCTTCATTTTAAAGTTATAAACTAATGGAACACAAAATTTTGGTGGAACAATTTGTTTACAATCCACGATGAAGCTTTCCTTCTCCTCTTTATAAAGGCAGTAGAGTCCGTCAATTTCCCACCGTAAATCAGGCGGTGATAACTTAGTTCCAGATTATATCCTCCCGTCCTAATGATGAATGTCAGCACAACTAGTCCATTCTGTCAAGCAAGGCAATTTTCAGCCATGGCTCCTGTACATATCACATACTGAAGGCAATTACACCGAGAAAATTAGAGCCCGTGAGCCTCATATTTTAATGAAATTCTTCTTTGCTTTATGTTGCAGCAATCTGGGCACCCTCATGGAAGGACACGAGCGTTTCTGGATAAATTCGGAAAAAGAAGTCGAAATTACCGAATTTTCTTGAGGAGCCCTGTCTTCAGTTGACACTACCTAGTTGGCTTGTGAGAGCACTGCGTCCTGTAATCTCCAATGAGAGGAACATAAATCGATGTGTGCTCTGATCTCGTTGCCTCACTTGATTTGGAATGAATAATTTACCTCACGATATGTAGAACAATGATTTGAATAATAATAATTATAATGAATGATTAATCTCACGAATAATTTATAACCTCATTATTATTAATGGCTTTGGAATTTTGGGTCTTCAGAAGTACTTCCGTGGATACACTAAATAGTATATTTTTGGACGCCAAAGTTTGTGGACTGAAAAGAACATAACTAAAATTGTTAACTTGTGATAAACAACCCGTGCAGCTGAAAATACTTTGTCAATATTGGATATGAATGGAATGTGCCACTTCTTGGCATGAATAAACTTACTTTTTATTTCAACTTTAAGATTTTCATCCTCAAAACCCTACACCTGCAATTCCCCGAGCTAACGTTCATTCAAAATTCACACATAATTTTGCAAGACTGAGGCAGTAGAGTCCATGCATCAACAAAACAAAATTAGGGCGAAAACGTTCAAAAGGTAATTTTAACACCCAAGTCTCTCAAATGTATGCGAAACCAGTAGATTAAGCAAGTGTTAGTTTTGTTGAACCCTTATATTTTTAATTTAGGATCGTGTGTGTATCCGATAGAGAGCGAGATCATGTTGTCCAGGGCACTTGAAAGGTTTGGCGGGCCTTAGAAAAATTCAAAATAATTAGGCGCTTCTCAGTTCTCTCGCTTGCGCAATCTCTTCTTTGAGAGCGAAATGAAGGTCTCTCGGATGTACAAAGTTTGATCGACGCTGTAATAAAGTTCGATAACACAGAGAAGCATCCAGGAAATTTTAATGAGACCAACCATCAGTCATCATCGTGACACTTCTCCAAGTTCTTTCTTCATGTTTCCAATCAATTTCTCGTTTAATTAGTCGGCAAAAATTTAGAATGCGCGTAGACGATCCCTAGAGTTTTCTTTTTCTTTCCCAACTTGTAATCAACACTTTTCAAGAACATTCTTTTTTTACAACTATGTCTCTGGCTTTTCTTCCTCTTTATTTGCTCGGCTTACCATTTCACGGCACCCGTAACTCCTACGTCAATCCGGCAGCTTTTCCCCATCTCCAGGTAATCACGGCCTGAGACAACTTATTGGCAGTCGCGAGGGCTCTGAGTGCGATGTCCCACACCAGAAGAAATGTAAACGTCTCCCACAGCCAAAAGTACGAGTAATACACGGTACGAAAAGAATCCTCAAAGTGAAAAAGATCATTTGGTCAAGTTGGTGCAATTGCAATTTCTACTGAGATCGTCGGTAAGCTTCAACAAAATACCATATACTGAAGATGCAGAACGTTTTAAATGCGGCTTCTCTTTTGTCATACGAACGTACCGGAATTTACCACTATTTGCTGTTGTCCACTTCATCTAATTCAAAAGTGATGTTTCACCGAAAGTAATTATTTCCATCATTCACCCTAAATATTTAGAGTTACCTTCAACATCAAAACGTTCAGTAGATCGAATACATTACACCCAAGTAACAAGTGCATTAGTGCATACCTCAGGCTGTTCCTATCTCATTCATACATTCATTAAGATGGATAGCTCTCAAAATTGAAATTCCAATTAAAATTGAGCGAATTTTTCTTGTGAAGTGTGAGTCTTCCATCGCTGAAGAGAGTCGCAAAAATTTCGCTCAGCATCAGTAGCGAAGTAGAAAACTGCGAGGTTCAATGGGTGCTTTTACGAACACTTGACTCAATACTGCCGACAAACTAGACTGATTTGATTACAGATTCGACCGATAACAGATTAGGCTGATTTGATAACGGACTAGGCTGATTTGATTACAGATTGGCCTGATTTGATAACAGATTAGCCTGATTTGATTGCAGATTAACCTGATTTGATAAGAGACTAGGCTGATTTGATTACAGATTGGCCTGATTTTTTGATAACAGATTTGCCTGATTAGATTGCAGATTAGCCTGATTTGATAACAGATTAGTTTGATTTGACAACAGGCTAGGCCGATTTGACAACAGGCTAGGCCGATTTGACAACAGGCTAGGCAGATTTGATAACAGGCTAGGCCGATTTGACAACAAGGTGAGCTAGATTAACAAAGAAGAAAGAGATTATAACGAGAGCTTCCGGTGGCATAAGACCAGAAAATCATTTTTCTAATTAACACTGTCCTTGCGTTACATTAAAGGAAAGCTGGCCAGTTGAGCAAAGTAAAGGTAAGCAAACACTTGCGGCTGTAGTCTCAAAATTTATGAGCTCACTTCTCGACAATTTTGTCCCTGTTGGTAAGGAAGGTAACTCGCCAGCACAGACAATGAATGATTTGCAGCCTTTACAAGCCCCAGTATGAGTGGCAAAGTGTCTTCAGGTTAAGATGCAAAACTGCGAGAAGAAATAGTTTTGAAACACCCGCAAACATAAACTTGCATCCCCGCATGTCATTCATAAAAAAAATTCATTTAAAAACTAGTTATCAATTTCAATTACTTCTATTTGAAACTTTAAAACTCTGACATTATTCGTAATTTGAAAAACAAGTGCACCATTGTTGAATTATAGGTAAGAAATAGCAATGTCATGCTGTTTCCTCAAATGAGTTGTGAAACTTAAGTCTATAAAAAGGCACACGTATTCACAAATGCAAAATGAATTCAATCGCAGAGAGCTGGATTTCCTGAGGATCAAATAATGCGCGATATTTTATGGAGACCTGAAAGTCCCTCGTCAGCACAAAATGACTCGTCGGACTGCCGCCAGCCTACTGGATGCCAAGTTTTATGAAATTCGGAACAGCTTCTCGTGGAAAAACCTGCTGGGAAACCTTCCCGTCTTGGTCCATAAATCAACGAACTCTGTTGATGACGCAGAGAGCATAACGTCAAGGCCATAATTGTGCTTTCTTATTCTGTAAAATTTAAACTTAGTAGAAACTTCGTCGGTCGAGTTTTTTCCGTCGATGAATTCAATTCTACAGAGACAGTTAATGCACCAGGAGGCTTCTGCAAGGAATCAAAAATATTTCGCATTTTTTTGTATAAATCCACACCGAGTTGCAAACTTAATGTAATCGAACTGTTCCTGCGTATTGCCACAAAGACGAAAAATTAACTAGTGAAATATGTAAAAAAATGAGAATTTCACCACAGAGCCCTGAATTTACTTCAGCGCCGGATTCTCAATCAATTTACATCATCATAACAGTACAGCTGATAGCGTAAGTTCATCTTAGGCGTCAGCGGTACGCTGTATGCTGCACCAAGCTTAGGCTATTCTAATTAGATTTGTTCAGAACGCACGCACAGCACCTGCTTACTCCACGGCGTTTTCAAATGATGAGTGCTCTTCAATGCTATTTCATCATGAGCTTACTGTAGTTTAGCCAAGATATGTTTTGCTAGGCTGTAGTTAAGTAAAAAACATTTCAATTATCTTTCATTTAACAGGGCAATAAATTTGAAAAAAATTTAGTCTGTAGAAATTGATCAACAAACTTTCCAAAATAGACTGTGCACTCAAGCAACATAATTCGTACAAGCAATTAATATTGCTCCATAACAACATATGAACAACGTTTAAAAAGCCGACTCCACAAAATAAGTAACAAAATGGACTAACTAAACATAGCTTCACCTTATGACCTTCACAGAAAATAAATTATTTTGCGTTCAAATAAATACGCACTGATCACGCTTTGGTTTTTAAAACTTCTATTTTAATGAAGATCCTGGTTTAGAGCACTGTAGAAGAAACAAGGTAGGGTCAAACCAGTCTTTTTTTTCGTTGACTGAGTGGCAATGCTGATGTCATGAGAACGGATCAATAGCAACGCTCAAATTGCATCTTGCAACACTGCTAGCCCCAAATCTGGCACCACTATTGGCCTAACGACATGTCGCAATGGTGTCGGTGGTAAAGTTTGTTTGAAATGAAGCCGTTCTATTGGACAGCCGAACAAGAGGAGATGTATTTTCCATCATAGAGATGACTCTACCTTGTTTCCTCTACCGTGGCTTGGAGTAAGGACTAAGTTGCTCAGCTACTGAGCGGCTGTTACCTTTGAGACAGCCGGAGATGTCGGCGATGTAGACCGGCGTGGCGTCAGCGCAGACGCAGGTGCCGTCCTGGCCACACACCGCGTCCTGCACCTCCGCGCACTGCTGGTCGCCGCTGCAGCTGATGCTCGGCATCACGTCCGGCGTGAATGTTGCTGTCGGGACAAGGCGTTGGCATCTGTAAGTTCTACAAGTCAAGACAACTTCAACACTTTATTTGAAGTTCAAAAGAATTGGATTTATAAGGGCATTGCGTAATATACTTGCCGACAATTTCAAAATATTTAAAGTTCACAAGAATTGAATTTATGAAGGTATAGTTTAATATACTTAAACATACAACATCAAAATATTATCTAAAGTTCGCAAGAATTGGACTTAAAAGGGCATAGTTTATTATACTTGCCATGGCAAATGTTTTTTTTATGTTTCAAACCTGTGAATTACTTTTTGCGTTGAAATTTCAAAGGAGATTTTAAATTCGCCACCTAATATGATCAGTTTACACTGTAAAATTTTTTACAATCTTATTAAAAATTAGCGAAATAACGACCGAAGAATCTTGCAGGGAATATACAATCAATAAAAAAACAATATCAATACAATTGCTCGACGCAAGCAAATCTGGTGTTCAATATTTCAGTTTAATCGGTTTTAGGGCATGAATTTCAAAGCGTAGCTTCGCATCTTCTGAAATGGGGCGCCACTGTCTCAGAATCCGATTATTTTAATGGCGTTGAGTACAGAAGAAGCTGTATCGTTACGCCTGTTGGTATCAAGTCCGTTTCGTTTATTTGTCGCTGTTGGTAAAAGCGCATTTGTGCAGCAGCCGCAAAGCTTATTCTGAAAACCAAAAAAGGCTGCTCAGCAGAAATATTACTCGCTGAAAAAATACAATTGCCAACCGAAAAAAAGCTGATGCGTAACGAAACAAAAAAAAGGATTCGAAATCAACAAAAGGAAGGCTGACTAAACTTTTAATTCAAGACCCTGAGAAGCTAATTCACATAGATACAATAGTTGCTTCCTTTGGAGGAAATATCCCTTTCAATAAACCTAAGAATTTTGAGCACCTATTACTTTCATTGGTTCTCAAAAATAGTTGCTTCTATTCATTGATTCAAAAAAGTAACCTAAAAAATGAGTAATTCTAACGCCAAACACCGTACTCAATAAGCTAGCCTAATTAGCGTTACGTACAAAGGCAGCGAAATAATGAATATTTTAGGATATGTATAGCTCCAGTATTTAACAACTGACCACCGTGAACCAGCTAGACCAGTTTAGTTCAAGCTTCCAATTTTATCCAAGGATTTTTCTAAGTTCTTATCACGGCATGTGGAAATTATTTTCCGACTGATGGAAGCGATCACTCGGTGATTTACATCAAATCTATTTTTACATCTGACGGACATGAAATTATTTAGTTCTGATGGTGATAGTCAGAGTTTTCTGTTTTCTCGGAGTTTTCTTTTCTGAGCACTGACTTTTCTTGTTCGATACTCGATTACGGTTACACCAAGTATTGAACTCTCCCTTCTCAGTTTATTTCTTTCTCAATGTGATCAATTTTAGCCGGAACTCATGGAGGATCGCACAAAAAACGCGTTCATCCAATTACGCACACACGACATCAAGGTACAAGACGGCCATTGTTCTGCAGGCGTGCGGAATAAAACACTCAGCTTATTGAGGACACCGAAACGTCGTCTCTTGGGATTGTACAGGCGGTTATCATCGTCTAACTCGCACAGCAGCGCACAACGGACGCTTCAAAGGCGGGAAATTTTCAGAGTTTGCAGGAATACTATTACCTTTTGTCGTCGGAATTTTTGCTCATATTACCGCTAATAGAACAACCGTTATTAAACTTGCGTTGGCTCTGGTTAATCGATTATAAGTAATTTTCAGCCTCTCTTAACACATGAAAGATGTTCAAAGTGAAGAAGGATGAAGGGAAATTTTGTATGGAGTTCAGGGGTTCTCTATGCACAAGGTGTGTTCTTGCTCAGGATCCCCTGCGCAAAGAAACAGTAATTTAAGAAGGAAGGTTAGAAAATAACACAAAATTTGAAGAAGAAAGTCAGAGGTTATGAAAGACAGGACAGCAGTAAACCGAAAAAAGATGGTCTATAACAAAAAAAAAAATTTTGCAACAAAATGAAGGCCTACCTAACTCTCAGCTTGGGAACTTACATTTTTGCCTATGAGTTCTAATTCCTACAAATACAATAGTTTTTTTCCTCCTATGAAACCCTTGCTCAGGCCGTCACTGACGTCAAATTGAGGAAGGAACAGCTACTCATGACTGACTTGTAAAGAAGACATTAGGGTGCAAACTCGGCGAGAAGAAAATGTATTACAGCAGTTTTAAAAGGTACATTTCGACAGCAACTTAATCAACACAGGGTTATCGCTTTTTTACTCAATACTCTAAGTAATAATTTTACTTGCACATTGCTTGTGAAAATCAATTATGCAAATTGTTTAATACCACTGAGCTTCAACATTTAACAGTACAACTCTGAGAGAACCAAAATATTCTTTTCCTCCAGTAAATTTGAAAAAAAACTGAGAAACACAATTGAATTGGAACATTTTTTCACTTAGGAATTGTGTGGTTCCAGGTTTGTGGTTTGTGGTTAATTGTGTGATTCCAGGGCTAAGCCATAGATCATATCTCGCTATGCCATTACGTTAATACTTAGTCAAAATATCCATTTAAATCACCGACCGCCGGTCACGTTTCGTGAAAAAATAAAGAAAAAATGATTGCTGTTTCGAAAAAAAAATGGCTTGTTCAGTGCGCCTTGTCAAACATGTTTTATTTGAAGAACCTTGCCAAACAGTGAAAAACTGGTCAGATCAGCAAATCTGATTGAGTGTATTCCATTCATTATAGTATTAGATTGAAAAATGTCATGCGTTCACCATTTTCCCAGTTGATAAATTTCATCAGATGTATATTTCTCCAAGATGATTTGCGTCACTGGGTTGAGTTTGAAACATAAGAAGAATTATGAGCATTAGTCTTCACTACGTAAAGCTACGAGAAAATCGCATTTGAAACTTGTCCAGTAATTGCCGCGAGCTAAGGCCGGGAAATAGAGCACCTGCTCGCCCATCGACAAGCCGTTATTGGTCTGGAAGAACCCAGACAATATTTCGCCTTCTCTCTCTCTCTCTCTGATGATCGTCTGCGTAAGAAATTAGGCATCGATCGCGTCCAGATAATCTCAAGGGATCCTCAAGCACGCAACCTCACCGGACATATTCTGCCAAGAGACCACGGACTCAAGAAGCATGAAGAAGCATGAAGAAGCTTGAAGAAGCATCAAGAAGCATCAAGAAGCGTCAAGAAGCATCAAGAAGCATCAAGAAGCATCAAGAAGCATCAAGAAGGCAGAGTTAACTTTGTGTCGCTCCCACGAGCATATCGTCACCCATGGTCGCCTCTGCTTAAATAATGAAACTTAAAAAGTTACCGCGAGCTTCTAATATAGCGAATTTGGCAAGCAAAGAAGGCGAGGAGAGGCGAGGGCATGCTCCGGATAATTCTGTTATCTTGAGTGCTGCGAAGTTGGAAATTCGAAAGAAGGGTCGTCCTCATTCTTGGCGCCCTCGCTAGAAGGTAAAATACGATGCGGGCATGGAAATTGTGAAACATTTGTCGGAGCTAATAAGTGAACATTTCGTACGCCTCTTGTTGCACAACTTCTTGCTACTCGAGAATTGTCGCAGTAAACTTAGTGACTTTCTTTTCCATGCAACGCTTCTCAGAGACTGATCTCCATAACCGATATGTTCTTATTCAGTAGATAAAATTAAATTATAAAGGATAGAAAAGTTACGGCAAAGGAAAAAGGAATCATAATGCCCTAGGGTGGCAAATTCATGAGGTCAGTCGTGTGTTCTGTTTTCAAACTCTGTATTCTGTTGTCAAATTTCAACCTCAAATTGCTTAATTCTAAGAATAGAAATATCTGCAAAAAATAGCAACTACCATTCTTTGGGGGAAAAGTAAACTTTTAATACGTAACTACATTTTGCCAAACAGAAAAAATAATTTTAAAAATCCAGAAAGGAAATTTTTGTGATTTTCTTGTGAAAAGCACGGGAATTTCAAATCATTTACTGTCACAGCTCCGCCGGAGAAAAGTGAGATGCTTTCTGCTGAGTGAAAGCGCTCGGCTGCTCAGCGATTTCTCTGCTTTTATCAAGCTGGACGTGGCTTCTACACTTGATCCCTTAGGCCAAAGAGACCCTCTATAAAGACGAAATTGCTCAGAAGTTTTCCTAGTGTCAGTGATTGAGTCGCCCTTGCTCTTCCTTCAAAAGAAGGAGGGAAGGCCAAAATAAGAAAGGAGCGTCGTCAGCCAGATAAAGCGGGGAGGCTCGCCTGCCACAACTCAACTAATTTGGTCTGGCGTGTCCCAGAGTGGGGACGGGATCATGCAAATGGTCTGAACTCATCAGCTTCTCCCGCCGTAGTCCTACCCAAATTAATCTCGCATTGATGAAACTTCCGAACGACGTGACTTTAATGGAGAGTTACTTCAATGCCGAATAGTCGATCGGATTGAAAGTTTGAAAAACTGAAAGACAGGCTGGAAAAATTGGATCGACTAAAGAAAAGTACGAAGAACCGCCCCCCCATCCTCCCACTCTTTGATGAAGCAGAACAGGCCATAGAATTTCCCCAGAACTTCACATCACATTATACAGCCGATGATTCAGATAAACTTAAAAACAGCTACAATTTTTGCGATCATTTGGACGGTACATTACCTCGGATCCAGCTAATAACTACCAAGTTGGGTTTAAACGGTCATCAACTACTGATTGTTAACCAAAGAAAACGAGATAATCCCTGATTATAGAGTCACTCACAGTCTTCATGTGCAACACTTAAATTTTCGTCTCATGAAAAGACGCATTCTAGTGAGTCACAAAATGAGAAAAAGTATTCAATTTTCTCTGAGCTGCTTCAAAAAGACTCTAAGAAGTTTATTCACTTAGGAATTATCAAGGAAATCTACGTGACGCAAACGTGTCTTTAAAAATGAAAATTTACTTGATCGATTCCCACACGGTGCAAATGATTTTTTTTCACATGCATATGAATTCACGTAGCTAACTATACAAAATATGTATTACTTTTGAAAGAAATTCCGGAAATATCATTTGATGAAAATTTTCAGTAGCCCCAAATAAGAGAGTAGTTTCAGTTCAAAGTGTGCATGAGTATTGCCAATGCTTCGCGGACTTGTAACATCGAGACAACCTGCTAGATATCACCAGATCCATGCTAGCAGTGTCGGCGCTCAACACCGTCAAAAATTCCCAATTATACCAAGTAAAAAATTCTGAGTACATGACATAGCTCCAGCTGCTCCAACACTGGGCCTTTTTATTTCTCTGTAACATTGTTCTTGTAATACCTTCTCATTACAAGAGCCTCGACAATAAAATTGCACTCTGCAATAAGAGATACGTCAGTTCGCGAGTCACTCTTCCAACTGGAGCAAATTTGAGCAAGCTCCCTCCGGAACAAAGTGGCAGGCGCTAATTGACAAGAATGGCCAGCGGTTGTACAGATACGAATGCTGCAGCTCGAAATCAAGAAAGCCAGATGCCTCTTTGATTTACGAGCGGGACGGCCCGTCCTCAACCCACGCATAACTTTAAGACTTCTTTAAACAGTGGAACAGGTTTTGAAGAAGAGTTACATTAGAACAACCCTATCCATAGTTGGTGTTTCTGTTGTTCAATAAATTCCGTTAATTATCAAGTGTGAGTGAAAATTTGAACGGTACGATGCTCAGTCAAGGAACTTTATAGCGATATTGTCGTCGAATTCCGAAAAAAGAAACGGTGTAATAAATGAGCATGGTACTTCTATTGTAAAGATCTCAACTTTGAAATAATGCCTCTTGATTATTGCTACTTTTCAGCATCGAGTTTTAGTGTATATACTTTTATTGATGTTAATTTCTAAACGTAGTTTCAACATCCATTGATAAAAATCCTGCCACATAAAATTAACTAAATGATCAATGAAGTGCGTGAGCATAGTGTTGCCGAACTCTGGAAAGTGGCCAAAAGTTGCTGATCAAAGTTTCTGCAAGGCAGTCCGATAGGTTGCTATTTGAGCAGAGCAAAGTTGCACATAACGTTCGTCTGCGCATGCAGAAAATGAAAGGATCGTCTTAGAAACGTGCCAGATACGGGCTGCCATAGGGCTGGCCCTTTGAGACAGCTGCAGATTTCCTTGAGTGCACCAAACCGTCTCCCAAAAATGGGTCGCCGCAAAGCAAACTCGTAATTGGATCAATTCGACATGGACTTGTGATGTGCGGCAATTTCTTGCAGTGTTTTGAAGTCTGCTCTATTTCCTTCATGCTTTCCCTTTCGGGAATAAAGCGACGCCAAGGCGATTTTGCTGTTTCTGAATTCTGAAGTGCTGAGTCCTTTTTCTGAGGTATTTGAACACTGGTTTGAATCGAAAAACAAGGCATAGAAATTTTCACTTCAAGTATTGGCAACCGTGAGAAATTGCTGGAATTAGTGCAAATGAATACGTGCTATCACAAACAATAAAAAACGGAAATATCGGTGTCAAGGTGAATATTGAGCAGTGGAAATACACGGCATATTTAAATTTTAAATAGGTGAAGCAGGTGAAAACCAATAAGGGAAGCCTTTTTGAACAAAAAGCACGTCGCCCGTCCAAAGCTCGACGCACCTAGAAATAAAAAGAAAATATGACGACGTCGGAAGCGAGGATAATCGAGAGCGATCTAGGTTGAACATCGCTGCAGGCATCTATGTCACCGTCATTCAGCAAAGAAACAAAGCATAACATTGATATCACTGTAACAACATATTATCATGCTACATCTTTACAACTTCCTGCTGTTGTGTAAGCACATCAGAACACCTTGCAAAAGCGCCAGGTCACGTCATGAAGTCTAAAAAAAAGGACAAATACCATCACGTACTTCAGGAAAGACACCAAACATCAAAACATAACGATCACAGACAAAACTACAAATGAATTTTAGAATTAGGGTTACCAGAAATATATTTCAAAAGAACACCATGTAGCTGGAAATAAGTTTTCGTGACATCAGTGAATAAAACAAAATACTTCCAGCCACCTCGTGATGCACATCAGCACCTGAGCGTGAGACATCTTCTTTAAGCCCTCGGAGCTCCAGGGCCCATGCCTTGCTGGCCCTCAATTCTAGCGTGCGTCTTTGCTCAAGAAATTATGCAAGTAACGCCAATTGTTGAACTTAATGAAGTATTTCTAGTGTAAAAAGCACTAGCTGGTGTAAAAATGGCATAAGCCAAAGAATTATTTGAAAGTATAAACAATGAAGATTTTTACTCGCCGAGAAGTCAAGTTTTGAGAAGATATCGTTTCTCACATCTGCTCTAAATAGCAATGATATACGGCAAAATTGAAAATCAAATACTCCTCAATTGACACTTTAACCAGAAACATCTTTCCAAAATCTGTTGCAGATCACTAGTCACATTTCTCCGTATTTACCACGTATTCTCCACCGTCGCAGTATTGTACGGTGTCATTCGTTCAGCCAGAGTCATCGTATTCTGTTTCTGGCGCGATACACAACGTTCGATTTCAATCGTGAAGCATCTATCGTTCATTGTTTTCCATATATTTGTACATGATGCACGATAACATTCGTACAATCGTTATCGCACACTGTTTGCCGAAGTGATACATGACCTACGATATAAATAGCGCTGTAATTCTAGAACGCTGTTTGTCGTAGCAACACACGACATCGAAAACATTCGTACAATAGTTATCGTACACTGTTTACCGGCGCAATACACGACGTACGATAACATTCGTACAATAGCTATCGTACACTGTTAACCACAGCGATACACGACGTACGATAACATTCATTACGGCAGTTGTGCACCGCCTGCAGACACGCCGCAAGAGACCCGTAACTTGATCGCCGCGTACGAGCATTAACCGCGAACAACGGACGTGGAGCTAACGAGTAGACTAATTAAAGTCGTTTAATGAGGTTCGTGACTCATTAGGTGGAGACAAAAGCATGCGATGACCGCAAGAAACTCGCATCGCACCGAGTTTGTTCCACTCGAGTGCAACGAACAAAGACACTTTAGTATTATTTAGTTGTGAGCTCTCGATGAGCTTTTCCTACAAAGGGAATCAAAATATAAAATGTCTTAATCCAGAATCGGTCGATGAGTAGAATTTGGTTATCAACTGCATTAATTGATCGTCTACGCGGATAAAACGAAATATGGGTTCAAAAACGTGTCTTAGAAAATTAATGAATGCAGCTAATTTCGACAGATTACGGCTTATTATGGAATGTGAGATAAACAATTTGTAGGACCGTGACACAACGTAGATTACATTAGATAAGTTAGCTTAAGCCTTCCTAATCAAAATGAAAGTACAATAGCCACAATTCGTACAATTTAAAGAGAGCCAGCAGCACGCAGACGTATGCCACCAAGTCTACATATAGCCGCCATCGCAAACATGGAGACAAGCAGTGTAAATACGCAACACTCCTATAATCTGGAGGCACTGAAAAGGCAACCTGTCCGATGAGGGAAGCCCACCAGGAACTGCTCCATTCTAGACAGTCACGTCAATTCCAAAGTCAGTTGCTGCCCGAATTACCTGCTCTGAACTGAGCTGCCGCACGTCCAAGTCTGAGGCCAAGATTTCCCGTAATTGGAGTTAAACGTTCCTAAACGAGCAGGAATTACAGGGAACCTAAATTTCGAAATGCCAACTCGCCCTGAATTCTAAAGGAAATTACCAAACTATAACTTATAATTGCTTTGAAAATTTTCACATTTGCCAGCGTCATTTGACGACAAATTTTTGCGCTGCCGAATACACAGAACGATTTTTACCCCGTAACTTAACGATAACAGTCTTTGATAGCTCTCAGAAAATAGAGTAAATTGCCATGTTATCCAAAGATGATCTACATGTATATACCCAAAAAATTCACAATTTTTGGTCGTCTGTCCCTACTCCCATCCTGTAAATGTGGCACCTGAATACTACACATTGACTACAAATTTGCATTTGCTTTTTATGCTGCAATAAATTCATAACGATCGAATTTTACCCCAAAACTATCCTCACACAAAAGTAAAGATAGGAAGGATACACATCGAAATTGTTCATCTGTTAAATATGTTATAATAATACATAGTTTGTTAAATAATACATAGTTTGTTGTTTTGTCTGTCTGCCCCCACTTCCACCCTACACATAATCTGGTTGTCTGAACAATAAATAAAAGATATAATTTCTGCTCGTGAATGGAAATTTAATTATATTAAAACTAAGGCTTTCATTTTTTAAGTATTTATTTATTTTTAATTTAAAACAGATGATTATTTACGTGCTTTATCGAACATAAATGAATCCCATCATTTTTGACGGAATGCATACTCTGGTTTTTTAAAACCTGATACCCGAGCGTATTTACGATGACAGTTTAAAATTATGTCCATAACACAGACTCACGATTGCTTTGATCTTGAGAGATATTTCATTCCCTTTAATTTTACAGAGCTCGTATTGGTATGCTAATAGGTTTCAGAGTGAACTAGAAAATTACAAAAGTAGGCGTAGTCAGAAAATATTAGGATTAAATTATTAACTCGATTAAATCACATACATGCCCCATCGAACAATTGCTTTCAGACAACCTGCAGCATAAAACTTCGTTTCCGCATCTGAATTACTCACTGATGAACAATTTCCGTTACAGGCACAGTAATTGGAGGCAATATGCCGTCAAGGGATGTAAATGATGCCCTCATTTTCTTTGCTCGAATGCACTGGCGGCTGAGAAATTCTATTGAATTCATCGTTGTAAATTTAATTTCTCCGCAGCCTGCAGCTTGTAGGAAATGATTGCTTATGGAAATGAATTTAATTTTTTTTATTAAAGCCGCACCTCAGATTAGTTATGAACAACTTTTTGCTGAAATGGAAGTGAAATGAATTAAAGACCTAAAGATCGTAAGTTGACGCCAAATATAGTTATGAAAGCTCGAACAATAGAAAAAATTACATCCACAACTTCTTATAACAGCGTCCTATTCGATTAACAAACAAAGGAACCACTGTAGACATAACGCGTTCATCCACTTAATTGAAATTAGAGGAAAATTCTTCAAGAATAAAATTATAAGTGTGCCAAAATATCCAGTAAGAATCAATACTTGCATGAATTAAAAATAATTTTTTTCGAAATTTTCATTGCTTTATTTTTCCAGGTCTCTCATGAGCAAAATTTATCAGGGGATTCGGGAAGAAATTGCCACTGTAAGTGTGTCCTATATTAAATTCAACATTTCATGGGAAATTTTGTCTTGAACACTTTTTATCAGGCTTCCTGTCAGAATGTAGGTTTATTCAGTACGTGAGTCATTTGCGTGGTGGGCATCAAAATGCCTGACCTAAAACATCAAAAATTTGAAATTGCGCTTCCGAAAGCAGAGCTAGCTGAAGTATTCGTTTCGGTGATACTCTTGCCTCCTCCACGGTCCCCATTCTACGACTGCGCCGAGCGGTGTGACGCCTAAGTCTTAATTAACACGTCGACTACGTATTGGTAAATCTGTCTACCACATGTAAATTGCTAATTTACGTACCAGTATAAATAAATAACATTTCAATTATTTCACTACATTCATTTAAAATGAATAGTAGCGTAGAAGTCAAAATGTTATAGATCAACTACATTTATTATGATTTTTAGAAACAATAAAAATGTTATCGAGCAGCAAAAACGTTTTTTAATTCTGCTACTTCCAACCTAACCAAATCAACCGTAGCAGCCGTGCGAAGGTAGTCAAAGTGTTAAGGCAGACTCTCAAGGTTGTGGAATTCATTACAAAGAACGAATGAGACATAATTAAAATATATGCTCAGAGAAATAAAACCGGTCAATGTTACTTTGAAATCTTAATTTGTTTAATATTGAGCTGCCCCCAGATTGACCACAAAAAACTCAATTCTAAAATTAGTCTGTTTCTCCCTCTATGGTCTAAGTTAAAAACCGTTTACTTCCGACAACAAGCCACGACATTAACACTACCTCAGACGACGCAAGACAGCCGCAGATGGCCAACATTTTCAGGGCAGTCGGCACACGTCCACACGCCCCCGGATGTTGAGGAGCAGTAACTCAGACAAACAGCCTACGATGGGACAACATGCGCCAGTTGACCGTATCTCCGAGATCAAAGGCATCTGTGGGTGCGAGTTATTCGTGCTACAGACCTGAGCTCGGCCGCGTGAGCTGTACATGGATCAGTGAGGCTATACAAGGACGCTTTACTCTGCAGGTGTCGGACAAACTGTGCGAGGCTTTCACGCAAGGGCGTGAACTTTCACTAAACTTAATTTATTCAATTTATTCTCATGTTACCGGCACACACGAGGCACGGCACACACGCATACACGAAGCACGGCACACGCACACAAGGCGCACACACGAGGCACTCCACTCACACACGAGGCACGACACACACATACACGAAGCACGGCACACGCACACAAAGCACACGCACACAAGGCACACACACGAGGCACTCCACTCACACATGAGGCAAATCATAAAGTCAAGGATAGACACAAGACAAATTTCTACTTCGGTTTAGAAACATTGGCATGAGCACGCAGTTTTGAGTGAAAAATACTAAAATACTTCTAGTCAGAAATGACCTTCGGGAAAAATATAGCAACAGTACGTACGAACTTCCTCGCACAAACGCCACCTCTCTCAAAATAGAAGACCATATTTGCGAAAGTATATTCTTGGCAAAATGCTATTGTTCGCTGTTCTCCTTAGGCGGAATAACAGACATCTGGCAGCAGCTCTATAGAACGACGAAGTGCGGAAAATTAGCGCTTCTCTAAGACGAGGCCTTTTTGCGCTGATCAAAGGCAGGTGCCATCATTGCGTGTGACAAACGAGGGCCATTCGTAAGGGACGATACCTTGGGGAGCTGATGGCCTCAGTCTTGCTCTTCCTGGTCACGTTAGGGGCCTCACCCTCATGGCAACGGCCAGAGCAAAGACGTCTAGAAGTTATTCTTTGATTTTCCAAAAATGATGCAGGAGAATATCAGTCATGGACTGAGTTCGGAAATCTATGATTTCCAAAAAAAATTTAATCGTCATTTAGAAAGATCACGTGTGATTGGACATTTGAGACTGACAGAAGCTTCGCGAAGTGGAAGATAGTATTGTTCACATCACCGCTCGAAGAGCTTAGCGTTCGTACTGTACCCAGAAAGTACGCTGTTTCTGAATTTCATCAAAAACATTTGCAGCTATGGTTGCTCCTAAGCGTGAAAATTGGTAAATTTCACTGGGTTGGAATTACGCACGATGTTCTGGATTCTAACATTTCTGTTCAAGAAGTAGAACCAACAGATTGCGAATCAAGTACGGAAAATTTTGCGCGTTTCTTGAAAGTTTAACTTATCGCAACGAATCACTTTCTCTTTAAATTTCAATTTCAATGGATGCGGAAAAATAGTGCTTACTAAAAATAAGTTTTAGCAATTCCAGGGTGTTTGATTTCATTTTTCTGTTTCGTTTCCGCCTTTTAGGTGTATTCTAATTTCAATGAACTTATCATAAACTCTGTTAACTGTAAATTAAAGTAGGGATGGTACACAAATCTTTAGAGTGATCTAAACACAAAGAGTGAACACGAAACTAACGGAGAGTTCTAGATAACTGCAGCATCCTTAGGAAATGACTGTTGGAATGAATCTTGACGTTTGCAAAAAAACGGAGCTACCAGAAAAGTAATGGTCAAAGTTTTCCGTTAAGCAGTTCTTTTATTGCCGGGGCCTAGAAAGCTGGCAAACTTCGTTTCTAAAATTGCCGCGTTTTACGCCGGACCCCAGAAAATTCTCGTGTGTTCCAACCGCCTGCCCTAGCGTTCGATGAAGAAACAACCCCCCTAGAGAAAGAACGAGTCGCTCACAATATCTCGAGAGAAAGACAACAAATTTGCACCGTGCCGTTTTGGAAACGGTGGGAATCGTTCTCGTGAGATGGAGGTAGCAACCCGAATATGAATAAACGGTTCTGCTGACGACTGAAAGAGAAACTATTTCAAATGTGCTTTATAACTTTAGCAAAAAATGAATTGTTTCTAAAGTTAGTGTTCATTAGCCCAAGGTCATTTTCAAATCACTGTGGTGCAATTTGAAAGAACTGCTGTAAAAATAAAGATACTATGTTTCACCATACATAGGTAAAACATAACCTTTTTGATAACCGAAAGAACGACATTAAATAGCAAAGCACAAAATTGCAAAACAAGGGTCTATAGTTTTAGGACTGAGAATTTTCTGCCAAATTGAGGGCGATTCTGAAAAAAATTCGTGGCGCACCCCATTTTAAGCAAATCGGCAAATTTGGATTTACAGGCCTAACCAGACTCTGGCGAAATATCGGCTTGCTAATTCAATCGGCAATAGAGCTCGCCCAGCTGAGTGGCCTCCTAGGTAAGGGGTCTTACGTCTAATTGAAATTGAGAGCTCGAAACCACTTAACTTAAGTCCGTCACTTAGTTTGAGAATGTTACATCAGAATAACGAAAACAAATCCCAGTAATTTGGCAGATAGTATTTAAAAGCATCAAAATTCACGAGATTCCATGCTAAAATCAGAAGAAAATTAATTTAAAATTCTTGTATTCAAACGTCTTACAGTGTGAACATTTTCAGAACACGGAAAACTCGCTCTGCGTAACTAGCTCGAAGCTCCGCAGTATCGATATTTTTATACAAATTTGGCACTAACCAAGAGTCCCAGCGCGTAGGAGCCAGCCACTACACACATCCAGGAGCGCGTTACCGAAGACACTGCAGGAATAAATATCGCTTCGAATGAGCCTTGTCGATTTTTCTATGAGCTCCCTTCGTTTTTATTTCAAAAGCATTATTTTTCTTCGCGAGCCGACCTGTGATGCAATCAGAGCGGGCGAAGGCCGGCACCGTTAGAGAGATGCATGTTCCGCATGAGAAAGAGAGGCGAGAGTACGTAACTGTTTGAGCCGACCAGTATGAAAACGACGAACCTCAACGTTTGTGGCAGCGCTATGAATGTTTATATCACACTGACACAAGACGATGACAAAAAGAGTTTCGTATAAATGCTCTATGGCATTTATTTTAAACAACTTCCACAACTCATGTGATATCGAAGCTAATAAACAAATGATTTTCGTGTTATTTTACTAATCACGTTCACGTGTCGAAAATGCTGTAACGTTTATCCATCATTACCGTTTACGGCTTGGCGACTAATGGAGGTCAATTTTTACGCTTGGAAGTTTTATGATAAAGACAGGTCGAGTTAGATTTTTTGGTAGTATTTCCTGTAGCATTTTCTCTTCTAAATAAAAAGTACTCTGGAATAAAAAATCCAAGACTTTAATTATATCTAAGTATCCAAATAACAGCTTTGTCAGCTGTTGCCAGAGTAGGGATCAGCAGTTGCCTCCAAAGATTTAGCTCAAAGACTTACAATAACTTCTAGCATTTTACTGCACAGTGTCCCGGGTCTATTCCGATTGAGGGATTACCAACGACTTGAACTTGGAAATTACAACTCAGATGAACAAATCTGATATGGATCTCCTCCAGCAAACTTCAAAACGAGCAGTTCTTTCCGTACAAATTACAAATAAACAGATCTGTGTAAAAGAAGAGTACCCTGATGACAGATATTAGATATTGGCCAGTGTTCAAGGATGAGCATTTAAATGGACACCATGTACTCATTTCTTTTACAGCACAAAATAAGTTTCACAAAAAAGCAGCTCAGCTTCGATAGCCAGGTAGCTAAGTTTAAAAAACATATGTGAAATTTGTCGAATACAAAAAGTTTGCTGAATCGCAACGACGTTTAAATTCTTGATCAAATTATACGAAACTTTAATTGATTTAGTGTGTAAGGTAGAATTGCAAGGAAATTCCCGTCCTCATAAGTAATAAATAGTACCGATAAAATTGAGAGCGTTCAACATGATATGACAATCAGAGCTCAAGAGCGACTGCAACTTGAGTTACGGGCATCACATGCAAACCTAGGCTGGGCTCCAATCTCCGGTAGCAATTAAAGACAATCATGTACATAAATCTCCATAGGAATGACCCCTATAAGGATTCATTTTATAAAATTCATCGCAGGAATGTCATTAAGTAGAGATGTCAGTGAAAACTTAAATAATTAAAGACCTGATCTTTTTTAAAACTCGTTAGAGCCTATCGAGCTGACGGTTATGCTGATAGCGCGGAGTGCATTCCATCAGCACGCAATATCTGCTTTCTAGCTCAGATTATCTGTGGGCACCGCTGATGGCTTCAATTGACGGATAAACAAGCATCAAACTGATCATTCTCAATCGTCTCTAGCTTTGGGATGGAAAAACAAAATTAATTTACTCAAAAAATATGCGTTCAATAATTTTTTTAGAGCATGTTCAGTTAAAAGTGACACGGTTAAGCGTGAAACCGTGTTACTGTGAGTACAAGCTGAGTACCGTAGAGCGGCTCTTTGTGTGTGTTCGATAATAACAAACGGCATTAACGCAACGCGGATTTCATCGTAGTTTTGGAAATTATTTCCTTTCTGCGCGTTTAACATCACTTCATCTCGAATAAATGGACAAATATACCGGAATAGTGATAAGTTGCCTCACAGACTAATCCAGGAAGCACACCAATCACCGACGGTAATCATAGGACAGTGATGAAGTACTCTAACGATAACTTGTTGCGCCTCATTTCTGAATGTCTGGAATTTACATCAGCAGTATCGGCAACTCTGTTTGATTACACCAATTTTCCTCAGGGGTTGCCATCGTATTTTCAATTGCATTTAAATATTACACTCAATCGATTCGACTTTCATCGATCTTCAACGACGACCCTGAAGACGAAAATTAGAGGCCTACTATAACTGCTCTAGTTCATTGACAGATTAGCACCCCGCCTTCGCTTCCACTAGGGAGTATCGAGGATTGAAGTCAAGCATTACAAAACAGGTTTGAGAAAAAAGTTTTGCCTTAAAGACCGTCTCGAGAATGACGGCAAGCCTTTGTGAGTGCGTCATTCAAAACCAGGGTTCTAAAGAACGCAAGACGTTAGGAGTTCGACAGAGCAGTCAGCAAGTAGCTTAATTTGAGCCGTACTGTCCCACCATGCAGGTAGAAAGAAATAATGTCCCAATTTCCTCTGCAACTTAATAGCACATCGGAGAATCAAATTAAGAAATATCCTGGGTCCGTCCTTCGAAGTTAGAGCACAATTGGCGTCCATTTGGCTGCGGTTCATCTCATCACTGAAACATTTGCCGTCGAAGCAATTAAGTAAGCTTCATATGTGATCGACAGCGGAAGCGGTTGGGCTGCGTTAAGTAATTGAATAGCGTCCGGTGGTCAGGATAAATGATTAAATTACTTGGGGTCCCTTGCCGTACAGCCGCCTTGATAACGGCAAAGTCATTGAGTTACCACGGAATTAGTGATCGGAACTTCGAAATATTAGAACATTGAACACGCTGCAGACTAAGAATCAGGAATCTATGAGATCAGTTCTATCCAAATATGATTGATTACGCCCTTACAGAGTACCCGGCAACCACGAACGCTCGTGGAAGTGAGCGGTCAGTGGGCACTCTAAGCAGCTGATACCGCTTTGAACGTATCGTTGCCTCTCACTTTATACCATATTCTCAATTGCTGCCGTATGGCAACTGCTCGCCTGACTCATGATCAGTCGGGCAACAGTGCGCATTTAATCGGACTTCGACCTAAATATCCTCGAGCTTTACAGCATGAACTAGAAACACGTGTCAAGAGGGAAGAATTACAAATGGAGTTACAAACTAACTTAAGAACGCGGTTGCCTGATTTCTCAGCCGCGCCTAGAAAAGAGCAGGTAGAGCAACATGATAGTCAGGTGCGCAACAAGTGCAAAGTACGTCTGAGGAGCACATGGCAGGGCTGAGGAGCACATGGCAGGGCTGAGGAGCACATGGCAGGACTGAGGAGCACATGAATCTTCAAGGTTCAATGGCCAGTTTTTTTTATATTATCGCATAGTTTATCATTTGAGAAATCTTCGGAGAAAAAGTGCCAAGAGTACCAAGAATTGAAAACAAAATATGAAATTAAAAAGAGGAATTTTCTGTTCATTAATTGATTTTGAATTACTTATAAACTTTACGCTGGTAAAATATCGAGATGAGGAAATTATATTTGCACACATCGTAGACTTGCGATTAAGCAAAACAACAGTTTTCAAATTTTCGTAAATTAAGTACTTACTAATGTAACTGGTTTGAAATTCTTCCGGAGTTCGAGTAA
This sequence comes from Platorchestia sp. MABIK, assembly GCA_014220935.1. Taxonomy (NCBI): domain Eukaryota; kingdom Metazoa; phylum Arthropoda; class Malacostraca; order Amphipoda; family Talitridae; genus Platorchestia; species Platorchestia sp. MABIK. Next base: position 273,437 of record JACJUY010000058.1, read on the forward strand.
CTGCAAATAACTGCAAATTTCAGCAGACGATGGATCGAATCGTGTCATGTTCTACGCTCCTGAGCAGCCAGTACTTCGGGACATGAGACCGTCTTAATGCTCCTGAGCAGCCAGTACTTCGGGACATGAGACCGTCTTAATGCTCCTGAGCAGCCAGTACTTCGGGACATGAGACCGTCTTAATGCTC
>JACJUY010000058.1:273675-310924 GCA_014220935.1 Platorchestia sp. MABIK
GGGGCATGAGACCGTCTTTAATGCTTCTGAGCAGCCAGTACTTCGGGACATGAGACCGTCTTTAATGCTCCTGAGCAGTCAGTACTGCGGGACATGAGACCGTCTTTAATGCTCCTGAGCAGCCAGTACTTCGGGGCATGAGACCGTCTTTAATGCTTCTGAGCAGCGAGTACTTTGGGAAATGAGACCAAATTGAGTGTATGTTACGATGTCCTAAGTAGACTAAAGTTAAAAGTAAACTTCCGTTTGAATGAAAACCAGCTCGTAGGCGTCATCTGAAAGTTTTAAAGTTAGGCTTTACAAATTTCACTTTCGCTTACAACTGAGCTTGTAGCTGCTAAGAGGAATCTGATCAAGTCACACTGAATAAAGCATAGAAATATTTCTCAGTTCAGTCGTGGCTTTATCGAAAAATTTACATTTCACATTCAGATCCTCTTCTCATTTGAAACGCTGGGAAGATTTTCATAAAAACAATTTCCATGCATTGATTTTCATTGCTTCATTGTTGAACAACCCTGAGACCGGAGCAGAATCTGCTGACTGAGCGCTTGAGCTTCTGGTCCTATTGAGGAGCCTAATCTACTCCACTCACCGTGACGATCATGGAACTTTCAAAACTGAGATCATAAACCCACAACACGGAAATGAATTGACATGAAAATCGTGGAAAGTTTTTAAATTGTCTCAAACTCTCTCTCTCTCTGATGTGCTCAGTTTGGCCGTAGTACACACAGTCTTCCTGTGGCTGGTGTACAAATGTCTCCCTCAGAATAGACGATAACCTGATTTCCTTTTGGATTCTCTGTGTTGCATAAGGAAACGTAACAATAAACTCAGCTGATAGTTACTATTTTACAGTTGAAGTTTCATTTATTTCCAGAATAATTTCTGACAACCAGACCGACCAAAGTCAACGGCAACATCAATTTCAAAAGTGAAAGAGCAACTTTAGTTAATTATCGAAGCATAAAATTTTCCGATGTTTAACTTATTCTTCAGACGTTGAGATCAGTAGTGTGTGTTGCCTGATTCTTACAACCTGATTGTGTACGCATAGATTTAATTTTTCGAATGAGGGTAACGAAAAAAGCTTGGATGTTGTGGAATGAAATTCAATTGACACCACAGTGGGGTGTAGTAGACTATTTTAAAACTTTTCATTATTTTCCTCAAACTAGACATTCAGTTGAAATACTAACATCGTTTGCGATCAGTGCCAAGAGAAAATATTTAAAGGAAGACCTGCGACACGCATCGGCTGTAATAAATCGACAGGACTAAGCAGCACAAGCAAGGATCTCCGTTCAGTTTCACTATCGTAGAATTTTTCAATGCCCCATCGATCACCACTTCCAGTCCCAGAGAGAGCATGTCAAGAAGAATTATGAGACTTCGTCCACTTCATGCAAGATTTTAAAGTTTTGTAGAATCTTCTTTTGTTTGTAAACGTCGTTCGATTATCAGAAAACTTTTACGTGCGGAAAATAAATGCAACTCAGTATGATTTCGCAACTATTACCAGACGAAACCCTGACATTAAATAGTATTGCCCATCAAAACGATTTTTATAATTACAAAAAACGTCAAAATCAGCCACGAGAAAAGTGCTCTGTAATATCAAACTAGAGGGCTACGGGTCGGAGAAAATCGGTCTCGAGGTAAACGCTTTAAATTAAAACTTACAGCGATAGCCATCACGGCTGCCAAACAAATCGTGACAAGGAACACAAGGTGGATCGCGATAAAGATGTTGTAGACGAGAATAAACGCCAAGACATCGAGTGTAGGTCTTTGGACCTGCTCAGTACCTCGTCAACTTCTGAAAGGCAACACACGAGCGCAAGTTTTACTGAATGAAACCGAAATTAGCGTTCAGTATTCGGAATTTCCTTCGAAGGAGATCGTCACTGTGGAAGGAAAAGTAGTAGAAGAAGGATTGATTGATAAACAGCTCAGAGGAAACCATACATCTCTCTCATGACACGGTCGACTGTCCACCAGACCGGAAAAAATCCCTCCATTTCGCAGCAGAGCGAGTGGAGGTGGCCATTAGGGTTTGACAACTCCCGTTTATTTTTCCTGAATTTGAAGAGTAGCCTTTTTAAAGGACTTTCATAGTTGAGGGAGAGAATTTTCAGTTCTGTCGCTCCAACAGTCTCGTTATGACACAGAAGGTCAGCCCAGATGCCTTTGAACTTTGACATCTGCGAAGCATTTAGAGAATTGAAGCGATAACAGCATCGCTCCTACAATGCTTACACCCATTTCATCAACATGGAACCATTCCTCGCTCAGAACTCTTGAGCATCTCGTGAAAAACATTGCAGAATATTGTAGAGGAGACGTGAGAGAGTCGTCAGTATTCGTGGCTTGATTCATTCGAGGGTTCGAGTGATGAATAACTTGCTGGAAAAGCTCACCTTGAGTACCAATATGTAAATCAGAATGCACTCTTTTTTACGATGTGAGCCACATCACCTCTGAGTAGGTAAATGCTTCGGAATATGGATGCATGCCTAGAATTTTCCAGAAAACCAGAGGAGCGAAATGATGAACTAAAGTAGAACGCATTAGTTTTGAAAAGCTACTGGTAACAGTCATCCTTTCTCATTTTTTTACATTATTTTAACAAAATTTCTTTCACGCGTCTTTCGCTGTACCCTTTTCTTCGGTTCCTTCGGTTTTCCATCAATCCCGAGTATAGGCCTCATAAGTGATCGAAAAATAACGGCAGAAATTGCTAAGTCTCTTTGACACTTACTGTTGCCGTTAAGAAATTAGTTAAATGGTTATGCAGTACAGCTGAACGTCATCGCGATGCCTTTGCGTGAGAAATAACGACGCACTCGTCGCATTTTCACCTCTATTTAAGATTTGCAAACTTTTGCGGATTTTTGTATCTATGTAGAACTCATCACTAATTTAACCTATTCCGTTTTTATCATTCACAGTGGCAGAAGGGATATTACACTTAATACACGTTACCTTTACTATCATTTCTCAGTTAAATGTATCTCTTGCATTGATTTTATTTTGGTCGTATATGGTGGAGGTTTGCTCGAGATATCGGTTCTAGCTCTATCTCATGCGCACTCTTTAGTCATATGCAAGTTCATTAATTCAACATCTTCTCTTCAGAAAACATAGTTGCCGAAATATAGTCAACTTTAAATTTGCCATGGATTCTTGATGAAATTTTTATCGGTGGACGTAATTTTTTTCGGAACCAAATTATAATCTAATTACACCCACGAGCACCTAAGGAAGTTCATCTGCAAAAAAATCCCTACGGAGGTCACATGGAAACTACAGCGCAGCATGGATTGTCTAAGTATCGCCTCGGGAGAGTTTACCGAGCGTCACAGTGCGGAATGGAAGGTAAACAATGCTAAGTGGCTGCCTCCGGTCTGGGCTTGCCTTCCTCTTCAGTCCGCCCTGAAACTCGGTGTTAGGCAGAGAAGGTGTCATCTGACCTTCTCAGCGACTCTCTGCAGAAAAAATCTGCTTCTAAATTGATTTAGGCCTCAACTTTGAGAACGGTGGATTATTTCACAGCAGAAGATGATCATTTACTCCATACTTTCAATATTTGCCTGTACATAAGAACATGCTGTGTTGCAGAAGAGCCTATTTCATAAGCTGAAGCATTTCATTATCAAAAATATGTTCCTTTAGTATCGTAATGGAAAACCCCACAAGCTTTCATCGCGAGCCTACCTTTCTGCAAGTACTCGTTCGTCAAATTTGCATGTCATCAAAATTGTATCCATACATTTTTGTAGTCCGGTCTTTGAATCAAATATCCTCTTTATATAATGAATTCAATTAATTAAATTCCTAATGAATTAAAGATTGGAATTGTTCCCGAGGTTTCAAACCATGGTCGATAATTTAAAATACTCATTATCCAGCACGATTCGTATTTTCCTAGCTGGTATTATCTGAAACACGTTAGTTCAGTTCCCTTCAAGTACAAACCCTCGCGCGTTATACGGGGATCGTGATAATTGATTTTCCTTTTCATTAATTAGTTTGTGATCATGAGTTATTAATACAAGATTATGATTCAAGTGAGCAGATTGGGTTTGCAGAGCCAACCATGTGCCACAACAGCACTCAAGGTATGACTGTGCGACGCGTCTCTACATATTGAGCCGCAAGAATAGAGTAAACTTTTCGCTTTGAGCTGAAGGCCAATGGCAATAAATTTAAAACAGGCTCTAAGCTTGAGCAGTTCCCGTTCTCAGTATGAGCTCTGTAAGCATAGGAGATACAAGTTCAAAGTGGTACTAAATGCGAGGAAGCTGCAGATGAAGGACAAAACTTGAGACTTGTGAATGAATGTCGAACAAGGCTTTTCAGGAGTATGTGTATTTTATGAGCAGAGAAATATTTATGTTCTGTACTCCTAAGCGTAAAGGACAATAATGAAACATGTTTAGGCATGTTGAGATTAAAAACCTTTTGAACATTTCAAGATTCGCTGATGTAGGTTTGCTTAGAAGGTTTCAAATTGAGACATGTAGTTCTTTAATCAGAGCTCACAACATTCCAAGCGAATAAATTGGAATGAGTGTCAAAGTCCATTGCTTAAAGTGGATGAGATCCAGAAGTGTGATCATGGACTTGACGCCCTTTGACAGCGAAGGATGCCTTGGGTAAAAGTTCAAACGTAATCAAGAGGAATAAAATTCAAGAAACCTCTTCCTTAGTCATATTTATAATGAAAATATACTCTGGCGTCTTCCACCTACAAAGTACAGGGAATGGCTGCTACGTGAGCAAAATGTAAAGAGACCGAAAGAGCGGATTCCCAGCTCTCATGCTTTCGATGTCAAACCTCCCAATGCATATAGCCTGGGCAGGGCTTGCCATCTACTGAAGAAATCTCTAATTAAGAAACTTTGATACTTTTACTTTTGTCTTTTCTTCCTCTTCTTTCCTAACTTGCTCATTCTCTGCGAGGAAACCTGTGAGGGAACCCATCTTGTGCATAGATTCCTCGTTTTTTAACGTCTTTACTAAATGGTCCCTTCTCATCGCTATCTTGGGATCGCCTTCGTTGCGCCTATAGGGGAGTCATGAAATAGCTAATATAATAGAGATCTCTTGACCCCTAGGTCATCAAATAATGGAATCAAACAAAGGAAGAGCAAAACGTAAAGGAAAAAGAGCAAAACGTTTCTAAGCTTACGATTATATAAATATCTTTACCTGATTGGTGATTATTTTGAATGTACTATAAAGAGTGAAATCACAAATTCTTGATGTAAACAAATATCTGAGGCCTTTTAGACTGTAGCTGAAGAATCTAATGGCTAACGAAATAAAAATATTGAATGATTTATCATACCTTGACCATGTTATTGTTTTGAGGTACAGTCTCCATTACGAAGTACTATGAAGTCTAAAACTCACCTTCATTCTACACTTCGACATCGCGGAAATGTGTTAAATCATGCTCTTCAACGTCATGATTTTTGTTTTAACGTGCCTGACTAAATCAATGCGAACACATGTAAGAATATCCGCAAATTATATAATAAACGATTTAATAGAGAGGGTAAATAGCTATATGGCAATGAGAAAGAATATTAGCTTCTGTGCAAACGTCATTGAACCAAGACAAAGGGGACTTGATGAGATCGGAATGCATCAGGAAGCACTTCCGTGATCAAAGCCATCTGAAAAACACTTGAAAGCAAACCTTTGTAAGCCGCGCTGAGGTGATTAGACTTTTTTAATTAGTTCCTTCACTATTAGAGATTCCTGAGGCTTGCCTTCCTCATCGGAGCTTAATGCAGAGCATATGCGCTTGTGAAATTTGCGCCTCGAACTAGGTACCATGCGTGTGTGGTCAGAAATTCGCGAAGAGCAGGTATGTGGTCTGACAGTCGAGAACGGCACGTAGACGAACTGGTGATAAATTTGTGAAGGATATCTGCATTGCAAAAGATGCATGAAGGGGAGCTGCGTGACCGGAAATCCGTGAAATTTGACGTCAAAGAATCGGATCGCAGTGAGTACCCTCACTGCTAGAGCTCTAGAGCGCGGTGGAGGTGAAATTCTAGTTGTGGGGCGAGGTGGGGGCTTTGCTGGGAAGCAGACATCCGTTGCTCTTACAAGATTGCCAGTGTAGCATATACGAACGTGCACCAATGATGCTTCCGACGCTGGTAGATATAACCATTATTGCAGCGCGCAGAGCGCGATTTCTGACAATTGTAGGCGACGCTTAGGTATAGTTAATGCGACAATTATGCAGGAGTAAATTTATTTAAGTATCTTTAAATTATGCTATTTCCATTGTAGAAGGATTCATTATTATCATCATTATATTAATTATTTTCTGACTCCCTAGCCCCAACAAAAGCGATCTAAAGGGGGTTTGAGAATGGCTAATTAATATGGGTTGTGGAAAACAGGGAATCTATGCAGAAGGTGTGTTCCCTGCGCATATAAACAGCGAGTTAAAAAGGAAGAAGTAATGACAAAGAATAGAAAAAACTTGTTCTGAAAAAAGTGCTACACAATAATTGCATTGAAAATTGGGTTGTGCTAAGTTTGAAATGAAAATCAAGTATGTCCAAGTGAAAAATAGGAAAGCATGCCATGAATCTCGATTTGATAGCTGTATAACATTTGCAATGGAATAAAAGTGATTTGATGAAGCTTCTGCTGTGAGAGATGTACACCCATACGACTGAAAAAATGTGATCAATAATAGTAGTAATAATAATGGTTATTCTCGCTCATATACATAATTTCTTAATTTAAGTGAAACAAGCCTTACTTCTTTAAACTATCCCATCCTTCTAACCTGAGTAGAACCTATCGCGTGTCTCTTACAGTAGAACAAATCAGGAAAAGTTATGAATTAAATAGCTTGAATTAAAATTTGCCATCGGGTTTTGGGAAAGCCTGCTATAAGCGGCAAAATGGGCCGAGCGTGGGCGAGCGGTTGCCCTTACACTGGAATTTTTGGGCATCTCGGATGCCTTAGAGCAAATGAGGAGATAAGTGACAGCAATGACCATAATAAACAATATAAATAACGTAAGATACGCACGCAATGCTTGAAATGTAGGAAACGAGCCAGGCTATCCGTCTGCAGTAGAATATAAACCACACACGTAGCCAGGTGTCCCAGGTTCCACTACCCAGTCCACATCATCTCAACTCTGTGTGGTAGGGTTGTTAGATTGCCCTTTTTTCTCGTCAAAATAATCAAAGTTGGTGTTTTCGAAGAATATTTAGTCATGAAGACAAAACAGTATCAGGTAGATATCCCACACATTGGGAAGTCTTTATCATTAAGTTTAGTATAAAAAATCGGGCCTGGCGATTGTTTTGCGTAGCTGCAACACGACGGAGAGGGCAGTAGCGCCATCAGTACGCGGTGCTGAGGAGCTGCAGCGCTGATGGTGGTATTGCACAAACCTCGTATTACAGTGCAGTCACTCTGATGTAGTAGTTATTGGTTATTGGTCAAGTCCCCGGTCACATAAGAGTATTTGTATCGTTTTCTGTCGTATGCAAGAGTGGCTAACGTGTCTTTGAAGTTACAAAAACTGAGCATCATTTGTTAAGATTTGATAATTATAAACAATTTAGTATTTTTAGACATTAAGAGAATTTTGTGGAATATATATATATATATGCATGTTTTTATTAGGATCTTAAGAAAGTTTTAATTTTTCCATTGTTTCAGCACTGACGATGGAATTTTAATAATTTCGAAACGTATGCAATAAACGTAATGTTCGTTTTTACTCTGGTTCTTCTTTTTATTCTACGAGTGAGATTCTCTACGAATCGTCATATTGGAAGTATTATAAACATCAATTACAGGTATCCCTTTTAGAATTTTACGAGTTGGAAATTATTTGATAGAATATGACTACTGCTTGAACTACGTATTTGTGCACATCGAGAGAAAAGGCATTGTAAGAAAGACGGCATAAAATCAATTTATGCATGATTTTCGTCACTATTTCCATTTCGAGACCATGAAAATATCATTCAGTTTTTAAGCACTGTGAAACCATAAACAGTAAAGAATAGTAAATAGTTTGAATTTTTATTAAAATTTTTACAAGGGCCGTTATAATTATCAAATATTCGTACCAATGCCTGAAGAGAAACCGTTAAGACTTCTAGAGGAAAATAAAAAATGTGATAAGGGCACTTGACGTTCGCTAAGCGTGCAGTACGCTCGTCAAAACACTCTTGCACTACTCAATCTCAAGATAACGATTATGCTGTCACTCGCAAGACGAAAGAAGAATCAATAGCCAACGACTGGAATAGAACTAACATTTCTTCACCAGACTTGCACTGAAAAAAGCAGCGTTGCTGATAGTACATCAGGTTGTCCAACTTGGTGCTGGAATTATTGATGTTGGTAGCTGGGATGGTGAGAGGGGCAGGGAGGGTCGAGTGTCACCAGGAAGTGCTGGCTGGACTGGAGGTCACTCAGCGCAACTGGTGTCAGCGGGGGAGCAAGGGGGAAGTAACCAGGAAGTTTGAGCCCACAAACTGTTCGCAGTGTTGACACTATGCTTGTCACTAAGTAACGAAGTTCAGCATTTGTGGTCGTTCGAAGATTCTTTACTGTCGAAATTGCTGGTATCAATCTTAGCTCAAATTTGACGCACAATTCTGATATTGGCCATCAACGAAGCAGACGTCGTTTTCACAACAAAAAAATGAACGTGCGGAGCACAGTCATTACTTCTCTGACGCTACATTTTTAAAGCTGGCTATCTCACTTTAGTTTATCATAATCATAGAACAAGCCCCTTTTCATGTCTGTCATTGAAACCAAACTTAAGAGCAATGAGGAACAAAATTTTACGAAGCTTGCAACTTAATTCGAGTGTTCGGTCGGTCCTACGAATCAAACCTTGAATTAAAGGTCCTTATTTAAGCGCAGCGATGTTTCCAAATGATGTTTAAATTCGGTGTTCCCTGGCGCTTGAATTGCATCGTTCGTTCCGCTCCCGTTATTGTGATGTAACTCCTGACTGATAAGCCGACGGGAGTACGGTAACAATTTTTTAATGCCTACGTTTCGAAGACACCATCCAAACATATTTTTCGGTATGATCACTGCATGGTCAAATTATCTGATTAAACCAACGAGTGATAAATAATCATTCTCTGACACAAGATTCTCGCAGTCGATTGCTTCACTGTCAATAGCGAACATGACTCTAAACGCTCTCTACAATACAGTATTCTATCGGAAAGAGTAACGAAAACATATTTTGTGCTTACGAAACATTGAAAGGTGAAGGCAGCAAAAAACTATGGACACATTTTTATTTTAGCCATAGCTCCATTACCATCGTTCCAGAATTTTTCGACGCAGAAAACGAAAACATCACCTCTTCAGTGAATCTTTTTCACGTTATATGCCACCACCACGTTTCGAAAATAATGGTCGAGTTAAATCGCTCCTTTTCCCTGGAAGAAGTTTGTTTCAATTTAATCAGTGGTAATATCCGGTACGAGCTGTAGCTGGAATATTGAGCGTGAACTGAGTGGTGCGCATGAAGTGGCGGCTGGAGTGGCTTCAAGAGTACAACTCGTGCATGACGGGCCTGGGCGTGGCTGTGGAGCACGCGAAGAGATGGATTGCTCTGCTAACTCGCACATTTGGCATTACAACACATGCATGCACATTCACCCATGTTTTCTAATTTCGTCACAGTTTCTCCGTGAAATTGTGCCTTTCTGCTGAGTAAATGTTTGAAAGTGTTCAGACAAATTCAAATTTTAGGAAGTTGTTCGTTTTCAAGAAAATATTGAATATTCACATTACGTTCGTGCCTCAAGTAAAAGTGCATTTTTCAGATTTTCACTACAGCTCATCCATTCTGCGTATTTAAATATCGAGAAACATGTTATCCACTCCTTATGAATTAGTGCACACTATATTTATCATAGAATTACTTATTTAAAAAACCAAAGGAGGGAATGATTTAAATCGTGCAAACCAAACCTAGCGCCAAAATAATTTGCTGTAAAATTTACAGCAAAAATGTTTTGGTGAAGATATCCGATTCCTCTCGCTAAAGAATATTCTTCGAGACACATCATTACAGTCAATCTTCCAACCATCATCAGTGCTCTGAGTGACGGTAAAAATTTTGCCTGATGAGCAATGAAATAAGATTTACAATCGATCATTGAGTGTACTGATTTTGAAATAAATGCTGTTTACCAGCCAAAGGTGATGGAAGCATTGATGCTGAAGTAGCCTCATTGCTCACTAAAGGAATGAGGCGGAAACATGGGTTTGAGGATCTCTCCGAGGTGACAATTCTGTAAAATTGTGCCAGGCATTCAGTTTGAGCAGCATTGAGGCATTCAGCATTCAATTGTAAAAGGCAATCATGCAGTGCAGCTTCGTGCACTCGTCAGCTTTTTGGTAAGGCAGCGAGATCGAGGGATAAGGAATTTCTCATTTTGATCAATATTCACCTCTTACTAAGAACAATTTTTCAAATGCAATTTAAAACGTCTTTCTATGCTATGGTCACAGTTATCAATAAATTTGTACAGAAAGTTTGCAAAATAGACTCAAGGCAATATTTCTTTTACAAATGCTAAATTCAACCCTGGATGAGAATATTTTGCAGTAAAAATTTTATCTAAAAATTTTAAATCTTTGCCAGCATGAGCAAAACAAGTGAGGCTGAAGCATTTCTTCATTTTCAAACACTGTATCAGTTTTCGCTGGAAAGCACGCCCATTTTCAATAACAAACCCCGCACACACCCAAAACATCAAACTTAACAAGTGCTCAAGACATTTGATAAATGTACAACTCGACAAATACAGAGGAACGTATTGCGAGTGTTTATTTAGAGTTAGGTGTCATTTCCTTGCAACGAGACACGAGTGGCTGGTGTGTCGACGGCGACACGCGTTGCATTGAGCGGCATTGGACAAGCCGTACGCACTGCTTCTGCTGCAAGAAACGATGCACTTTACAGCTCCACTGGCTTGCAAAGTTGCCTGCAGAGGAAGGTAGCGGCGATCTCGCTCTGCCCCCATTATCGCGATTACCGGCTTGCGGATTTAGCCGAGGCAGACAACTGCATTCCGTAATGGAAGCTGCGAAGCTTCTGGCAGGCATTTAAAAAATTGTTGAGCTTCACTCTTGTGAACGTTTAGAAAATTCTCGACGCAAGGATTTACCGCATTGAACGTAGAACATATTTCTAACAGAGCAGTGGATGTTTTTAAATGTGCCCAGCCACTCGAAGATTGGATCGGCACGAGTAACGAGCACACACAAAGCGATATTATTGCATGTAAAATAAAAAAGAAATAATATTTAATAGTATTAATAGTGTTTTAATACTATTCAATAATATTTAATAGTATAAAAATGTTAATAGTATTAGCATTTTACTGAGTGAACAAGTATTGCATCTTGCCCGAATATTACGGTGAAAAAAAGACACTGTCTTCAATTTATTTGATTCTTTTATATTTAGATTTTTGCAGCATGAGATGTGCACCCATTCGTCGCAACATAATGCCTTCTTATTTTTGTGGGAGCTTCAATTTAATTTTTGCTCAAAAAACGTTCCACTTCTGTGTTTACAAGCATAAGAAAATTAGCAGCAAACATTGTAACATTTTCAAGTTAACCAATAAATATATCTACTCTTTAAATGGAAAATGTTCAAAGTTGGGCTCCCTTTTAGTCCATCAACTGTTGGAAAACTGATAGGAAAGGTTCATCTTGTAAAATAAAATGTTCAACACACATTCTTACACAGCGGTAGCACAACTTTAAAGCCTTGAATCCTTAAATTTGGGTTCTCAGACCCAAAAGCTCACGTTCTGAACGTGATCAAAATTCTGGAAGCGGCCTGGTGATGCGTGAGTCAGAAGGCCAGAGGTTCACAGAACTGGAAGTGACTCTTCAGCGAAGTGAGGTGCGGCGGAGCTTGCGTTTCAGGCCGCGCTTATTCAAGTTATTACATACTAGATGAATGATGGTTCCTGCTGCTGGAAGTGTGTGAACGAGGGATTATGTGTATACTACAGCTGCGAGATTAGCCACCATGAGTTGAGTCACTTGATCCGAGTATTAGAGTGGAAGGGCGTGAATCACAGGTTGAAAAAATGTTTTGAAGTCGTTAGTTTCTAAGAAATATTCCCATGATGAGAAGGAAACCCAACGTTTAATTGACTTATTACCATCATTTATTTTCGACTTTAAAATTCAATTTTCAGTCACGGAATGAAGAAGATTCATACTTGATGTAGGAAGAAAGTAAAATTATCACACACACATGTCTGCAGAATTGTGAAAAAACTTTAAACTTCCGCATATTTATGAACAAACTAGGTGTTTGCTCCCGATCACGCAGACACACACGTACACGCACTCATACAAACACAAGCACATACGCTCGGAAACACACACATAGAATAACGTCAATTACCGGGGGCGATAGTTAACTTGGAAGCTCTAAGCTATTTATTAAGGTTAGGCTTATAAGTGAAAATGAAATAGTGTTCTAAAATAAGTCAAAAATTTTGAAATCTAGATGAGCAAAGAAATCACATTCTAACTCACAATAACATACATATATTGAAATTAAAACCAAATTTCATCATAATACTTGAAATTTAAACCAACTTTCATTGTTCTACAAATTTAAAAATCAATTGAAATTGAATGCTAGCTTTTAAAAATTGGTTTTGAACATTACTACATTACTCAGCTTTGAGTGACGAAGAGTAAAGTAAATGTTAGTCTTAATTACCGTAGACTTCCTCTTGAATTTCACTTCTACTGAAAACACCGAGAAAACACTGTCTACACATCACTGAGAGATGGCTCTATATTTTAGGCACATGAAGATCTTAAACAACGCTGATTTAAATTATCATGGTGTGAACTTTAAACTAACTTATTTTCACATTGACAACCTAAGCAATGTTGTTTAATCCCAGAGTTGGGAGCCCTAAATAAATTCCTTGTAATTTTACTACTTCTTACTTGTTCAGGGGCCTTAGTGAACAGTGCTCGTTGGGTTTAACTCACATGCGCTTTAGTTTTTTTTGTTAGAGTTGCTGAAAATATTGTTAGAGTTCAGATACGGAGAACATCCTTGGGAAATGCACTAGCATAAGACAACAGATACACTTTAGCAATCAAATCAACGATGTGGGGATGGCATCATTGTTGAATTCAAAGTATTATTCTCAAGTCACAATATTTTAGATATTCTGATTGAGAATCATTCTACATGTACAAATAAATTTAGGCGATCTGTGTAAGAGTAACTTAAATGTTTGACTTAATTACCGTAGACTTAATTCGGAATACTCGTACGCCACGTATCGAATATGTAATAGTTTGTAATGATTGATATCGTGTTGCATTCTAGAATATTTATACATGTACCTCTATTGAAAAAATAGTAACAATGTTAACAAAATAGATATAAGATAAGATTATAATGAGTTGGTCAGAGCCTCCCTTAACTACAACAAAGGTGCTCCAAAAAGGGGAAGGAAGAAATGATCATTTAGTATGGAGTCAAGAAAAGGTGAAATCAGTTCCCAAGATGTGTTCCCACACAAGATCCCACACGCATAGAAACACTAAGTTGGGAGTTAATGAAACATGATAAAAATTCAGCAAGAAAGTATTAGCTGCTGAAGAACAGGACAGCAGTGAGTGAAAAAAGAAAATCCTTTACAAATTAAAAAAAAATATTCATTTCAATTAAAATCGAGCCTAACTACCTCTCAGCTCGGGACCTCATATTTGCCTTATGGGCATGTTAATTCCCTTAGATACAAAAGTGGTCTCTCCCTGAGAAGGGTCTCTATCAACAACATCGCCATGCATGTGTCCATTGACTAACTCTGGACTCAACTTTTAGAGACTACCATGTTTTGAAGAGTGTAGAGAGAAGACACGAAAGCAATCTCGCAGAGGACTGTCCGATTGACACCTTGATATCAGAGTGGATTAAAATAAAAATGGAGAATATTATAAATTTTCAGGAGTGCGCAGACTTGTTGTTGACTGCACGGCAGGAGGGGGAGCCGTTTCTGACGACAGTCTAACGTATTGAACGTAAACTTGTTAAGAAATGATGGAACAAGGTTTAAACAACTGACATCAACAACACTGAAGAATGTATTACCGGACATTTATTTCCTAAAATTACTCAAAATGTTTTAATTTCCATAGACTCTGAACAGATCATTAATAGTTAAAAGGCATCCAAGCAACTGGGATAAGTTGTCTAGTTCTAAAAGGCAACCAAGAAAACACCAACTCTAGCTAAGCTTAGTTATGCATAAGTCGCAGGCCATTGCGTGGTTTACATTATAGCAGAATTTCCCATAGAACACTAGATGAACAGACAAATATGAGCAGGAGCAGGAAGCGGAAAGGCTGAGATCGTCGACAAAGACCCCTCCCAGCGGCACCACAGTTCCTCAGTCCACTTCGAGTCTCCGCTGTCGTTTCAAGAACAGTGTCAATGATAAGCCTACCTTACAATCCATGATGGAGATTAGAATTCTCAACTCACATCGTACAGTGTCTCAATGGCACTAAATATGACGCTAAAGTCTCCAGCAACGAATATTTGTGCGCCACAATTGCTGATGTTTTCCCGTGTTTCTTGGACATTCTATTTTAAATTTTTAATAAAAAAATAATTTAAAAATTTATCCATGTAAATTTTTGGTTTCATAGTTCTTCACGCTCTATGTTTAATACCGCAGTAGACGCTAATTCTCGGTAAATCATAAATTAGGAAAAATTATGTCGGAGCGCTTTCCTTTAAAAGAATTGTATTAGTTTAAGAGTACTTTCTATTTCAAAAAATACTTTTTGCAGAAGTTTGGTCAATTTCACAAACCTATGCAACCGAACACGATTTCTAGAGGGTTTTGAGTGATTTGTACATGAGCAATCACAACTTTCATGAATAGTATTGCACAATACCCAAATATTTTCGGGTAAAATTTACACAGGGAATTCGTATTGCGTGAGACTACATTCTTGGTTTTGGCAAGACCCCCAAAAAAGAATCAAGGCTTGTAGAGACATTCTTTCTTTAAAATGGGCTGCTGATGGTGAGTCATCTTATGACAGATTTTCGGTGGGATGCAGTGGCCTATTTTGCGCTGAAATTTTGATATTGTGAGCGATGCAAGATAGGCCAACGGTTGCTGGTTCACACCTGCCGCATGAGTGTAAAGTTACCATTCCGGTCGCAGTCTCCAAAAAAAGACCTTAAAGTTTTGAAAGGTGTTGATCACGCAACTTGCATTCCCCTCTGATAGTGAATGCATGAAAGAGGAACCGCCAGAGCAGTTCGTCATACCGCTGAACCATTTCACCTCTCAGTCTCCACAGACATGGTGTTGGTTGGTATCGTGGTACCACCTACAGTAAGTTGTTTGGTTCGAAATCGGCTACCGCTTACTCGCTGCCGACTGAAAAGACTCTTTGAAAATACTGCTTTGGATGAAAAAAACGTAGTCTGCATTTTCCAGTCTGTCGATACACTCAACCGAAATCAAGCAAGACTGGTTGTGTTTAAACAAAGTGTTTTGGCCCTATGACTTCTGGCTGCTACATTCACTTGACCTAAATGCTCTTGATTAAAACATTTGAATGCATGTTAAGAACACAGATTGTGAAGTCTGCTATCTCAATTTTGAAAAGTTGAAGTCCTATACTAAGTAGGCGTGAGGCTGAATGAGGAACATTACATCAGTAAAATTAACGCGACCTCCTGATGACGCCAGTACCACACCCTCAATGATAAGAGCAAATGCCTTCATCAATAACACTGTGAAAGTATATGATACAATAATCGAATGATAACAATCGTAACAACAATAATTTTTTATTGAACGCAAAAGAGAATGTAACAGGACTTTGTACTATCCATTATTTATCGGAAATATAAAACTTACATCAATTTTAAACATCATTTTGGAAATAGTTAAAATGATATAATAAAAAACTACAGCTCAGAAGTTTGTACTTAGTTATTTGATTGTTTTTTCTTGCAGTGGTATGAAGCTGAGAGTGAATATACCTTACAGGTTATATTATAAGTTAGTTCAATCTTCCCCAATCATAACAATGGACTTCCAGAGAAAGGATGGAGGAAAGCACCATTTAGTAAGAAATTAAGGGAACCAAGTCCAATCAATGTACAAGGCGTGTTCCCTCTCAAGATTTTCTGCACATAGAAAAAACAGGTAAAGAAGTAAGTTCATGAAACATGATAGAAGGTAAGGAAAAAAATGGTAGGTGCTGAAAAACAGGAAAACAGTTATGAAAAACATGATCCGCAACAATGCAAAACCCAAAACCCGATTTTATTTTAAGAAGAGTTAGGCTTTCCTAACCTCCAGCTCGGGATTTCACTTTTTCCATCTGAAAGCAGAAATTCTCATAGACACAATTGTTGTATTCCACTGAAGAGGAATAGCTTTCACAACCCTATCTTTCTAAAGAGGACTAGTATTCATATTCCCGCTGGAGGCAAACCTGTAAACGACAACTGACGAATAAAGCAAAAACACTTCTCCAATCGTTACTTGCAATAAAATAAACTATTCAAACACATAACATTCAAGAATTCCCAAGTTCATTACGGATATATGAAAAGAGATAGAAAAAATGTTTTTCTGATTTTAAAATGAATTCCTAATATTGAAGTATTGAAAATAAAGGCACTTAAATCATTAAATGCTTATTCGTGCTTTTGAAAATAACCCAGTATTAAAGTGGACAAATAAATTTGAAACAAACGAGGAATGAAACATCGAAAGATCCAAAAAGCACCGTAGGTTCAATCGCGAATGCACACAGATCTAGCATTCGTGCAGCATACTGGAGAAAAGACAGGTGTGGAATCATAAAGCTGAGCCGTGCGTCTCATATTGCTGACGATAAAGCTCGTTTAATGCCAGTAAAGCCAGAGCAGCTTGTCTCTGAAAGTCCACGGTGCGTTCACGCAAAGTTTAGTGAACAGAGGCAATGAAAGTAATGTGGAAGAACACCCAAGTTATGATCATAGAGACTTGCAACAAGACCGTTGCGTGAACGCAAACCTCAATGAAAGAGTTAATGTGGAGCATTGCTGGAGCAGTAACACAAAGGTAAAATATGAGATATCATTGCAGATATGGGTTTCTTTTTGATGTACAGATTAGTAGTGGCTTATTTGCCCAGACTCATTTGGTGATCAAAGAAGTATCATGTTGTTTTAAAGCGGTAAGACTTGAAATTAATAACCGACGAGTTAGAGCAAGAAAGCGAGGGAACTCAAAAGCCTTTCTTCCTTTTAGATACGCACTTCTTCGTAAACCTATTACCATCCTTACAGAGGAGAAAATTCTCAAGATACATCAATATTACAGTAGCATTAAGTGTCACCAAGCAGTCATTTCCAATTAGCGTAACGATTACCAGTGATTTCACGACATTAATTCTGCAGTTGCAGAAATATAGTCTCTTGATTAAGGCAATATAAAAAAAGATGGATGCTCCATTTGTGTACGTGATGAATTTCACAGCAGCAAAGTTTTCCATGCAAGTTTCAAATCCATCCGTAACTACAGTCAGCTACACGCACAATTTGTGATTTGGTAGAATTTTAAATTTCCAGCACTTACACATTTGCCAACGTCAACAAAACGCGAGTAAGTAGGCGCTCCTACCCGAACAGGGCTATTTGAACACAGGGAAATTAGGTTTACTTGCAATCACGCACTTCCACGGACATGTAAATTTGCAGTTCGTATTCAAAGGTAAATGGAAACCATGAATGTCAATCTGCAATCAGTGAGTTTTCGGTGTCTTGCGAGCAGAAGAGTTTTTTATTCACTCGTTGATTTTATTTTTAGACATGGATCGTTTGAAATACAAATGTTTTTCAAGTTAAGGTATAATCGAGTGAGTCTCCCAAATTTGTTTAATGACAATTTAGGCTAACGAAAAATTTAACTCAAAACATTTTTCCATCGATGTTCCTTGGCAAACAAGAGTCTTATTATTTTTATATGTTCACCTTTATTTCAGTTCAAATTAGTACAAAGCTCAGGAGCAAGTCGTAATTTTATCCATGACTGCTCAGAAGAAAAATAAGTAAAAAGAAACAGCAAATCATATGTGAAAGTCAGCCCCAAAGTGCAACTCACAGTCGAAATTGAGAGAATTATTTAATACATTTTACTCCATGAGAAAATTTTTTTTGATTAAGGAGAAATACTCGATACTAAGAATTACCTTGGTAACAACGCGCAATGAGCGTACGCTTTCATGACATAAGAGGGCACAGAAGCGCAGAGCGGCACAACGCAGACACGCAGAGACCGTGTAGAACAAGTGCAGACTGCTTTGCGTCCTCATCGCCGCCAACAATGCGACGACAAAGCTTAATGATCATAGAACGTCGTCTCATCAGGAAAAAGAGTATTTTTAGACGCGCTCCAATTTCAGAGAGAAGTGGGGGCAAAATTTTGCTACCGAGTTTATCGTCTTGAATGCATGGCTGAATACCCATTGCTCTTTGTTTCGATATCCACCCTCTCCAAGTAGCCTTCAGTCAAAACAAACGCAAAATTAGCAAAAACCTCAAAATTGAGCCCCATAGTTTTATGTCTCGATATCTACCCTCTCCAAGTAGCCTTCAATCTAAAACAAAAGCAAAATTATCAAAAACCTCAATGTTGAGAGCCAGCAAGTCTTGGTAGGACATATGTGCCGATAAGACAGAAGGCCTCCCACCAAAACTGACATAACATTGCGCCGAGACGCGTGATGCCAGACTGTGATTCCCTCGCATCAAATGTAAACGATCTCCATTGCAAGCCTTGTTGCAGCTCCAGAGCTCGAGGCAGCGGGTTTGTTTATTTTTCAGAAGAGGCTTCTAAAAAAATAATTTCTGATATGGTACGGCAAAATCTTAGTGAAGGGAAGTTGCCCCAACATGAACTGAAAGGAACATCGAGGAGAATACTTTTTAAACTATCTGGCTAACAAAACGTTTTTTTCAGGTTTTAATCTCCAATACTGTACGATAAGTACTGTCTCTTTTCAGAAGAAATAGTTGAACGTGAAGTATTTAGTTTCAACGCAAATTATTTGACTATGTAAATAAAAGGTTTTACATTTTGAAGCAGTTTTAAGCTTAGCAGAGTACAATGACGTTTATATAAGACGCTTACTTGAGCTTTGAAACAGCTTCAAATTCGAGAAAATATTATTCTGATTCAAAATAACAACAGTTTCCATAATATGAAAATGACAGATCATTACTGCTTGAACTGAATACAAAGAGCCTGATACAAACATCATATTTTCTGCTGTGTGTATATTTGTATGACACACGACCCTTTCACTTCACCTCCTCACACACTCGCATGTGCGAGTTCAAAAAATATGACATTAAAGCAGTATTCAAGCATGTGTCTAATTACTTGTTCAATTACGTTGAAATAAGTTAAAATCCTCACGATATTCAAACTTATCATTCTCGAGCGCTCCCACATCGTCGCCACTAAGTACATAAGACGTGCTTACGAAGACAATCAGGAAAAGTCTTTGGCTAATGAAAGAATTTTCTGGGCAATTTGAAGGGGTAATTTTGGAAACGATTTTACGATTAAGCAACTCTTCTTGAAAGAGTGAGACTGCTCTGACTAAACATGCTTCTCAAGTGAAAGATACCAGTTTGAATCAAAACAATTACATTAGAACTCTGAATCAGATTTGCTTCGCTCTGAACTATCTCTGAAGACTAAAATTTCAACTCAAATAATTCCCCCGAAAAAAATGAGCATGGACAAAAATAATTTGTACTCGTTAATATTTCAAAAGGTGATTTATAGATTAGATCTGAAGTGAGTTTAAGCCTCTCTAACCACAAAAAGTGAGAAGTGTCAAAAAAAATCACAAAAGGATGAAAGCTCCATTTATGAAGAATTAAAGAAATGGGTTTTGAGGGGGCTTGTGAGGAGCATAGACATACTAACAACAAGAGTCAAAGAAGATTGTAAGACAAGTGAGAAGTTTAAGAATAAGGTTATTGCAGCTATGAAAAGGATAGCAGTGACATGAAAAAATATGGTCTGTAATAAAACACATAACCTACTTGATTTCGTGAAGAAGAAAGTAATAGCTGTTTAAAAACAGGATAGCAGTGAGAGAAAATAGAAGGTCCTTAACAGCACCTTCCTGCCTAACTTTCAGCTTGAAACCTTTCATCCTCCTACGCTAATTCCCACAGCTTCATTATTTATGTCTTCCTGATGAGACTTGAACAATGTACTCTCAGCACTTTTAAAACAATAGCTGAGGTGGCATGCCTTCCTCGCTCGGTGCTCAAGGAGTAACACAGCATAACGATAACCGTGAGCGCATTTTGAACTATACTTTCAACTCATAAAAATAATGCACATTAGAGTTAATGAGATCTCGAAGCCCGGAAAAAATTGAACCAATGAACAATTTCTTTTCAAGCTTAGGCTCATAAATACGCACAGGTTTGCAGTATTTGCGCTTACAGCAGCAGGTAATTATAGCAGCATCGTTTTCGCGTCGACGGCAACTAACAAAATTTTAGCATCGATTTCTCGCACATTAAATTCTCGGAGCTTCGGTGACGCTCCATTGCTCTGCAGGCTCTGACGAGAGCAGAAAATTAATACTGGCGAGCAAAATTTCACTTTGAGCTCAATGAAGTAATCATGATACAGGGAAGCGGTTCTGAGATAAATGGAGAGTGAAATTCGAAGTAAGACAAGTTGAAGTTTAATCGTCGGATGTGATTGTTTTTGTTAATAGTGCAACTTATTAATAATGGCTTGAGCATTAGGAGTAAATAAAGACAGTAAAAGGCGGGTGTTCAATTTAATAACATCGTGAAAGATAATTCAAACCGTTTAAGCCATAGGAGAAGAGTAATTTAAATTATGATTTGGGATTTGAGTTGAAAAATGTTTGCAAGGATCAGACGCAAACTGTGCAACAAAAATTTTCGGCTTGCATCTTCTGGCAAAAAGTGTCCCAGTTTCACAGCAGTCAAATAAAAGCTACCGCAGAGTTACAATAACATGCGGCAACTACGCACAAATTGAGAGCGTCTGAAATTGCTGCGGAAAGTTTCTCATCTCCTGTACCAAATTTCTGCAGTCAAAAACCAACTGAGTGTCGTTTCATCAACATGGGACTGCTATAATATTCCATGGTCTCTCTTGCTGATGGAAGCTTCGGTAAATAATGCCAGCCCTCTTGGAACCTTGTCCCTAGACAACAGAGATGCAAATGAGTTCATGAATTCAAATGAAATAAGTTATGCACGAGCTAGCAATTCTCGAACATTTAATTGCGAAAATGAATTGTGCACTGGAATACATTGAAATACAAGTGCAATTGAGATTGTCATTTGCAGACTGATTTAAAAAGCTATTTTACTCGCTGTTCTCGTTCGTGGTCGAATCAAACAGAAGAGGCAATCCAAATCATCTCAAACTAGGACAAAGCTTCACAGAATACAGCCGTAGTCCGACCAACAGCCACGTTCCTGAAGAGTTAGCTATGAACATTTAAAAAATTGTTGGAAAGTAGGGCAAAAATGAGGGGGAAAAACGTAAGTTATACATCACCAAATTTAATTGCATCGAATCGTAAAAGAAGAAATGAAGTTTGAGACGAAAATTGGCGCGCTGGCACCTGATCAAGGCACCTGATGCCATCCAATGTTCAGCAGACACACAGTTGCATGTGCTGTGAAGAACATGTCCTTCATGAACAAAAGCTGAAGAACTCAAGAACGCGTTACTCTAGCAAAAACAATGATGGCGAAATGAAGTATAGCTCACCATTATATGTGTGTGTGTATATAGATATATATATTATATATTTATACGTACACACAGACATACACACACATATAGACACACACATATACATACACTCAGACATACACACATATTCACACTTGATACGCACATGTTAACGCATATTTATACTCTTATTACAATGCAATGCGATGCCTCTGATTTTTTAGACATACAATTGTAAGTCATTTTAAAGTAATCGCTCGTTGATTTAGTGAATGTGCTTTTGAACGCTCCTGATGCTCGAGTAGTGGATTATCTCTCGTATGGATGGGCCTGAAAACCCTCAAAGAACGTCGTGTCTCTGTAGAAGGCTTCCCATGGATCCTCGACAGCAATATTCTGGCTGAGGAAGATAGAATTAAAAAATAATGTCTTCATTTGTTTCGTAGGACTGTAAGTAAACAACTTCCCATTTTTCGTTTTATTATTTGTCTTTTAGTGAAAAAGAACTTATTTTGCTTAGTCTAAGGACTTTCTGTCCACCCTGTATATGTGTGTGTGCATGCAGGGTGTATAACATACTTAGTTCTCGTGCATTCGGAGTCTAATATTTTCCACATTCGGGTAGACACAGCAACAGAAAAAGGGGACAGTTTAATTTGTTACTACATGCAAAGAAGATGTGTTAGTCTTCATTGAAGACGTGCGCCTTCACAAAGATATTTTTAGGCAAAAATTACAAAAAAATTAGCCAATTAATAACTGAATTTTCATACCAAACTTGGAATCTGTGGGTCTCCAAAAATACAGGAAAAATATAGGAGCCCAATGTTTCTATTTAATGGAAAGGAGAAGGTCTAGCACTCACGCAAGATCAGGCTCAGTTTTCTAGAGGCAGCCGATTTTCACACGGTTATTGTGTTTGGAAAAGGCTATAGGGGTTGACGAAACATTCAGCGTGATTTGCGATCAACCATTTGAGTTAATGAAATGATACGGAACGTTGGTATACAGAACAACATGAGAAGACTTTTTGCACGCAAGTACACACATTGAAAATTTCTCCAACAAATCATCGTTTTTTCCTCACATCAAATGAGTTATCTTAAAACAGGTGCGTTTATTACTCAGCTTTGCAAATTGTTAGAACTGACCAAATGTTAAAGAGCATTCATTTCATTATTCACAAAAAGCCTTCAATTCAAACTTACTCTCACCTGAAAGACCATGTCTGAAAACTGAGAAAGGTTAGGAAGCATATTTTCTGACAAGACAACCTAAAAATTACTACGATAACAGAGTCACGCGAAGACAACAAAACACCAAAATTATATTCAGTACAGTTTACTTTAAACGAAAAACTATAAATGAAGCAAACTCGTACTATTATTTCAGGGAAAATATGAGAAAATTAAAATAAAGCGTACAGAAATGTTTCGACAAGCTGCAACCCAACTCTTAAATATTTTCGTAAAAATTTCAGCAAAGATGAAGGTGAGAACGCATAAAAAAATCAGTTGGTGGTTGAGAATGAGGTCAGGTAAACATCTAATTACCCTCTGAAAATACCAGAGAAATAAATTAAGAGACCAGTGGGGAAGCCTAAGAAGCAGAGCAGGTAAAGCGGCGGCCTCATCGGCATCGATGACGATGGGGTCTAAGTGGGCAGTGGGGCGTGCTTCCTCACCTTGATTACCGACACCCAACACAGCCTCTGCGCTAACAGCGCCCTGACATGAGGGCGCGTGCAGCTCTTGGCTGCGCCATGCAGCCCTGTGGCTCCTAAAGCCCTCTCGCTTTGTGTACCTCCATGCTCCGTCGCATTGCTAGCATCTTCACTTCTACAATGATGTGCTTGGTTCTGCTGTCGTTTGGCCCCCTGACTTCTCACGCTTCTACAATGGTGTGCTTGAATCTGCTGTCGTTTGGCCCCTTGACTTCTCACTCTTCTACAATGATGTGCTTGATTCTGCTGTCGTTTGGCCCCTGATTTTTCATTCCAGACTCTTTGACAACAAATGCTTGTCAATTCCCAGAGCTTTTCAGCGTATTTCGAAAAGTGTTTTAGCATCAAGAATCCAAGCTCTCGAACCAACAAGCGTTTCCATTTTCCTACAACTACTTCTCTGTACGTTCGTCGGAAACTTTGAAAGCTATTTGCAATTCAGTGTTTTGGTAAATTTTCTTCGCTGATATTACGCAAATATATCTGTAAGAAAATAAACTGCAGCATACATAGCGAGGCCTTATTTTGTTTTTTGCCTTCATTATTTCACGGCATTTACGAATTTTGACCCGACCTCAATCCAATGAACTATAGAGCCAAATTTGTCTCTTTAGCACAAGAAGACCGATCCTAAAGAGTATCGGTATGATCTACTCAGGATGAAGCTGCAAACCAGAACCTAACAGTGGAGACTAATTTCTGAGTTTATTTCAGTGCATAAATATATGGGGAGGATTGCAGCGTTTTGTGGTGTTACAGTGACAATTCAAAAAAATTTCTTTAAGTCCTCGACATTCATATGTATTGAGAGACTCAGAGGAAATTTAATTTACTCTATTCTTCGAGATAATTTGAACGTAAATTGCGTTCACTTTACTACAAGACAAGCCCCGTTTTATTAAACAGATCGAAATTATGCTGCTTCTTACATTTTCTTGTCAACGATAACTCACTAATTAATGTACTGGGAATTATTCTTATGCCATTAAAGTATAGTGGATTTGTACGACCATGGATTATTAAGGTATTATTTGTGAACTGCGTTTACCTAGCAAAGTATCAAATGTTCTACTGGCTCACTGCTCAACTTCAGTGCAACGCTTCGCTGAGCTCCGGCTCTCAGAGCAGTTCTCATGTCGACCGACGAGGAATAGAACCCACTCTAGTGGTGCAGTCACGCAGGTTCGATCAATGACTTTTGGACGACATTGCATGCAAGCCTCCGTAGTGCAGCTCATTGCTCACACTCAAGTGCATGGGCCTGCCAGACTGGCATTGTGCAACACTAAGAATTATAATGAAATCGATTGAACAAAAACGTCTAAACCAATTTCATTGTATTCACACGTTCGTTTTGGGCTCTATTCGCTTGAGACACTTATCAAAAGTATAGCATTCAATTGTCAAACAACATGTTCTCCTTTCGCGCAATAAATAGTTAACTACATCACGTATACATGTTTTCATCAGCGTTCATCGAATACGCTCGTCAGTCACCTTGTCACCGATGATAAAGCAAACATGATATGAATGTACACCGATAATAAAGCAAACATGATATGAATGTACACCGATAATAAAGCAAACATGATATGAATGTACACCGATGATAAAGCAATCATAATATGAATGTACACCGATAATTAAGCAAAATGATATGAGTGTACGCCGATAATAAAGCAAACATGATATGAATATAGAGCGCATCACCCCATTAAGCAGCCATCTCCAGAGGAATTAATGCAGTTTTTGGACATTTCTCGTTCTGTCACAAGGTTCAGGACTTTGTGTAAGTTTTTCCGCCTCGCGTCTAACTGCAAACCAAGGAACTAGGCGCGCACTTTTGACCTGACTTATTCCTTATAGCTATACTTTTAGATTGTCATCCATGTCATTAATAAACGCAAGGAAACCTCCTGTATATGGAATATTCATTGGAATTTACTGTAATTATATGGGCTCGATGTATATTGGTGATCAAGATGGTTCCGGGGATAATCACAGACCCAGGCAAGGAAGGCTCACGCATGACACATAGGATTTAGAAGCCTTAAGCACATCTACCGAGCACGATTTTCGGCTGTTTTAGATCTTAACTTAACAGCACCGCCTCCCTTTTTATGGGTTCTTACTCAGTAACTTCGATCTAGCATTTTCTCAAGCTATACCTTTCGAGGAACACGACATGTCGGACTTGTCGTACTCAAATAAGTTACACGAGCGAGTTGATCGCAGGTCACAGAGTATGATGTCTTGAGACGGTGTCTACCGCCCCTGCTTCGAGTTTTGGATTTCGTTTTGAGTTGATAGATTACATCGGGAGAATGTGGAGGTCACATCGGGAGAATGTGGAGGTCACATCTGGAGAATGTAGAGGTCACATCGGGAGAATGTGGAGGTCACATCGGGAGAATGTGGAGGTCACATCGGGAGAATGTGGAGGTCGCATCGAAGAAACTTGTGCGTGGACAGCCAGCCACCTTCTGCAATTATGATCGTTCTGTCCCACAGCAGTAACGACATCAGCTGTGACGGCAGTAACACAATGGATGCGCTTCAGATCAGTGAAATCTTAAGTGCAACAAGTGTACTCCAACTATTTCAAAAATGAAGCAACTCCGCGTTATAGATGGATGTGTATTTGAGCTGTACGTTAGGAGGGATAATCAAATGAATGTCAGAGTAATCGATATAAAATCGCGCTGCACAAGGCTAAGACTATGCAGCAATAGTTCTGTAAAATGTACATGAAAGAAAGTCAAGTAAATCAACTCAAGCAGTAAAAGATAAATCCCATTCGGGTGTCAAAATGAAAACGGAACAATAGCATTCACATCCACGAATTTCAAATTCAGAATGCAAATGAAAAATAGGTAACCGTGCGTATACGTTGAAGCCCTCATACAAAAATTGCATTTTTATTTGCCGTCATAGTTAGGGTATATTGTGCATGTTTTTGTTGCACCAGCTGTGTAACCGAGATGCCAGGGGTACTGTAAGGAGTGGGTGAAATAAAAAAATGCTTCAATTTGCTTTTTACTGTTACCAGCGTGATTGTAACACGAATTGGATATTACGCTACCAAACATGACGGACTCGACAGTTGATTCAAATGACAACTCGGTTTCAACAATCGAGTGCATAGCAGTTTCGCCATTTGGACGGTAATTGTTCACTAAAACAGCACCAATATCGCTTCGCTCTGAACCATACGTTTAAATTATGGCAACAGAGAAAGATCTGAGTCTTGACGCCATCGCGGGAACTCAGAGAAGTGCGCGAACGCTCGCAATATATTTTTCACCAACCGTATGACTTGACAGGAGTGTCGAAAAAACAGCTGAGACAAGTATAACCGACTAAATATGTATATACTTATACAAATAGTTATATACAATATTTCTAGACCTTTTTTCTCGAGAAGTACAATGGTAAAGTAAGACACGTGATCTTATACAGTTCCTCATTATTATACTATACATATAATTATAAATACCCACACATTTGTGTGTAATGAGAAACTGCATTTGATTTGAACATGCCTCACTCTCCTTTATTGATGAACTTCTCAAGGAAAAACTTCTTTCTTCAGATAAAACGAAAAAAGATGACTTTTTGGTGAGCCAAGCGCCTCAACGGTTCGAAATGGCTCCGTCCACTAGGCGAAGAATAAATGACGCAACAGCATTTTTAAAGTATTAGCATTTTTGACACGATGTGGGCATCTCAGGTGTTGCCTATAGCAGCAGACCAGCGTAACTCAGATGTGATAAAAGATAAAAAACTGTCGAGCGTCTTGTACAATTTTTAAAAAAACTTAAAAATTTTGAATTATTTATTTACCACAAGTGATACAGAAGTAGATTATTACTTAGGTCTAATACAATGATCAAATTTGAGTATAGCTACCTGTGGGCCCGAATAAGTTTAACGACTTCTAGGGCATCCTACCATCAACGTTATTTTAAAGTGTACAATCATGTCTAACTTAATTCACTAAACCTAGTTTCGCATTAGACTGATCAAAGGGTTTGCTCACTCGATATGCGATGTTTCATTTTACAAAATAGTTTACATGGGCTAGAAGTTAACAGTATATTATAGAAACGATATAAGAACAGACTGAAGATCATCGATATTAACCATGGCAAATAACCCAATCAGGGTCAGTCATGAAGGAGAACAGATATGACTTGGCTATCTCACATGACTAATATTCCGGTAGGACATGAGATTCAGGATTTCCTTTGAATACTCTGTAAGAATTACTTTCACGGATCTCCACAGGGATTGAGTTCCAAGTTTTAGTTCCAACGAAGAGGATGCTGTGCTGCGACCGAGCTTTTGGATAATGAGGAAGCATGAAGTACTCATGAAGTATCATTAGCACGCATTCCTAATTTTGATAAATGTGCAATATTTCACGTCTCCTCTAACACACGAAAGTGAAGATTGGTCAGGCATGAAATTGAGCTCATACTCATTTAAGGCGAGGCCTCTCTGGGGCACAATAACAATGAAGTCGTTGATAAACAACGTTTATATGCGCCTGTGCGGCCCATAAAGTATTCGTGAGAAGCACTCAATGGCATGTAAATGTTTTGTTTTATTGAGGTCGGAAGCTAATTTTTTAACTAGGAGGCTCTAGGAGGCATCGTAAAGGCCGCGTTATGGCGGCATTACGGCCTGCATCATGCACCGTAATTAGGAGGCAACCTCTCTAACCCATTCCAGTCCCGAACTTAAGTATGTCTAAGCCGATATTCAGGTATAACCATGAAACTTGCCGTTAATGTACCATATATTCTTCTTGAATGTTGCTAAGTTTTAAAATATTTCTGTTCGGCGATACCCGCTAAATGTTGTTAGTCACCGGTACCCATTAAGGACTCACGTCAGGTTCTTAAATTATACTTGCGAGGTTAACTTTCACTCGGCCTTGCTCGATTTCCTATCGAAATATTTTTCCCTCGTCAGAATAACGAACTCCACGTGAGTTCCACAAACAACCGCAAACTGAAAAATGATGAACTACGGTAAGATGAGGCTTCCATAGATCCAGACGGCGCAGCAACAAGTGTAGTGTTCGATGAACGTTTCAAACGGGAAAAATATTCACAACTGATAATAATCAGAAATAAAAGTCACTCATTCAGAGGGTTTTCCCTTCTAAAACATGAAGATCATTTCGTAAGAAATAAACTGAAGATTTGAATGTATCATAAATCCAATAAGAAACTCATCAAACTCAAAATTAGAATATCCAGAGACGCTTACGCATGTCTAATTTAGGAATCTCTTGGGTCAGCATTTAGTCCCAAAAATTAGGAAAGCACAACCTTACAGTGATCCATATAACAGTCATCCTTAATGAGAGAAAGTTAGCATGTCCATAAGAAACACTTGAGTTTGTTTACGTAAGAGATTTTAAATACTGCAAACGAACTATAGAGAACGTACTATTACATTGAAAGCCCCAGAGACAATTGCAAAACGAATCCAAAAATAAGTACATCGTGTTAAAATTGTCCCCTTAAAAATTTTTAGGTTGTCCAACGTAGGTTCGATAGGGCATTACACGATCCAAAGTTTGCTTTTAATTAAAAAATATGTTTAGTTTCATGAGCTCGCAAATAATGAACGCTAGCAAAGGCCTTCAGAGCTCGTAGTCAAGGCAACGTTCAATGGAAAGAAGGTACAGAGCGAGTATAGTTGAGACTGCATGCTGTGCGCCAGGCTCTCATTGAAACTAATGTAGCCTGCGGAGGCTAGGGATCTCCTAATGAATGAAAAATACATTTAAAACCTCACAATGGTAAGTCCCTTTCAAAAAGCTACATTTTGTTGAGAAATCGCCATTCATACACGCGCGCGCTATTTAATGAAACAAAAATTGTATTCTTGTGTCATATTTCACGACGGTCTCGCTCTCCATCTCATACCTTCGCTCAAATATTAAAATCGAGAATTTTTCAGTATGCTCAACATTCCCCGTCTCTGCAGAACTAAAAAATATCGTTCCAGTTAAGTGAATTATTTCCCATTAAATGAGGAGGATTCTTGATTCTGTGGTGATTATGGGCTTAGAAATCAATTAATGATGAAAAATTGGAGACACATCGCATTAGACAGAAAAAGACATGAAACTACTAGCGAAGGCTCATCCATTATTGGGATTCTGAAATAAATGAGTACTAAATGGCATTCAAATCATTTTGAAACACCATAGCAAGAAGGCACGTTTAGAAAAGTGTTTTTTATAGGAACTCCTCCTCGGGGCAACTTGTGATGAATTTTACTCTTCTTAAAACCAAAGATTTTATCAAAATTCCACTCAATTTGGTTTGGAGCTGATTGTGAAAACGAAAAAGGAGAAAAAGGGAGAGGCGTGAACGACTCTCAGGAAGTAAGTTACACGAAAGACGACGAAGTTACTCGAATTGTGAGGAAACGAGCGAGTAAAAATAGGAAATTTTAGTCTTGTCCAACGGCACATTCCCGCGGTCAGTTCAACTGACTGTCGAGCACGTAGTGTATCATCTATGATTGGTTTTCATTAAATTTAAACGTTATGCAAACTAACACAGTTTCAGCAACAAGAACTAGCCTTTCATGTAACATTACTCCAGCCCCGGCAACAAGCGAACCTCCCTTCTATCACTCTACAGCCAATCATGATAATGTGCCCATACTATAGATGCGTGTACAGCTTTACTCTTTAATAACTTTGACATATGTCTACCATAAGCAGGTGGCGGTTAACGCTAAGCAGCTTTGAAGTGTTTCACTCAAGTCGCACAGTTCTTTACTTATTGAAGGTTAACAAATACATTATGCTACCTAACCCCGTAACAACTTGCATCCTCACTCTTTGTCACACTACAACTAGTATAGAAACGGAACATGAAAATACACGAATAAAATCTACTCGCGTAAACTGCCTCATTCACAGAAGAACCACAGTTTTATTTGAGTCATTCACTGCCGAATTGACACTCCAAGGTACTATTTAACACTAAAAAAATATTGTATCTTTACTTTGCTATTTACTTTATTACAATCACACTATGCAATGGATTTTCAACATCTTATCCTAAGAGATAGAGTGAGTCTGCGATGTGTCAGCTCAATGAATAGAAGGGTTTTCACGACAACCTGGTCAGCCCATCATCACGCACGTAATAATAAGAGGAGCTGCTTTAACTCTTGCAAAAATACTGCAGTCGCTAAACTGGAATTGAACCAAGATCCTTCTTTTCCAAACAGCGATTATTCACCCTCGAAAAAGACACGTAACTTGACAGCTCATTTATCCCCGTGGCTAAGTGATTATAGCTCTTGCATTTCGTGCGGATGGAAGCACAGTATGTTTTAGCCAAGCAATGCAAGTTCGATGTTTTTTCCAGTTGGGAAGAATCAAATTTATTATTCCTCACTGGACGACCTACAAACGAGCAATTACGCAGTGCTAATGGTTTTGTTGGGGGTAAAAGTTACTGTGCTTCAGTGCGTGTCCTGATATGCATCTAATTGGTTTAGTTGGAATGAAAAATCTTTTTCTTGAAGGTTAACAGAAAATCGACACCAGCCGCAGGGTGCAAAAAGTTGCGTGAGAGGTTCTTCCAAATTTCAGCTCCGCATACATCGATTAGATTAGGTGTTAGTTTTAGCCTCCCTAACTGCAAAATTCGGGTTCCAAAGAGAGGAAGGAGGAAGGCACCATTTAGTACGGAGATAATGGAACGTGGAATCTTTGCACAAGGTGCATAGAAACAGTAAGCTGAGAGAGTAGTTCATGAAACAAGATAGAAGCTAAAGAAGAAAGTAGTAGGTGCTGACAAAAAGGACAGCAGTGAACCGAAAAAAGGTTGTCCTTAACATGACAAAAAACATTTTAATTCAACAAAAAGAAGGCCTACCTAACTCTCAGCTCGGTCCGCCACACATCCTTTCATTGAAATTGATGAGATATGATAATTCTTTCTCAGGTTTCTGATGCATATTAAATTAAAGTATTGTGTTCCTACAACTTACAAGAAATTATTATTCTGAAAAAGACCAGTTGAAAATATGCGACAATGATGATTTGACAGCAATTACTAGAACATTTCTTACAATTTTGCGATCGATGACTACGAGATGATTTAAAAAAAATTGAGTTATGCGTTTCCTTTGAAATCATCTTAATTCGAACTTCATAAAGAATTATAAGTCAACCAAGGAGTTCGTATGAATATTAAGCGAAGTGATCTTTACGCTGTAAAGTCATGTAAACAGAAAACAAGACGCGGAGAGACATTTGAGCTCGCATAAGCACCCAGTACTTGCACAAGACCAAGTGAGGGACGACCAAAAATACCCCTTGGTGATGGTGGTCCTAAATGCCAGGGGCCGCAGATTAATGGAACGGAGGAGAGGACTCTGATTTGGGCTTGGCCTCAAATAGGACTCTCATAAATAATGCGAAGAGCTCTGTGGAGCTGTCACCAGATACCCGAGGCGGTCCATGCGTGCCTTCACACGAGCGCCTACCTTCTCTCGCGTCCAGTTGATGCAGCGTCCTCATGTGCCAGTCCAGCGCCAGAAATCGGACTGCATGTTCACCAAATACGAACCCCTGTGAGCGACTAAAAATTTTCCCTTCGGCTCTATTCAGGTCCCACCATTTCCTTGTTTGACGTAGTCTTATTTTGGCACCGAATTTTTCATACACCACCAGTATTTTTTTTCTACTCCAGTAGTCATGATCTGATCTTCTCGCTGATATTTCATTCGTGTTCTCATATTGTTACTTTATTAACGATTCATTGTGTTATTTACATATACAAATTAATTTCCGCTCCCTGTTATTTTTATTTAATCTTTACTCCTATTCAAGCATCTCGCACATTTTCCAGATAACTAGTCTCGGAGGATTTTATTGTGGCATTCTTGCTGGTATACCACAAAGCAGGCCAGTGCGCGGCACCCGTTGAAACTAATGTAGCCTGCGGGGACTAGAGCTGTCCTCATGAATGAAAAACACATTTAAAATCTCATAATGGAAAGTTCCTTTCAGAGAGCCACATTTTGTTGAAACATCGCCATTCACACACAGACCCTTAGGCCGACGCGCGTCACCCAACCTGCACCAAAGTTGGCCCTCCAGTTCAGGCTCGTCACTGCGTGCAGGCAGCAGTTAAACGTTGCCAGGGCGGCAGGACCACCACAGTAACTTGAAGTGCCTGGTCGATCGCGCGCCTCTCGGGAGCTGTACAATTTTAACAGCACAAGCAACAGCTCATGCATGCATCACTTGCAAATGGAAGCGTGGAATAAATTTTCTAACATCAACTTGCACAGCATGCAAAGAGTATGATTGCCCCGTTTCTGTTAGATTCTTGATGTGATTTTCCTCCCGTTTTTTGAGCTTTTCTGTTCAATGCCAACGTAAGTAAAAGAGACATCTAAGTTGGGTCTTGTGGGGTGGAGATAGAAGTTCTCAGAATGAGTAAACGCGATCGCAAAAAGCGGGAATGCTAATTACTTCTCAAGCTCTTCCTATCAAGCGTGCACGCAGCACGCACAAGAACGTAATTATAACATAAATATAAATGGGCCAAGATATTTGCAGCACATTCAGCACCGCCAACACTTGAAAGCATTAGCTTTTACGGATTGAAAGAAATATTCCTCGACTAGAAACTCAACTTTTTGAGAGTAAGAAGATTATAATACAACGCAGAATCGTGTAATTTTTTTACAAGTATTTGGCTCCTTTGAAATCACAGTTTTATGCCTTTGGTCTTGGAACCGGAAAAATCTTTGTCCAATCTGAACCTCATTAACAAGGCAAACTTTGAGACAAGTATTTTTATGTCTCTTCTACTTCAAAAGTTTCTTTTATTACAACCACGCGCCGAGAGCGCTGTTGAAGTGATGCGCCGACCCGACGAGGGTTTCGCTAAAGAATTGAAATAGTGAGCATGATTTCATTTATTTTAAGTGAAAGCCTAAGCTAGATAAAATTGATAATTAATATACAATTTGATCAGGCGATTTAAAAACGTGTTTTCTTGACAATTTGCTACAACATCGCTTCTACTGTTAATGGGGTGAAATGGGTACTGTTAATGGGGTGAAATGTTCAGCCTTTCAGATTCAATATGGTAAAATTAGATCATAGATTAGTGTCCAATCACATCAAACATTATCCTAAAAAAGAAGAAGAAAGGCACTATTTAGTATCAGCTTTAGAAAAAGAAGAATCTATGCTCAAGGTGTGTTCCCTCGGAGGACACCTGTGCATAGCAACAGCAGGATAGGAAGGAAGGGGAACAAAAGACAAGAAAGAGAAAGCAAATAGGGCATAAAAACGGAAAAAAGCAATGTGGGTATGCAGAATAAAGTCACGCAGGTCTAGTTACAGCTCAGAAAATCCAACTGTATTTTCTCTGGGAGCGCCCTTCCTCATAGCAGAAGATAGCTCAACCTCACTACTCTAATCCTAATACCTGTCCAATGCTCCAGGGAGGCTGTTTGCATGAGCATAACACTCAGGTATGCTCGATAACGGCGAGGATTGCGTGGTGCTGACTATGAATCTTGACGCGATGGGTTTTCGATCATCAGGAAATGCCTTACCAATCACAATCTCTAGCCCTCAGCAGATCAAAACATTGCGAGGAATGTTGAAAAAGGTAGATAACTATTTCTTCCTCCACTCACTCTAAATAAATAGGCTAATGTTTCATCAGAAGAAGGGAAAAATATTCCCAGTAAAGTTATTTAGACTAAATGGCGTAGAAGCTGTTATGAAAGCAAATGGGGCCCGAACGCTAGATTAAGAAATGAATGTTGAATTTAGATATGTTTAAAATTATAAATCATATTGCCACACCCTCGTAACCGCCCAACTATAGCACAGTACGCAAACGGGACGAAAAGCATGATTTAGAAATGAATGTTGAATTTAGATTTATTTTAAGAATTTTATTGCAACTGTCCTACCATAGAACAGTACGCAAACGGGACGAAGAGCGTGCAGCATGATTTGACTGTTAAAAAAAGGTCGCACCATAGTTGTTGTATTCGCAGTCCTCACCGAGAAGGTCAGAGGAGCCTCACACAGCGAGCCCTGGCCCTGGGATTGACTTCAAATAACTCGCTATATAGTCGTCGCTTTTTGTTCTTCCTCTTCATTTCAGGTGTGATATCCATTGAATGTTTCCCTGCTTCTATACTCTTGACAGTATGAATATCTTCATTAAGCTAGACGGCAAACTACATTCGCGCGGAAAAAGTTACGAGTAAAAAACTAATTTAAATCTTCATCATGTTGAAAGTGTGTGTGAAAAATCTTTTGGCGTTTTCTTCATTTGTAAACATGTTTCTACAATGCATGTAATGTAAAAATAATGCACAAAAATAGTTCAATTATGCACTCTTAGAAGAAATTCTTTTGATGTTCGAGTAGAATGAACTCTAAAACTGATCAGGCAATTTCCTCTCTAAAAATTCTTGTGCCCTAAAGTCTCGATAATTTGAGTGCTTCTCAAAAGAGCAGAATCCATGCACTTGCATGCCTGTGGCGGCTTCGAACCCTCACGTTTTGCTCGACACGGAGCACTCAAAGATTGTGTTTGGTGCAGAGTGGGATCGAAGTCCGTGGTTTCAATATGCAGTCCAGGCTCCCTTGATCCTCTCAGACTCTGAGCGGTCAGACGAGCGCCACTTCAAAATTCCGAGAGCTGCATTCTTTGCCAGAGACCACAGCACTCCACCGAATATATCACGAGACTTGCTCTTCCGGAGCACAAGTGCAGTGAATTTCAGCTCTAAATTTCAATACCTTGCATAGGGCGTTGACTAAAAGAAAAGAATGAAAAATGCTGTATTTTTAGCCCTAGAAATTACAATGGATTATAATTTTCAAGTCTTCCACTAGGTGTTGGCATTCGAAAAAAATGGACTAGAGAGCTTGAACAAACTTCTTCACGGAAATCATGCGTTACTCGTAGCATTATGGAACAAAACATACGACCACAAACATGAAAAAAAAGTCGATGAATCATCTCAAAATGAGCCAGAAACTCACCGATCTTCTATTTTGAATCCGCAGGCATCGTAACTCATCAGGGAGAGCCCAATTCGCCGATTCCAAATTACGCTTCATCGATTTCAGTTCATTCCCAATAAGGCAGAACTCGATGTTCCGAACATTTCTATTTTTTTCAACCGATAGAAAGCCCATAATTTTCTGCGGGCGTTATCTACCTCGATTTGAAATGCGGATCTCATTCGAGCGCTAGACTTGAATATTACTAGGCTTTAGGGTAAAGAACATGTATGACTAAGAGAAGCAAGCACGGCGCATTTATTACAGTAGTATGAAACATACATCCCAATTCTCGCTACTGCTGCAGTGGAACAACTACTTCACCCAAAAAGTTTCAAGGTGCATGCAGTGAAAAGAGTCGACATTTCGGTACTCCAAGTCGCATAAAATAACGTGCTTATGACGGTCGAGGTTCGTACGGGAGACCCAAGGACTGGTCTTTTCCTCATAGGGTAGAGACGAGCTGTGATGGAATGAACAGGGCACTACACACGCAGTGAAAAATTAAAATTATCCAGCATTTCTATGATGCAAAATTCTTCAATAAGTGCGGGTGCATTAACGGGAGCACAAGAACGAGGGCAAGAGTGAAGAAGAAACGTTTGGCATGTGGATACAGTAAATTAATTAGATTCCAAATTTAACCGCAAGTTCCTTCTCAAATCTCAATTTAATAAAAGCATTGCATACGCTTGGAGATTGAATATGGGATAAAATCGACATCATTGAATAAGATTGATGAACAATAAGCCCAGTGCATGAAACATATACTTAGGCCTAAGCTCTAGAGCAACATCATTGGCAAAGTATATATGGGCTTAAAATTTCAATCTTGGATGCAAAATGAGGCTGTGAAGGGAGAAAATATGTAGTGAAACCCATATTAGCGTAAAAGAAGGTAATTTAGGAACTAAGTTATTGAAACTTGTTCACAATTTGCATAGTTATGTTTACGTTCGTAAAAACCCTCCTTCAATAAAATTTATTTCAGATTGTTTACCTCACAATCTCCAGGCAGAGTTACAAGGAAGAACACAATGCGGAATGTTATCAGGCTTTAATTAAATGCTCTGATTTAAGCTCCAAGGAACTTAATTACGGTCAATTTACCACGCACAAATTTATTCATGAAAAGATATTACAGTTATCAGAAGACATTCACAAATGAAATTAAAGTTTAAACATGGTTTACTCATTTTTCCGTACAATTTTTTTGATCGTGATAAATGAGAAACATTGAAATCACTTGCGAATTGCGTTCTCTTTAGCTCGTTATAAATGCGAAGCATTAATAATTGTATATTTTGGAACGAGTTTCCGTTCCCAACAAACGTGAAGATTTTCTCAATTCCCCGAGTTTATGGAGGTCGGAGAAAGACTAGTGGAACGAGTTTAGAGAGGTCTGAAAAAGACAAGTGTGACGAATTTAGAGAGGTCAGAAAAGACAAGTGTGACGAGTTTATAGAGGTCGGAGAAAGACAAGTGTGACGAGTTTAGTGAGGTCAGAAAAAGACAAGTGTGATGAGTTTAGTGAGGTCAGAAAAAGGCAAGTGTGACGA
>JACJUY010000058.1:310935-363902 GCA_014220935.1 Platorchestia sp. MABIK
AAAGACAAGTGTGACGAGTTTAGTGAGGTCAGAAAAAGACAAGTGTGACGAGTTTAGTGAGGTCAGAAAAAGACAAGTGTGACGAGTTTAGTGAGGTCAGAAAAAGACAAGTGTGACGAGTTTAGTGACGTCAGAAAAAGACAAGTGTGACGAGCTTAGAGAGGTCAGAAAAAGACAAGTGTGACGAGTTTAGAGAGGTCAGAAAAAGACAAGTTTGACGAGTTTATAGAGGTCGGAGAAAGACAAGTGTGACGAGTTTAGTGAGGTCAGAAAAAGACAAGTGTGACGAGTTTATAGAGGTCGGAGAAAGACAAGTGTGACGAGTTTAGAGAGGTCAGAAAAAGACAAGTGTGACGAGTTTATAGAGGTCAGAAAAAGACAAGTGTGACGAGTTTAGAGAGGTCAGAAAAAGACAAGTGTGACGAGTTTATAGAGGTCAAAGAAAGACTAGTGTGACGAGCTTAGAGAGGTCAGAGAGAGACTAGTGTGACGAGTTTATAGAAAGACTAGTGTGACGAGTTTATAGAGGTCAGAGAAAGACTAGTGTGACCGCAAAATAATTTCAGTCCGCAACTCCAAAGCAGGAATTTAGTGCGCAAGTTCCTGCTATCGCAACCAAAATTAATGTAATGTTAACGAATGTCATGTCCGTTAAAGCGAAGACCTTGTCATCAAAGCGGGAGTGAAAATCGTAGCTGGTCTATTTGATGCCTAATATATTTGTGAACAACTAGAACAGGATATATGCATGTGAATACTAGAACATTAGGAGTCAATTTTGCATTATTTGCAATATATGTAAAATGAATACGCGAGCTAAAATGTGTGTATATTTCGAATATGATATCAGTTGATCGACATCAATCGGTACGAAAATGGAAAACCTCACAAACTTTAAACAAAAGAGCAATACGATCTCCATAAATTAGCAAATGCACATCGATGCAGCATACCAGGAGTAGTATTGAAGGTCAGGAAGCAGTTCGAGCTTTGCATAATTCAGATCTCGCAGCGCACTAAATTATAGAAAGGAACAGACTGACAGGCTTCAGTAAATGTTGCACGATACTCATGGTGTTCTAAGAGTAGCTTAAATCAGGTGTGCTAGATTGTTTTTTATTGCTAAAATTCTCATAATTTGTCAATTTTTATGGAATGTTTGCTTATTGGAGAGAATTCTGTCAGAAAAAGGCTGACCGGACAACCCTGGTTTGAACATCGCATGACAACACGGAATGCCGTCATGGCCACTGCAATGCCATCGCGAGCATATTCTTCACTTATTTTACCAATCGGATGAAAAATAGTTCGCTTTTTGTGCTTTTCACTTTGCTTGAATAAAAAAAACGTATGTACTTTATAAAGATGCACAAGTTTTGCTAGCCTGCTCTTTTGTCTCAGTTATGTTTTGACTTCAAAACAGCTCGCTCACTTTCACGCAACAGTAGTGAAAATTTCTTAATGGAGCTCGACGAAATCTGAAATGATAAAGCTCACCGAGGATTGCTTCAAGAAATCTGAAATAATATTTAATTTAATAATATTTAATATCATTGAATATTTTCTATTGTTTACTCTTAAATGACGGATGTTCCTGAAAGGGAAAGCACATTGATAAACTGAGATAAACTTCTGAAGCATAACAGATTCTTCGCACGAACACAGAACAAACGTTAAGAACAGCTAATTCTCCTGATAAGAACAGGATAAACATTCAGAAAACAACAAAAGCTTCCTATAGAGGCAGCACAAACGACCCAAAAGTCACAGATTCTTATTTTAAGTCAGCACAAATGTTCAAAAAGTGACAAATTCTTTTGACAGCACTGCACGAACGCTGTAGAATAATGGAAATTGCAGAATGAAGAATTTCAAAACGAGTGATGAAGCGCAGGTGAGTTGTGATGAGGGAAGGGAGCACTGGTCCGTACTGTAGACGCAGAGTGCCGTGGTGCGGCCTGTACTGCAAATGGAAATTGCTGAAAGAAGAACTCCAAAACGAACGAGTGATGAAGCGCAGGTGATTTGTGATGAGGGAAGGAAGCAGTGGTCCGTACTGTGCATGCGAGGTGCCGTTGTGCGGCATGTGCTGCAGTGGCCAGATCGATGACGGCGCTGCACCACCAAGCACATTAACCAAGTCCGCACTCCCCGTGACGAATGCCACTTCGTGTGACCCACACTCTTTGTTGCCTTCAAATCCTGACATTCGTGAGCTCACATTAACGTGCAATTGACAAAACTTTGCAGTTTACGGCAATGCAGTATTGAATTCACACTCATTTGTGCGTGCTTGATATTTTCTGATCAGTACAGCGCCATGCAGGTCTGGTGAAACAGCTTACTTTAAGTGTGTCTTAAGTAAGTTTCTTCACTAACGATGCAATGAAGAAAAAATCCAACGTCTGCAACAACACAAAGCACTGCAGTACTCGCATTGACAAAAAAAGGCGCTCGAGAAAAAATCAACCAAAAAATCAACTATTTCTCCGATAAACTAAATGGTTATTACACTGGTACAACAAAGCACGGTGCACGCCCTACCTCACTTCCCTAGTCATCGTAGAATGACCATAAAAGTGCCTACGAGCATCGTTGTAATCTTCGTGAACTGTTTTACCAAATGGCTGAAGATTTTAGAAACTTAGAGAAATTTTTCTGAAGTAGCTAAACAATTTCTCTGCTTGATTATCACAAAAAGAATTCCAGTAATTAAACAAAGGGACATTTAAACCATGTTTGTGACATTTAAACATTGTGATATTTAAATACAAAGTGCCTTATATGTGATGGGAAAATACGAAAATCGCAAACCGTCGACGCAAATCTTTGTGATTTGAGATTTGTTCAGTAAAACCCATGGTGCGCTGAGAAAAAAGAACGTGCAATTTATTCTGGTATATCACAGTTTCCTTGGAATTGCGACTGTTGCAAAATATCCCGTGACTCGCTGTTCAATTTCACTGGACTGCCACATAAAAACGAGTTATGTACCTACAAAGTGAGACGTTAAAGCTATGCACCAGCGTCAAAAAAGTATTTAAAACATTTTACTGAAAAATCACAACTTAAAAACGTACGTGAACGAATAATGCTTTCGCGAACTCTTAAAATAATGTTATCAGTGGTGTCTGCTTCAGTATTTCAGGAGCTTCGATGAATTTTTTCGAGCTGCCGGGAGAAATGGCACGCAATTGGTTTCTCTCGACGCCGAAAAAAAATGAAAAATTCCGAAGACTTGAAAACAGCAAAGCTTATCCGCGAAGGACCGCACGCCATTGGTGCTGCTTGAACTGCAACATTCACACGGTAACCAAATCTGCCACGGCGCCCAACTTCTTCCATTTCAGTCGCTTCCACCTCGACAGGCTTCACATCGTCTCGTTGAAACATTGACTTTATTTGCATGGAGTCGACAGAGACCAGCATTGAGTGGTAGCAGAACACAAAAAAACAGACTTTTGAACGCGAACGTACTGCACAAACGCAGCAGCTTCTGCTTTCTTTTCCTCCGAGTTCTCCCGTGATGCTATACTTTTCTTGTCTTCTCTGGAATGATTGCAGGGGCTTCTAAATTCTAAATAATGTGAGTTCTAATTAGCCACACATGAGTAACACAGAGAAACTCAAAACAATCGTGTAGGGCTAGAGGCGACTAGCGTGCATACACATGTATCTGCAAACTAGTCAGTGATACCATGACCTCTTCGCCAGAGCTCGAAAATTTAGCGGTTTCTAACTAATAAAAGGTTTGCGAAATCTTTAAGGCACTAAAATCTCAAAAGGCTAAAAGGTTACACCAAGCTTAGAAGCAAATGAATATTAACCGAAGTGATGATTTAAGAGATAGTCTGAAAATTGAAACAGTAAAAGTAGCATGTACAGACAGGAATATAATTGGAAATTTTATATTCCTGCCAAAAATCGGGACACTTCACATCAAGTAACTCGCCGAATATTTCCTCAAACGGTTTTTGAAAACCTTAGATATAATCATGAACGCTACATAGCCGCTCGTAGAAATAACCATGTCTGTTATGGACAAAGATTCACTAACATGAAATTCCGAAGAAGCGTTTTTTTATATTTTCTTGAGAAAACAACTGAGTTTACGCGAGTCAATAAAGGCGAAGAAGAAATATTGTGGCCTATTTTATAACAGTTTGCAGCAGTTATTACTCCACTGTTGTCTTCAGAATACGTGCTTCCAAAATATTTAGTTTGCAAATTTTCCTGCTTTGGATAACTCCGGAAATAGCGCATGAAATGCGCATGGGTTCTGTAAGTAAATTTTAAGGCAATCAGTCACACAAAATCTAAACAAATCCTTCATAGCGCCTGCACTTGCTACAAGAGCAAACGTAAATTTCACAACAGCGTAAAATAACTTGTTGGTATGACTTTAACCGCATTAACCGTATGCAGTTGTAGCAACTTGTAAACCAAAGAGTGGATAAAGAATGTTTTCGTCTTTAAATTACTTCACTTAACTACCATACATACACCTCTGTTAAAACTGACAAAATTCTTTGCGATATCGTCTATTCATTCTAGAGCTTTCAAGCATAAGGTTTTTTTTCGAACACATGATTATTGACTAGATTAAATGAACTTAAATTTATTATACTCACTTGGAGACATGGTGTTGAAGTTGCGCAGAACTTACAAAGCAAAGCGATCTGGATGCAAGTTTGTGTGTAGATACGATGTATGACTGACTTAGGGAGAAATTCGCCTCTCCCAGCTCACACTAGACGCGTGTCTCTCACTGCTGCAAAGAATGTTTTTCCTTCTCATCGTCCCACAACATTTTCGAGGTGGACGCCCTGTACATCGGTGGGCAGTACAGTATGCAACTAAGTCATTTTTTGGTCACCACAGAATGGGCTACACGGGAACTGCCTAGCTGGAAATCTGCAAAGGAGTTGGAACTGCAATCTCACGGGTTCACGTTCAAGTGCATGCAAAAGAAAGGAGGCTCTTCTCGTACAAAATGTAAACTAAGGAGGAAAGTTTCACTTCCTAAAAAGAATTACTATTGCTACAGTTATGGACTTCCTTTTCCCCAGGCTAAATGTTAACAACAAGAAATTGAAGAAAAAAATTCATCACGAATAATGAACAACTCCAAATTTTTCTCATGATTCTTCAAGATTCTTTTCGCGAGTAACGATTGAAATAAATTTAAACAGGAGATAAGTAAATTTTGTGTTTATAAAAAATTATTTCTAGATTTTTAATTTCAGTTTTTGAAATATTAAGTAGATGTAGAAATGTAAAATTTCAGAACTAGAGTGAAAAAAATTGCTCTCGTTGGTTTTCCAAGTCCCTTAAAATAATCATTAAAATCAAATACGCATAGAGAAAAACAAACATTCTGAAACACTTTTAAAATGCCTTGCTTTTTAAACCTGAGAAATACTTACACATTGAAAGTCATTTTAAAAATTTGCAATGAATCCATAAACAACAAATAAAACTTATTATTAATTCAAAGAAGTTGGTCATTACACTAACGGCCCAGCACAGTTGGTTTTATAAAAACTCGTGAGCTGTCGCCGCTTTGCATATGCTTCTCTGAAACAAATTCTCCGGTGATGCGATTCGCTG
Source organism: Platorchestia sp. MABIK (assembly GCA_014220935.1). Classification (NCBI taxonomy): domain Eukaryota; kingdom Metazoa; phylum Arthropoda; class Malacostraca; order Amphipoda; family Talitridae; genus Platorchestia; species Platorchestia sp. MABIK. The sequence continues at coordinate 316,546 of JACJUY010000058.1, forward strand.
AGCTGAGTTAAGGGCCGTTTACACTAGGGGACATTTTGACCGTGAGGCGCGACGAGGCTCACCACTGAGGCTCATATTTGTGTGTGTATATACGAAGTTCCCTATTCGCCACGGTAGTTGCAAGGCTCTTGAGTGTCGCGCCTCACGAATTCGATCAGAGCGAATAGGGAACTTTCTATATACACACACAAATATGAGCCTCAGTGGTGAGCCTCGTATACACGTGTTGCGCCTCACGGCCAAAATGTCCCCTAGTGTAAACAGCCCTTTGAGGCGACAACATCATCCACAAATTGTAGGCAAGGTCGATCCTTTGTTCTGCATCATCTTACATCAACGGAACTTAAACGAATAGAACGAGCCCTAGTACATAAGTATATCTTGTCGGTGAACTAATTTCCTTATTGAGGTACTTTTACTTATTATCATCCCTATTAACGTAAGTTCATGTGACTAATTATAAGTTAGTTTCAGCCTCCCTTATCACAACAAGCAAGCTCAAAAAGATGAAGGATGAAGGCCCCGTTTAATATGGAGTTAAGGGAACGTGGAATCTAAGCACAAGGTGTTTTCCTGCCAAGGATCCAGTGCGCATAGAAACAGTAAGTTGAGAAAGGTTATAAAAAAGATGAAAGTTGAAGTAGAAAGTCAAAATTTATAAAAAAAGGACAGTAGTGAGCTGAAAACAGATGGTTCGTAATAAACAACAAGAAAAATACACTTAATTTCGACGAAAAGTAGCCTACCTAATTCTCAGCTCAGGAACTCACATTTTCCACTGGGAGGGCTAGTTCCCATAGATACAATTGTATTATCCTCCTGAGGGGAGTTAATGTGATTTTAAATTTAGTTGAACGCTGTACCGTATCAAGTCCATTAATCGAATCAATCATCCATTTTATTGAAAAGTTACCACTAATTTTAATCCGTAAAGATCGAATTGAGGTTCTCACAAGATGATGCTGTACATCTCGGGCATCGACAGCACCTTTCTCTTCACAGTCCGATTCTTGAGAAAAACGATCACAATCATTAAGAAAGAACATTTTGAAATAGACCTTTACGTTTCTTGATGAGTGAGAGCAAAATTTATCCGAATTCCTGAGTCAACATTGAACTAAAAATTCGATTTAGAAGAATCATTATTGGTATATGTGTTTTATGCAAACTGGTATGATGTTTTATAGCAACCTTGTTCTTACGTGAGTAAGTATGTGTCTTTTATGCAAATGGTATGATGGTAGATGGAAACCTTCTTCTTACATGAGTAAGTACAGGTCTTTTGTGCAAACTGGTATAATGTTTTATAGCAAAATTCTTCTTGCATGAGTAAGAAAGATGTTTGAAAAAGTCAGAAAATTATCCCATGTTGTCGCAGCGTCTGCCATTTCACATATCATGAGCAAGAAGACTGAAAATATGGTAGGATTCGCTTAGCCCAGGTTTTCATGTAATCAAGACGGTGATCCCAGTAAAACTCAGGCAAACCTGAGTTCAAGCAGCCTCATAAGCGCATAAAAAATTAGTGTCTATGATAACGCAGCTCGCTAAGAACGGCTTAAAAGTAGACGAAACCAAACTTTGAAGCGAGAGGAACGCGGATTCACTAACGACAACAATCGATCTGAAGACCAGTCATGCAGTTTGAAGACCAGTCATGAAGACCAGTCAAGCGCATAGGCGCGGCTACACTATGCGTTTCTTCACGCAACTCACGCGCAACTCGCCCAAATTTGAAGCATGCATGTCTGTTGCACGAGTGCTGCATGAACTTCCACAGTGTGCGGGTTTTGGCGCGTCTTTTTGTGCAGCAAGCATCTGTAGCGCGTAGTGAACTACACATCATTTCAAGGTTATCGCTAGACAGCTCTCCCAGTTTGCAGTTGTACTTTATCATGGAGTGTTCTATTGGAATTCTGTTTACTGCTTGCGCTTTCTACAGTGAGTGATTGGCCACGCAAGCTGGTGCTTAAGTTCAGAGAGCTTAAAGCAAAGGAATGCCTCTGAAGCGTCAAAAATTTAACGTATAAAGATATCAATTTATTAGAATTAGTATACAAAACTATATTAACAGCTCTAGACCCTGAGAAAGCATTGACAGATGATATAAAAAATTAAAAAATTCATACATTGAGGACACAGTATTTTTAAGCCGAATAAAGTGTTGAGCATTTAAAAAAATCGAAGCAGGTACAGAGGATGTAGAGCGACCGACCCTATCTTGCTATGATATGTTGTAATTTGTTAATGATTAAGCAGAGAGCCGGTGATCAATATCAGATTTGAAAAGTCAATAGTCGCTCAGGTAAGTTATGTTTGTTTTTTGTTTATATACAGAAAGTATACAAGTTAAATAATTCCTCCCATAGCATTTGTACTTGAGTAAATAAAAATATAATCAAAAATGAATACCGTGCATAATTTTTTTAAATATATAGCATATATCTCGAGTAAATCAACCCTGATTCTTGTTAATTCGATAGCTTAAACAGAAATTAGTATTTGTCACTATGAAACACAGTTGGGTAGTTATGTCTTTGATTGACTGTATATTACTTATACATGATGGAAATAAACAGGTAGCGTGAGTCATTTTTGTCGTTCCTGTTTTTTTATTCATGAAGTTTGCTTTTTCTTCCCCATCGCACATGCGACAGCTACTGACCAGAGCGCACGTACATCTGCACTCATTCTCTCCAGGCTGCGGCGTGCAACTGACCCCCGCTGCCCCGCATAGTGTAGCCACTCATGCATTGAGTCACGCTCAGAGGTTAAAAAATCCTTCAGAGTTGCGCAGTAAAAAACGCATAGTGTAGCTTTGCCTTTACAAACGAACAAAGACTGAGTTACCACTATCGCTGTGAGAAATTGAGGATACCTAAAGGAACTCAAATCCCTAAAATGTGCAGTTGAAAACCCCGCAAAATACTATATTCCATCTAAGAACGCCAAGTCGCCAAGAGGAGCAGACAAACAGTATCCTGCAGTGCTCATCTTAGGGGAAGGCAATGCACAACACAAGCGTCTAATGAACAGCGCGAGCCTTGATTGCTGCCTGAGATCCCTCATCTCATCGACCAGGATGCAAGTAAATCCCTTTAGCGTCCTCAAGTACTGAGAACTGACGAGGCTGAGATTATTAAATGATATTTGTATTTTATTAGACTTTCTCTGGGAGCAACTGAAGATAATTTCTTGGCATTGTGTTCTACCTTCGACTAGATAATATGCCAGCGGTAAAAATTAGCTTAAATAACCGCAAGTGCGTGCAGTGAGTTAGTTTTTATTGGCAAATACTATACTGCATTCTGGTTTTGAACTCGCTATGAATAACTGAGATCGAATAAATAATAAACATAAAAGGATACGTTTGAATTGATATTCATGTCTTCTGGAATGCGTCTTAAATAGATTGGATTTTTATGAAGCTTTCGCTTCACAGAAAAAACGAAGCCTGCCGCACCAGGCCCTGGTGACCCCACGAAGGCCCTGAAGTGAGCACCCCTTAATTACACTATGCAGTGAGCATATTGCAGCTCTAACACTCAACCCTCTATATGCCACTGTATGGTATGGAAGCAACTCGGACATTGCGAGTAATTTCGTAGCACTACTTCACATTGAAGATTGATTATAGGTTGATTATAAATCAGTTTTAGCCTCCCTTTACCGTAACAAAGATGTTCAAAGAGAGGAAGGATGAAAGCACCATTTAGTATAGAGTTAAGGAAGCGTGGAATTTATTCACAGAGGGTGTTCCCGCGAGGGTTCCCGTGAGCATAGAAACAGCAAGATAACAAGGAAGGTTATGAAACAAAATAAAAGTTGAAGAAGAAAGTCAGACGTGATGAAAATAGGACAACAGTGAACTGGATAAAGATTGTCTTTAACAAAACAACAAAAAAAAACATTTTATTTTAACAAAAAGAAGGCCTACCTAACTCTCAGCTCAGGACTTCACATTTTCCCCGTGGTTCACATTGAAGTATGGCAAAGTAATGAGCCCCTGACACCGCTGCAGGTCTGTCTGAAAAACGGAGTTTGCTTTTGCGCTGCAATCGTTTATCACGAGGCGTGCGATAGCTTCGCACGTCATGGTCTGCCCCAGCTCTCAATGCCGAACAAACCGTTTTCGGAGCATCGAGCCAAAGAATCCTCACTGCCCACGTGTGCGACGCTGGCGGTAGCCTGCTGTGCTGAAGTACCCCGACGACACCGTCATTACACGGCTTGTCATCGACCGAAAGTCGCGCAATGTGTGATAGTGCCTGCCGCACCTCAGGGGGAATGCAGAATTTTTTTTCAGCTGCTGAATCGGGTTGTACATCGGGAAGACACGGGTCATAAAACCTGCATAGCGTGAGTTATTTTTAGGGTATTTTAGATAAAAAGAACGAAATACTTCACTCACAACTTAGTTACAGTAGTATACTTTGCTACTTATCATTTCGGTAAATTAATTTTGCCATTAAGGTACGCCTAAATATCATCTACATCTATAGAAATGTGAGTTTATGGGACATTAAATTTGATTTTACGCTGTGTCCAGAACTGGGATATTATTAGCCGGCCGTTCAAATGCCCAGCTGTCCAAATTTATTTCAATTTCTGTTATATTGCCCCTTTTAATATTTTTGCTTTCCTAAAGGTTGTAGAGCAAGTCTTCAAATAATGGAGTCACATAATTCTAATGAACGTCTTCAATTCACCATTCATTCCCATCTTCATTGCATTGGTCACTTTCAAGTTATGCCTGCGTTGAATAACACGTTCAAATGCCTTCAAGTTATGCTTGCTGTTGGCAAGGTTTACGTTAAATTAAAAGTTAGTTCAACCCTCCCTAACCATAAAAAATGGCGCTCCCAAGAGAGGCAAGTAAAGGTACCATTTGGCATGGTATTAAGTGAACTGAAATTCTACCCACAATGTGTGTCCCACTGCCCTGCGCATAAAAACAGTAAGATCGAAATAAGTTTATGGAACAAGGGGAAAGTTGAAGAAAAACGTAAAGAGTGTTGAAGAATTGGACAGAAGTGAACATATAAAATAGATGGTCTGTAACAGCTTTAAAACTTATTCTATTTTAACAAAAATAAATTAATTCCTAACCATCAGCCCGGGGCATCATATCCTCCCTCAATAATTCCCTAAGAATCAAGAGTTGTATCCGCCTCTGATGGCTGGAAGCCAAAACAAAGCATCAAACTGCCAACGGTCATAACTTGAGTCATTCAATCATCTATTCATGTTGTCGTTGAGGAGCAGGGTAATAGCATCTGAAGCTCTCAGGCAGAACAGCTATTGGTCAAGACGTGGTGATCCCAGTGAGCATTGTCCTTCTATATCACCGGCGGAGTGTATCGCCTACTGGATGACTATACCAGTATAATTGAATGGCCCCAGGAATGGAGTCCGCTGACTCGTACAGAATGTGTCGTTGCAGCCTGGATTACGAAGTGGGAGTGTTGGAACAAATATCTTATTAAAACTATGAATGAAGAGGTATCTAAACTGAAAGTATTGGTGCCTGATTACCGTTGCATTTTATTTGCGTTTACGGTAGTGAATAAAACTTGAAATTTCAGTTATTGGGAGTAGTCACTCATTTTCTAACGTTTTGACATATTCTCAAGAATGGTGTGTTTTCGAATGATTTAAGACCGTTTAGCGATTCATACGACAGCTTAAGTTCTCTTAAAGAAATTACGTTGCCAGATATTTTGCTAAGAAGACGTAACAAATTCAAAAATTTGGCCCCAGGCCAAACTCGAGATCACGAAGCTAAGGAATAATTCATGTTAAGAGATCTGAGGTTGCATCGTCTGACTTTCATGACATTCTCTAAATTCAACACACATTTTTTAATAAGAAGACGACGGCGACCACGTATACCAGAAATATTTTTTATGATCTGTTATCCAGATAAAATTTCAGTGTACTGTTATAAGTCATCTCATAACGCTCTAAATATACGAAGAAGATCATCACGTTCAAATGAACTCTGACTCCAACTGAAGATTATCTACAGGGCTCACAAGATCGAACCCAAAGAAGATAGAATTATGATCGTGGAATAACAAAAACTGGCTCCAACCCATGATAGTACGATTTTGAGCGAACGCTAAAACGGCAGGCCGCATTCATTTCGACGTTCTTGAAAAAGAATATCCCAGGACTGCGGGGCACTAAAACCAGCCGACCTTATAAATTACGAAGGTTTCTTTCAAATTTTTACATCGATGGCCCTCGTAAATCGCAGTTGCACCTGCGTTCTCCACCTGAGCGTCACGACGACACAACTTGAAGGCCGCAATTAACAGCCACCGCTCACCAAGGAAAATAAAGACAACCTCGCTTAAGTAAAGGCACGATGACTTGAGCTGCCGCAGCACACTCGCTAGGGCTAAAAATGACGAGAGGAGTCATGTCCAACCATGGTAGAAGAAACAAGGTAGGGTCATTTCTATGGGAGAAAATACACCTTCTCTTGTTCGGCTAGCCAATAGAAAGGTTTAATTTCAAACAAGCTTTATGACGTCATCAAAACGCCGTGTTGTTAGGCCAATAGTGGAGACGGATTTGGGGGGTACCAGTGCTCCCAAATGCAGTATGAGCGCTGCTATTGGTTCGTGGCCGTGACGTCAGCAAAACCACACCGTCAACGAAAAAAAGACTGGTTTGAACCTACCTTGTTTCCTCTACAGTGTGTCCAACGCAACTCAACTTTCCCACAAGGCGCTTGTATCCTATAAAATGCGGCTCTAAGAGAGCTATCGGAACGCGAGTTGTATCGAAGGGATAAGAAACTCTCTCGGCCTAGCCAAGAGAGCAGCCTTTGTGATTTGTGCTCCATCTCATCAGGATTGGCCTTGGTTAGACAGGACTGTCAAGTTGAAATATTGAAATACGTCATTGAAACACTGAAACAAACGTCTCAAGTTGAAACACACGTTTCAAGTTGAAACACTCTTCTTTTTATTTTCGAGTTAGAATAACTTGTGAACAATTTTCAATTGAAATCAATACATTGCATATAAAAAACATAAATCTGTAGTCGTTGCGTAATGCTCAGGTATCCAACTTACAGCACAGAAGTAAAAACGGATAGGGCGAGCAAGCAAGTTAGCAAGCAATCAACAAACCATGCATTATTATGCGGAGGAATCAAGTAAATGCACCATGCACAACGTTGAAATCAGTCTCGCACAAAAATATTAAAAGATACGACCAGAACTCTGCTTGGCTACTCTGTGCTTAACCTAAGAGCTCACTACACCTTTTTCACTTCAAATTAATCCAAGTCAAGTTCAATTTAGTCCGAGTCAAGTTCAATTTAATACAAGTCAAGTTCAATTTAATCCAAGTCAAGTTCAATTTAATCCAAGTCAAGTTCAAGTTAATCCAAGTCAAGTTCAATTTAATCCAAGTCAAGTTCAATTTAATCCAAGTCAAGTTCAAGTTAATCCAAGTCAAGTTCAATTTAATCCAAGTCAAGTTCAATTTAATCCAAGTCAAGTTCAATTTAATCCAAGTCAAGTTCAATTTAATCCAAGTCAAGTTCAATTTAATCCAAGTCAAATTAAAATTAATAACAGTCAAATATGACATACATATATAGGAATACATTTGGATCTAATGCATGTCATGTTGTATTCCGTACTATCGGTTTTTAAAATAATTTTAAAAATGCCTTTTTCAGGATCTTATGTACCGATTTCTCTAATACAGGAGTATATGTAGTTTCACCAGAGAGCATAGGAAACTTCGTTTGAAATTAAAGACGCTTGCTTAAATTATCAAAACAAATTATCAGTCTTGTACTGTAGTTGTTGTGTTAAAAGTTTTCGAGATCCTGAATACCCATATGCATAACAACACCTGTTTATTGCGGATAGCACTCTGATTGGTCCTGATTACTTCCACCTGATACCAAACCAGTGCAATATGACAGCAAATTTCTGCTTTTTGAATTGAAATTCATGAACATTCATTGAAATTCAGCGTAATTTAACCGAAAACAAAAATAAAATAATCGACAGAAAGCGTTTGCATTGAAGCAATTCAGTTAAAAACAGTGATCAGGAATGAATTGTAGCTTTGATTGAAAAAAAAAGCTCCCATTTCTGACCGTGAAGTTACACTTGTTATCAAATATTTACAAAGAAACGAAGTCATTATTCAGTTCGAGTACTTTAATTAAAAAGTACAAAATCACCTAGCAAAATTAAATGTGCACTTCAACCGTGCGCGCGCCCATCGAAATTAAATATGGACTTTATCGTGCACTAATTTATTTTTCAACAAAGAGAAAGACTGCTTGACATGACGCGGATTCTCACAAGTTCAAACAGATTAATTGCTTATTCAGCAATACGGTATTTGAGGTGCAGTTGAAGAGCTCCTGGTTCAGCGGGAGCGTCAGTATCACAGATACTTGAGGTGCCCTGCAACCACGGTAGAGGAAACGAGGTAGGGTCACCACCCTCAAACTACTTATAAAAACCCTCCAAGACTAGCATCATGTGCGCAAAGCGCATCTTTATCAGTTCTCTATTTATCCTTTCCCGTTTCACCTCTTCTCTTCCCGACACACTCTGTGTCAAACTCTCTTTCCGTCTTTTCTGTAAGCATCGTTCGCTCGTTTGGTAGGGTCATTTCTATGGGAGAAAATGCACCTCCTCTTGTTCGGCTAGCCAATAGAAAAGTTTCATTTCAAACAAACTTTATGACGTCACCAAAGCGCAATATCGTTTGGTCAATAGTGAAGCAAGATTTGGGGCTAGCAGTGCTACCAGATACAATATGAGCGCTGCCATTGGTTCGTTGCCGTGACGTCAGCAAACCACACAGTCAACGAGAAAAAGACGGGTTTGAACCTACCTTGTTCCCTCTACCGTGCCTGCAACGCTCATACAAGCGACATTCAGAGCGAGGGATGCGATTTTCAACTCGGGTTTGTTGATTTGGATGAATAAGTTGAATGCAACCCCAATCATTTTTGGGGCACCTAGATTAACGAAGATTATGAAATCATGAACCGTTTTCACCGAGCAGAGGGGCCACACCCACCATCAGACGTCGCAAACACAATTAAATTTACATACCCGTATTAGCATTCCTTTTAAATATTCGACCCTTACTTCTACACAGACACATAAAATCTACACTAAGGCAGAAAATTCATTTTAAACATTGCGCTCTCGGAACTCGAATTGGAAATCCGAACACCATAAATAAAATTACGCTGCCGTTATTTACGTCGCTTTCACGCCAGCGCCCGGAGATTTTGTTTGGGCTTGGGAGGAGCTGGTGCGTTAAGATTTGCTTTTCAAACAAAGAGGCTTAATGTGTTTGTCGGCCGATAAGCTCTAATTACCACAGTAAATGCGCGCACGGCACACTGGCGGCTCCTAACTGCAATTTCAGCAATAATTTATGACTACAGAGCTGCTAAAAGCTAATGAAAGAGTATTTCAGTACGATGAGTTACGTTCTAACCCTTCAGAAAGACTCGTGAAAAGGCAGAGTTTCAAGTAAAAATTGGGAAAATGTTAACTTGTGCTTTTAAGATACCGTGCACCAGGAAGGGATACCATGAATAGTTTATTCAATTTTGTACAATTGTTTTTACATTAGCCAATAACTATAGTTCAACATTTTTTTTTTTTTTAACAGTCGACGCTTCGGGTATCGTGTTGAGTTTCCGATTATGAGTAACAAAAAAAATGTCAAATCATTCCTGCATGATCAAACACTAGCAAATACCTCTATATCACCGAAGAAAATTACAGTCATAGAATACTAAAAGCAACGACCTGTCCTTCTGTGAGGAGAACCTTGACTCCCTATCAATAAATTGATTCACCACATTCTGTCGTGCCAAAGATGAGGTGAAAAACTCAGACGAAAGTAGGGTGCATGATATGCTGGCTAAAGTAAACCACTTCACTACTGAATGCACAACAGAGTGGTATTTAAGACGTAAATTGAAGCGAAATATGTTCTTTTGGTATACAAATTTTTCGAAAAGGTTTTTCTAGAAAACAAGGTGAACGAATTTTGTTCGTAACTCCAGTCAATTATTTTCTGCAGCTGGTCATGGAAGAAATAAAGTTAGTGTGTAACAGAGTAGAAAGACATGTCATAAGTCGCCTTCAAAACGCCTCAACATCCCAAAAGTTGGTGTACAATAAAACTAGACCCAACACCCACCACGGTGACTTCTACGAATATAATATTTCAATTACAGACTATTTTCGTTACCTTTTCTAATTTTTTTATGGTGCCTGTGGAATTGATTACTTTTACATATTCGAGAAATCGTATTTGAAATTTTGGACGAGTTTACTCGTCGCACTTTCAAAAAGACAAATTGGTTGAAAAGTAATAACCATATCCTAGCCAGGCAAATTAAGCTGGCACTGTTGAATGAAAATGCCTGTTTTTGGAGATTCCATTGTCGTAATTGTATGTAAATCTTCAAGTTCTTTCTGTTCTGTTTTTGCTATTCAATGAAAATGTCTAGAAAAGTTAGTTAATGCTTGTAGACAAATATTACGCAGTCGTGGTTAATTTGCTAAGGCTTTAAAACAAAATTTACCGAAATTCGTTTCCGAGGCATACCCGTTTCAATGTATCTTGACTCAGAAAAGGAATATTTAGACAACCAGTCCTGGTACAACCGTGCCCTTGATACAAAGAAGCCTTCTTTCAGATGCACGGTTGACTACAGCGTTTGTTGCTGTTGCCCAATGCATCTCAATCCTGACACAAAATCGAAGTTGGTTCCTGACGCATTCGATCTGATCAGCATCCAATAACTCATAGTCTATGTTGATATAAACTTTTCTCTGATGTACGCGTTATGAAGAATAAAGCAAGGTCAGCCAAGCGTAGTAAGAACTGCATTTGTTTAGCAGTATAATTTGCATCCACTGCAACTCATGTGTGATATTAATGAATCAAGACTAATATTCGTTCTGGCAACTGCAGTCAAACAATGCGCCTTATCATTACGACCAAACAAGCATCAATTATCAGCTAGATAACGATCGCTAATGCTAATAACTTACTCATATTCAAACGGCAACGATACCAGACATGTTGTGTGGAAATGGAGCTAAAAGAAAATAAATAAAGGTCACTGAAGGAGGAGCAACAGTGATTCCCTTGTTCAAAGCATATCTGACCCATTTCTAATTCTTCCGAACACTTTAACGCGTCCACAGCAATATCTGACCAGTCACGGCCCAGAAAACAAGAGAAACCTGGAACGAAGGTATCTTAAAGTCACAGGACGCTCCCCTGCGTGAACTGCTGTACACAAGCAACAGAGCCTTCATAGCGCTGGGAAGGCCATACCAGACGCCAGCACTCGCAGTTCAGGAGCACTGGGGGCGGTATGAAGAGTTTAAAGTATTGCTCTGCGCTCGTGCCATCCCGCTGCTAGGAAATTACAGTTTTGAGGGAGGGTCGTGGAAAATTGGTCAGTTCCCGGAGTCGGTAGTTCAGGGGCGCATGCTGCGTCCGCGGTGCGAGCAGAGAACCACTTTGCGTTACGGCAATTTCTGAGTTCTCGCTTGTGGTAGTCATTTGAGGCTGCTTCATGGAACAGCCTTGTCTGGCAACTCACAATGATTTTCCGTCTGAAAATGATAGACGTGAAATTCTTTCGGCAATTAACCCAATCCTCTTCGATCATCTAAATATAAGATAACGTCGTATTAACTGATGAATATTTGTTTGCCTTTCACTTGAAATAAACGATACTTCTGGGAGTTTCTTTGTTATTCATACAGGGTGTCCGCTAAAAAAGGAGTCAATTTAAAAGAGCTGTAGTTTGTAAAATATTAGTGCTAGCAGACTGATTTTTTTTTCTTTGAAAAGAGCAGTTTTTAAAACTTTATTTTATTCCAATAATTTTTACCATTTGGCAATCCTTTTAAGTAAATGTGACATTAATCAAGAAAAATAATGTTATCTGATAATATTTGATCAGAACTGCTCATGTCTTTTATTCTGCTGCAAAATAATAACCTCCGATCTTTAGCCTGAGGTGAGATTTCTTGATGACTTTGCATTTTATATGGTTTTAAATAAAGTTTTTCTCTAAGAATAAAAAGAACAGTAGTTACCGGTGTCTCAGTAGACAATTTTCTCACTGATTTCGTTTATGATCGTTAATTAAAATTCTAACCAAATTGATTCTTGTTTCTGCCCTTCCGGTATAGCAACTAAGCAAAAACGAAATTCTATTTGAACAAAAGAAAGGCCTATCTAACCTTCAGCTTGGGACCTCCCATCTTTCCCTGAGGAGTGCTAATTTCCAAAGATACAATATTCGTATCCGCCTGAAGGGTTTTGATAAATGTTGAGGTGATCAAAAACTTCCTGTATTTCCCTTTCATCAAGGACTTGGGCCAACTCAAAGTGAATTATCAAATGTTCGAATTCGGGAGCCATTTCTATACACTAAAATACATATAAACCAGAATTCATTTGTACTGGAATACATATATACCAGAATACTTATATCCCAGAATACATACATACCAAAATACGTATATACTAGAATACATACATACCAAAATACGTATATACTAGAATACATACACATAAACCAGAATTGATGTATACCTGAAAACATATATACTAAAACATATATCTACCAGAATACACAACTACCAGAATACATAACTACCAGAATACACAACTTACAGAAAACACATCTACCAGAATTCCATAAATTTTCAGATTGGCCCATGGGCTTGCAATTTTGGTGACGCTAAAACAAAATGAATATCAATTGAACACATGAGGTACATGCCTACTCTAAAGCATCAGTACTATTCCACATCCGACACTCGGGGGAGAAAACAAGTGGAAAATTGAGTGTAACAGAATATCATAGAAAACAAGTGTGTGATTGGATGTAAGATAATAAAATAGAAAACAAGTATTTAATTGGGTGTAATATAACAGAAAACGAGTGTATAATCGGTGTAATATATTATAATAGAAAACAAGTGGATAATTGGGAGTACATCAGGCCAGGACCGCGTTCGATCCCTCGCCTGCGTGGCCGCGTTGACACGCCCTCTCACTCGCACGCGTGCTGGCCTGCATGCTCAGCTACCCGCGATACTTTCACCTTCGGACAAATGAATAACTTGAAACGCTCTGTCTCAATTTAATTCTTCCCATACTTTCACAACTCTCCTGAAGACAAGCGCCTCAATTCTTTCAAAAGATGAACCTTCGTCGCAAACCCCGAGAGAATTATTGTCCGTTCCAAGAAGGGGGTTTTCAGTCTACCACTTGCAGTAAAACCCACATTATTAGCGAAGAGTCAACTCAGAAGGTAAAGTATTTCCTCCGAATAAATACACTAAGGCGAGTGAGGAGCGGTGTTGCATGACACAGCAGTAAGGGGCGGGAGCGACGACACGCACACACCACGACGACGGTCTCACAACTGGCAGCTCACGCAAGTCTACGGGGCGACTCGCCCTCGTCCACACACACACCTCTCACACCTTGCGCGCCCGCCCCGACGACGCTGGTTCTCTGTAAACAAAACTTCTTCACGAGGCTTTGACCTCACGGCACAAGCGGATACGCTAACAGTTTACGAATACGTTCGGCGCATGTACCAGAGTAGGCCTCTTACTTCCTCTTACGCATTATTTTAACTGGAGGGTAATTTTTTCAAACGAGAATTGAAAAAACAAATCTGCTATGAGCTCCAAATATTTCAAATTGAGGTATTCCATCGCTAACGCGAGACTCCCTCGCTAACGCGAAACTCTAGCATAAACGCGAGACTTCAGCGCTAACGCGAGACTCCAGCGCAAACGCGAGACTTCAGCGCTAACGCGAGACTCCATCGCTAACGCGAGACTCCAGCGCTAACGCGAAACTCCAGCGCCAACGCGAGACTCCAGCGCTAACGCGAGACTCCAGCGCTAACGCGAGACTCCAGCGCTAACGCGAGATTCCAGCGCTAACGCGAAACTCCAGCTCTAAAGCGAGATTCCAGCGCTAACGCGAGACTCCAGCGCTAACGCGAGACTCCAAAGCATAGGCAGACTACAGTACAGACATGACGTTCCAGTGCAGTCAAATTAAACGAGAAGCGCTCAAAATTAATTAAATAGAGCGAGAGCAAGGTGTTCATAATTAATCGAGTTAAATACAAGGTTTGCGGCACAGACACGACCCATCAGTGCACGCACAAAAACACGGTGCTCAAAATATCAGTACATCTCATGACTGCTGCGATGTGCAGCGCATTGTGGTGCTGAAGCGCTTATTGATTCACGATAACTGGATGCCGATCAAAGGACAAAGTATTCAAAGTATTGTTATCATCATTTCTGTGATGTAAACTTTACTAACCTTCAATAAAACCCAACTGTTTGCAAAAACGTGCTGTCAAAAACTGGCATAACCCAACTCGGCTAATCCCGAAGGTAGCTTGCCACAGAATGAACTTCTGTGTTATGCGGGGGTGCTCGCGTGCCTGCTAAATTTGTGCGCTCTAGCGGAACTTAACGCTTAGATGCTTTAACCCTTTAACGCCCGACAGAACTCTACGTAAGGTCCTCTTTTAAGAATAGCCTCAACATATTGTATTTCTCGTTAAATTATGTAGTTCTCTAATGTGTTCTTTGGAGTTCACAACCGAGTGGCAGTTCCTTCCTCATCCTGATATCGGCGACTGCCTGATGCCGGCACCAGTTTAGTGACAGTGGTTGGGAAAACGGTAATATGAGTTAAAATATTCCGACGCTGAAGGGTTAACACTTTGACTGCGTATTGGTACGTATGTGTACCGGCAGGTACATTACCAATTTAAGTACCGGTATAAATCTGCATCATTTCAGTTGTCTAACTCTCTTTTTTTAAATAGATTTTGTCGTCCAAGTTAAAATATTAACACACAATTAAACTTTTCGCACTTTTTAAAAGAAAAGAAATGTATTTCAACTGTATAGTCGGTTTTTCAATTTTGCTACTTAGAACCTAGCTTAATCAACCGTATCAACCACACAAACACAGTCAGCTTGTTAATAATAGTGAAACCTTGCATGGGAAGTAGCAGCCATGCTGTTCGGGTAAGCATATTTCAAGGTAAGTAACCCAACCCTGCTCCGTATCGCTCAATGATTCTGATGAAACATTATTCTTGTGCATCAAATTTTTCCCGCACCAATGTTCAAACAAAAGTCTTATCCACTTCTGGTATGGGTTGCCCAGTGTAGCAGGGGAGTTCTGTGAGCTATCTCCTTTAACTGGTGCCTTACCCGTGACCTGACCTCGCCGGGCACCAAGATCAGTGAGTGATTTCTTAGGTCACGACGACCAATAACAATACTGGTTACGACCATGGACAGTACTGGTTACGACCAAGGACAATACTGGTTACGACCAAGTACAATACTGGTTACGACCAAGGACAATACTGGTTACGACCAAGGGCAGTACTGGTCACGACCAAAGACAATGATGGTCAAGACCAAAAACAGCGCTTGTCACGACGGCTGGTAACGACGTCCAATGATGGTGGTAAAGGGCGCGACGATCTGCTTTGTCGTAAATCACGATGCGCTGTGATATGCGTGTTATAATAACGAACTTAAAGAAAGTAACGCTTGTAGAGTTTACTTCGAGCTTCTTCATTCCATCGAATGACATACCTTGTTTTCGGTGAGCCAAGTTAATTGAAAGTAATGTCTAAAATTTCAAATACGAAACTGACGATGGCGACTTAAATCTTCCTCAATAGATGGAAAATCTTTTCAGTAAAGCACAAAATCTATGAACGACGCACAAAGAATTAGGAACAGAAACACAACAATGCGTTGGTACTCACTGGAGGAGTGTTCAAGAGCCGTGAAGGGCGTAGAAATGGCCTCGTCGACTCCAGAAGCGGATGACTGGTCAGCCCCTACGTCCGCGTCCACCATCACGTCAGCGTCCACGTCAGTCAAGCCGATGTCCACCTCAGCGTCGAGCTCCGTGTTGTGGTTGGCGTGGGCTGCCTCGTAATCGAGGGGCTCTGCGTTCTTGGGGCGCGGTATGGCCGCAGCCGCTGCAGCTGCGCCGATGGGGCTGCCAGGAGCTCCTGGAATCATAAGTTACCTATTTTACCGTGGTGCGTAATGTGGCAGTTGTGGAAATGAAAACGAAGCACGCCACAGAGCTACTTTCCGTAAGGTAGAATCAAGTCCTGCAGACTTTCATTCCGCTATCAGGGCGGGTGCAGACTGTGTAGCAGTTTTGATGAGTTCATTGTGACCAACAGTCGAAGAGAAACCTGTAATCAGTTCAGTATGCTTGGTGATATTAAATTTTGCATTGCATTCTTTTGAGATAAAAACTTATGACACAGACCTACCGAAATGAGAATTTGTTACACTCATTGTTCATAAATATCTCTGAGCAACATTTATGTTACTCGGGTAACACCTGAAATTAATGGCTAATTGGTACAACAACTAAATGTTCTTAGTTTATATGACCTTACGACACTTTCGTGAGCATGTGCAATTCGCCATAATTCTGTGACTCATGTCTATAGCTTTAAAATTTAATCATACTAGAACTCGGGCAACGATGTCATCGATTTAAGGAGGAACTGCTCTGTTATTAATAACTTACTTGGATTTCAAGTTTTAATCACTCTCCATGGCCCCGTGGAACTCCATGAAAATCAATGACGTAGATACTCGTTTAATTTAAAAGAAACCTTTACAACGAGGTTGTTACTTCTTTTAATGTTATAGCTATTGTTGAACTAATAAACAGATTTTACAACATAATGCGGTCCTACTCATCATGTCAAGTTTTCACTGTATTAGGGACGGAATCCACACGACACTGGAAAAGTGTAGGCATTACCAAAATGATAGGGGTTTGCAACATCACACATATATCAAGCTGTACGAAACGTTCGTAAATTCCAACATAATAGATAAAACATTCTCCACGTAATTTTTTTAGTGCCGTGCCTGTCAAACTAAGACAAAAATCAAATGATACTTGAAAATCGTCAACTTAGAAAAAATACTACTGATTCAGGGTTACACAAGATTCAGGGTTCAACGCATGTAACATTAATTTATCGCAATTTGATAAAAATATGTGGGCATATACGTGTAGAAACACACCTGCTTGATATCGCTGATACTGTCTCTTCGTAATTTTAAAATTAATTCGGAACTCTCGGTAAAAATTACAGCACTGAGAAACTTCCCGTGTGGAGTGTTTCTTTTTCTTCGTAATAGCAATTTAAGTATCACCAGCGGACATCGTTCATATTTCAGTATGACTTATACACGCTTTTTATGATTGCTACTATAATTTACCTTTGTCATAATTGCGTCGTAATTACCCAGACATATTTCTCAGGTTCAGCAGTCAAGCAACTTATACATGAATAATGCAAGAACTAATTGGAGGGAGTGTATTTTCGGATGAATTATTCAAACTGTTCAGGTCGTAGTGTTTTCATTGATCTAAGACTCTATAATGAACAACTAAGTCAAGAACTGGGTTGGCAGTTCTATCTGGGTTGCAGATCTAGTTTTTCGTCAGCTTTGTGATCACTGGCTTTTCTAATTTCTGATAGCAAACTACTGATGAGAAATCAAGCATAGAGATAATTACATCAAGTTTGAGTGATTGGACATAACTATTTTCAAATATATTAGATCGCTACTAAATTTGCAGGTGTAATTTGATGTGCGAATGAACAGAAAATAATTTTGCACAGCTATGAACTTGATTTTTTAGAAAATAGCTTCAAAATCATTCGTAAATGTCTCACATTCGTCGAGACTGGAAACGGCAAAACAACTTGACGAGGCACGGGAGCCAACTCCGCAGGCGACAATAACAAAGTTAATCCGTTCCATGGCAAGCCGTAATTGATGGCAAGGCTCTTCGAAAAAATTCTAGTCTGGAATGATGTTCCTTCGTGCTTTTGTCGCAATTTGTTCATCCGGTGTTGACCTCGGTGTATTTTAAAACAAGCGTTCGAATTTTTCTAATAATATGCATAAATAAGATAGCGAGAAATATGTGAAACCTCACTTTTAAATCTCACAAATGGGGTATAATTAGCATAAAGCATTTGAGCGTTCGCTCATCATCAGCTGAGGAAGTAAGGAATATATGTAAAACAATGAAAGAACTAGAGTTAGGAACTCAAGCAACCATGAAACAAATGATGCAAATCATCCATAAAGTAACAAGGCAATTTAAAACAGATTTATTCCTAAGAATAAAAAGAGGTTCCAAATTTCTTGGATTATTTAAAAAATTTATTCTACGTAAGATCTTATAATCACTGTAAAGGATTGATGTATTTCACAAGTCTACATGGTCCCGTACAGCAGTGTGCGAAGAAGTTAGTAAAATATCGTATGTACGATCACTCCAGGACGATGGTCGACGATCCTGAAACCAAACGTAAGGAGAAAATGGTGAAAAGTAGTCACACTTTCCGCACTTCAGTCTGCAATTGGAAAAAAATGAAAAGGGAAGTTTTAATATCGCTTAAGAAAATTTAAGCTGACAACATTTTACAGTTACATTGGTCTGTGACAATAAAACTGGTTCATTTTTCAATTTTTAAAATAAACTTCTAACTGTGATGCAGGCGTCGATTAGCTTATGTAGATATATATCTTTAAGCCTTCCTAACCACACAAAAGTGTTCCAAAGAGAAAAACGTGGAAAGTGTTTAATTAGAAACCGGGGGACCTATGCACTTGGTGTCCCCACATACCCTGTGCATAGAAACAGTGAAATTAAAACAAGTTTATGAAATGAGATAAAAATTGAAGAAGATAGTAATAGGTATTGGAAAAAAAAGAGCTGTGAGCCGAAAAAAGATGATCTGTAACAAAGCCATAACCTTATTCTATTTCAACAAAAGATGGGCCACCTAGAAGGACCTCACATATTCTCCTTGAGAGCACTAATTCTCCCAGATACAATAGTTGTACACCCTGATGGGTGATGCTGGCACCATAAATGTATAAATACAGGTGCAAGATACAGTGCATCTGAGTATGTGGCCATGACTCCCACTACTCTACGTTGCAGGGTCGCCGAACATCGTGACAAGTTTTATCGCAGTGGATATTTTAGAGCAATTCCTTCCCGTTCAACTATAAAGAATCTTACAGACATGTGCAAGTCCCCAATTAACAATGACGATTCCAAAGTTACGGGAAGAACATATTTTTTAATTCATTGAATAATTTTGGATTCCCTTTTCATTCCTAAGACCAAATTGTTTAAACAGCCTCAATAATTCTTGTTAGCGTACCGTGGTCAACAAATAGTTTGTTGCATTTTTTCTCGTTTTTTGAGTATTTTTATTTAATTTTTTCCCTCGTTTTACAGCTGGTTTTCATTCTATACTTTCTTTTCTAATGATGAACGAACTTTCGAAACGTCTTGTTTTTCACTAGTTTTTTGCCCCTTCCTGCAATTGAAGAATGATTGTTTTACCCGACATTCCCCATTCTCTCATTTATATTTCAATTGATATCGTTTATCGATACATTCCTATTGAATGATACACCGGAAATTAGTCAGGGCAGCAGTTTTTCTTCATAACTTTGTAAAGATTGTTCTAAAAACATTTGAAGTATTTTTATCCTACTTCAACAACTAGGATCGACGTGAAATATTCAATGCTAGTTACGTTTACAAACTAAAAGTTGATACAAATATACTGGCTATATTGTACTCCCTCTCCCTGACTTGGCTACGTTGCTCCTTTAAGAGTTATTTTCCTCATTTGTTCTTAACCCTTTTTTTTCATTTTGCTCGGTGAGGTTGGTGCTACTTTTGAACTCTTCCTTCACGGCAATTTCGGTGGTATGTCTCTGTATGAAAATACCTTGATTGACTTCATTGCGTTTGAATAGAACTCAATCTACGTTCGATCAGGACCAAGCACTCACCTCAAAGAGCGCGCTCGGAAGTGTTATGATAAATGAAGTCCAGACCCACTTGAAGTTACGGAATAGAACGGTGTGGGTTGTTGTATATTGATTAAAACCTGGGCGTCAGAGCTTCCAAGTTTATTTCAAGTGCTGGTAAAGTGGACGTCGTAGGTAGGTATTGTTTCATCAGTGTTGTACGAATTGAGAAGGGTTTTGCTTCCTCAGTGCGTCACCAACACACAAAAAACTCATTAGTCAATTATAAAAGTAAGCGTGAACCCTAAGACGTTATGCCATCTGCAATTCAAAGGTTAGCTTTACCATTAGTAGGTGAGGGGAAAGACGTGGCCACCCGTAACTTTTATACTGCATGGAACTAAAGAAAACAGCCCAAACGAATTTCAAAAACTAGACAGTAACGCAAACACAATGTGATAAACTTCTGCACAAAATTAGACCAGCAATTTGTTTTCGAATCATCAGCAAATCGAGAACGTCTACGAACTTATAGAAAATATTGCATCTTTAAAGCTTACAGAAGTGTTATTGGCCCTCTTGTTCATGGGAATTTGGGAGTTAATTTGAGAATGTGACCCAGATACAGCGCCGCATGTCCGTGCGATGCAGCGCACGACGGTACAGTGAATGCGAGCACGTCATGCGATCTCGCTACTCAGCGCACAGCGATTGGCGGAGTGATGCGCCTCACAAGTTATTGATCGTCCCATATTCCAGTCGGGAAAAATTGTCTGCGGTGAGTTTGTCATTTGGTCTTGGATATACAGAGTTATGAACTAAGCTGGTTTCGCGGTGTGATGGATGGTAGTCTCGAAAACGAACTAAAATTCCCATGCTTCATTCAAAATGTAAACATTATTGATTTGAGAGGCTACATATGGGTGGGAATGAAATATTTCCACAATTCTAACGATAATTACTTCAGCGATCAATATATCTCATAAAAATCAAGTGCACAGCAAACCATGCTGCTAATTTTCTGGCGAGTTGTTTAAGCGCAGAGAACAATATGTTATTTTAAAATTCGATGACCTCAAGATCGGATACATTAGAATTTTCTCTAGGTTTTAGAGTACCCAAGGAGGAATTTGAACACACAATAAAACAAATAGCCTCAAACCCGACTTTTGCCTGCCCACTAATCATAAAACTGACACACATAAGCATGTCATCAATATACGTCATCAATAATGTATTGTGACATCCTTTTGCGTGTAATGGGCGGATACGACACAAATCAGCGCGCCAACCGTGACATACTTAGCGTTCTGAGTCTTATTATTTCACACAAATACATATTTCCCTCGCTCAGACTGGCTAGTGATTACACTAATGAGCAGAAAATACCCAAGAATTTCAAAAGAAAACAGCGGAGATCTTAAGGTTTCCTGGAAAAATTTTACCCCATTCGCATAATCTACGCACAGTTCATTTTTTACTTGAATTTTAGACCATTCGAAATGTAAATATATGATTTAACTTCCCCAACTGCTTGAATATGCGGTCAAAAATGATTCACAAATATATTTCAGGTGTTTTTTAAATAACTGGTTGACGGGCACAGGTGTATCATCATTTCTATAAAAGTATTTTCAAAAACTAAGCGAAGTTTACACTTTCAACTACGTTTCTTAGGATAAAAAGAAAAAACAACGTGGCTAAGAATATCATGATAAAAAACAAACGTTTCGGATTATAAAACATCCATGTTCAGTGTTCTGAAATATAATAAATTGAAGTATTAAAACGTTGTAATTATAAATCTTTTGAATAAACCGGATGTGAGATAATGAGATTAAAAAGACATGATAAAACAAAAAACTGTACAAAATATTAACAAACAATGGAAAGTTTCACCGCCGTATCACATTCATTTATTGACGGACGGTTTTTTAAAATGTAAATCGACTCTAAAATGTGGAGATCGGATAAATTTGATGTTGAGTACAAAATTTTAAAATTTGAAATTTTAAAAGTTTTCTTAGGAGGGATGTATGAAAATTTGTAGATTTACACCGAAAATGAGTCCAAAGTAACAGTTTATGTTAACCTATCATCGTTCTCTTCAGTAGTTTTTTGCGTAAGTAAATTTCTCAGAATAAGTTGCTAGAAGTATTGAGGAAAAACTGTAAACCTCAACGGTCTCCTCAAAACGGTGAGACAATTAGCACATTAGCCTCAATTTGTCACGAGCAGGACAACAGCACTCACAGCCTACGGAACTTTTTTTGGAAAACAATGTCCGTCTCGTTTCACCTCTGGACTGTGAGGCATGTAGAAATTCTAACTTTCTGGTAAAATTATGGAACGGAAGTGGAAGAATGAATCCACAAAATTTTCTTCAAAAAATGCTCCACCGGAGCGTTTGCGTCAGCAGTTCGAGATTTAAGTAAATTTCATAGTCGTCATTTAGCTGAAGCGTTGATTTTGACCCCGAAAAGCGAACCAAAATTTGTGGTATCGAGGCTCGGTGCCTGTAGTGAATCGACGTCTCTTCTAAAAAAAATCAGTCTAGTTGAAAAGACTTCACAAACTAGAAACTCAGCAAAAAATATGAAGTAGTTCATGACAATGTACAAAATAATGTCTGTAGAAGCTTGCTCTTGGTTCGTTGAATAAGTGTGAATAAGTTAGTGAGAGCTAATACTGCTATCAGCTGAAGAAAATATTCATGTAGCCTGGCTTCTGATTAGAAAAAACAATTCAAACCTAGGTGTTTAAGTTTAAAAGCTAACTCTTATTTATTAATTGTTAATTTTGCAAAATTGCAGAGATTCAAAGTTTTTCAAAATATCACGTTTTTTCATCTTGTTAGATGAAAATGATTTTCCGTCACAGAACATGAGCGTCTCGGACATTAAATCACTCTGAGCTGTCAATGTGGAGTTCTGGCGAATGGTGGAAAACCGCTCCAAAAAATCGTACACCGCACGAAAGCTAGTGTGTCAGTCTATCAGAACACTCTATCGCAAATTTTCCAAATTATTTTCGTTGAGCACATAGACATGCCAACACTAGCCAGTTTCATCATGAAATTAAGTCTTTTTGAATCATAAACGTACAAGTATTCACTACTTTCCCACCTTTTCTCATATTTTAACAATCCAGTGAGATTCAAAGACCTCTTTATGATATTGTTGTGTTCACTTCAATTTTGATTTTCCAGCGTAATTTCTCTCAGGTGCTCATGACTTTTTCCCATTTTCTTTTTATTTCGAAATCAGATACCATGTGACACCAGATAAATTTTTGGACCGCATTATTCAGTTACAACTCAGTAATTCTTTTTTAAGTTCAGTTCTTATATGTACTGTTCTTATAGCTCTTTTTTATCCGTTTTCAGCATTCCCAAGTCTGGATCCTTCGAACCAGAGCGCAACACGAAAGCAAGCTTCTCTCCATCCCGAAAACTAAGCTTTCCTGAAACGTCTTTTTACGCACAAGCTGGGAAATGAAAAATTCCAACCATTGTATGTAGACAGCGGGAAAACAGATATCGTGAATGGTTTCCCAATTCTGCTTTTTGTGTAAGCCCATGTGTCTTGTGTGCGCTGTGTGAGTCGTCTCACAATTAGCTGGCAGAAAGCAATAAATAGCTGAACACGCCGAAACAACTTACAGGCTAAATTGGAAAATGTAGTAAAAAGAGATTTAGAACAACTAATCCGAAATGAATTTGAAACTAAAGTCAGACAGTGATTAGGAATTCTGAACTAAGTCTGAGCAAAAAATCGATTGACGCGCTTATTTGACTAAATTTCACATTTGGATTCTGAAGCTAAAAGCGGCTAAAAACGTAGCGAACGCTAGGAAGTGGTTATACCGAGTAGGTCGAGTTTCCCGCCTGCGTTGGAGCGAAGTAAATAAGCACACATATTGCGGGCAACAAAATTAATCTTAACTAACCACTGGTGCTTCAGGTGACCTCAGAATTTGTGCTACCTGAGGCGCCAAAAACGGAGCAGAAGACTAGCAATGAACGAATTACGGGTAAACATTCTACGATCAAGTTGTATCGTATTCTTCATTGAGAAAATTGTTCATTAGTGGTAAAACTGGCGCAAATCTCTTACGGATTTGTTAAACATACATTCTAGAGTAGTGGTTTTAAAGTTTATACTGCATGTGTAGTATTCAAATTAAACTCTACCCTACATTAAATTTCAGACGAGGATGGAAAATTGTGTTCAGGGATTTTTTCTATGGGCGCAAAATCAGATCAGGAAAATGAACGAGATACTTTAGGAATTATTAATTTATAACTACTGATGATTAAGAGAGCATTAAAATCGTGTCAAACCTCAAACTGAGTTTATTTTAGCTTCTCTGCCAAATAACCAGATTATTACTGAAAGCTGTCAATTGAAGGCAATGGGTTTTGGCTGACAAGCGTAGAGAGCATACAATTACGTCCGATATTGCGCTTGAAGTAATATCATTTGCGCGCTACGACACGATATCTGGACGCAGGTGAGACCGCCTAATTAAAGCTCCTAGAAAAATATATTTTCTATGCCATCATTCCATTAAGAAATTCCAGCTCCGAAGAAAATGAATGAAAGTGAATCCGAGGAAATTGAATTTTCTGAGTCTGCATTCCATTAGGAGTTCGTGCCATCGCTCTGTGACATACGTAAAAGAGGCGAGAGCATCGAGGGTGCGGTGAAACGCATCTCTGACACAAGAATGGGCCATATCCCGGCACCAGACAGAGGCGTCTTTTGCTCCATGTCTCGTCCTGTACTCCCCGTATAAACATAATCCCACACAGCGGCGCTCAACAGTATCTAGGATGACGCTCACTAGTATTCAGTGTGCCGCTCAAGTATGCTCAAGTATTCAGTATGCTCTCATCCCTGAGTTCGGCGACGCTGCTCGTGCCCGCAGAGCTCAGACTTTGCGAGCTGGTATGTTTCAGGGAAATTTACCTCAAGAAATTGCGTTGGAGCATCAATGGCCTATGTCGCAAATATTGTATATGGCCTGTGTCGCAAATAACAGTACAAATATTGGTAATACGTGTAGATCATAAAATATTTTAAAGCATCAACCTGATAAATGCGTTCGATTCTATATTATGACAAGTTTTGATGCTCATCGACCTATATTGAAGTCAAAAGTCGAAATTCAATACGTAGTTTTTAAATTCAATACAATAGTTTTTTAAAATATGGGGGGATTATGATATCTAGGTGTAATACTAAAACACCTGCAAAAATACCAATTCACTTCTTTCCTTCGTATCTGAACTCATTAGTTGATTGGACATTTCAGTTCCCTGATGCCTGCATTCTCTTTGATTAATGTCATGTTGGAAAGCTCCCATGAGATGAATGTTAATCTTTTAAAGCCACCGCGACGTCAAAGCTATTGCCCCCCCGCTGGAACTTTTAATGCGATGCAATCAATCGGTCACGGTCCTCTCTCACAAATTGACGATGATGTCAACGAGCGCTATTATCTTCATCCCACAGAACTCTTCCCCATGTGACAGCGCTCTATTTTAGACTTGGTAACAAATTGGCGAACTTTTTTCTTATTTTAAGAACGAACTTTGTCCGTTTTGTAATGAAGAACTGATGTTCCAATCTTACGTCTGAAGGACTTCATTAATTTTTCTGAAAATATAACAGTATGAATGACGTTAGTATATTTATAGTTGTAAAATATGGGCTAGACGAAATGTCGATCTCAAGGCAATAAATTTGTCCCTTCATTAGTATGGCTCATTCTTTTAGTTCGCCACTTTAAAGAAGACTTATAATTAATAATTCTGAATAGTATACGTGATGGAACCCAATTACAGACACGAAAACTTTTTTCATTATGTTCGCTCTCGCTGCATTCGAGTCTGAAATTCTCCATTTGAATTCCCAACTGCTGTTCAAATGCTGTCATGTTCATTAATCGCTCTCACATCATTGATGTAGACTTGAGTCGCTAACCTACAGCCATTTTAAAGATCCGTTAATTTCTCACATCCCATCAATCTAACAAGCTATCACAGTCATTGTACAATAACTCTCTTCTTAAGTTCTAATTGTACGGTTACCTTTACTGATTTTAACCTTTCTTGCCTTTGCAGGTCAGGAGAGTGAATGGGGCTAACCGTGTCACCTCTTTCGATTTGACGTAGTATTGCTAAAGCTTATCCACCAGTGCAAAGATCGCAACACGAATTGGGGTCAAGTGTTCAATAATCCATTGTAAATCTACACCTAAAAGCAAGAAAGATGAAAAATTTTCTTTTTGTAATACTTGTTTTTCGTTCAATGCATGCTATCCTCAAAATGCATGGAATGATGCTACGGTATGTTATTTCTTTTATTCAATGTGATGTGCTGATACTTGTTTGTACAGTCATCAAATTTCAACAGGTTTACGGACTCGTTGCTAAGTTTCCAAATAAAGTTCGTGTTATTCTTTCCCGATAAAAATTATGCCGCTTGTCAGGAAATTTTGCGTCAGTTTCTGCTTCAGGTAACAGTAATATTAAGCTCATTGAAAAACCTTTGACGACTAATTCAACTCGAGCCAACGACGTTTGCTTCATTCCTTTACGAGGTGAAGTTGCATATAAATATCACCCAATTAATGCCTCATGAATGGAAAGGTAGTCCAGGCATTGAGCCTCACGTCCACCGTCGCACAACGATCTATGACTGCCTGCCACAAGTCACGTCCTCGACTTAATTAGCAACTTCTTTTGTGCGAGGGACAAAGTCGTCCGCACGCTCGTAATGCCCCCTCAAATGAAATGAGCGACAGGCTGGAGAGCGGCCGGGTCACGGACCGAATTATTCCTCAATAAAATTCCACGAACCGCTCGTGCCCCAAACTTTGCTCGAGGATCCAAGCTGAAACTTGAGGCTTGGCTTGTGAAGTGCGCATCCTTAAAATGGGGAGCTGCAAACTGTTGCCTTACTTGGAACGGGAAGAAAAGATAAGCGTTTTTTGCAAAGTATAAGGTCCTCTACTTTACTCCAGAGATATTTCCTACAACAATAGCATTATTCTGATGTTTCAATGAAAACTAGCGACAACTTTGCTAACTCATCGGATTTTCCTGTTAGAATTAGCAATTCTGGAAGAGTAAATAATATTGTAATGGATGCTTAAAAACAATTTCAATTAAGGTTCAAAAAATCGATGATCGGCCTTGATATGATACTTCAAGCTTTAGAACATCCTCTGGCTAAAATCTGCCTTTTAGCAGGACACTATATGATATATAACCATCTGATAGAAAAACTATGTAATACCCTAAAACAATCTAATTTATCAATCTGGGACATTGCATAAGTGGTGATCATCGGCTTAGGGGTACAAATTTCTCCATTTTAGATTCAGTCTTCACCACTGATGACTATTATTAGAATCCTCTTACGTTATTGAACAATATCCTGAAAACGTACATGGTCCTCCATTTCATCCGTTGATCATTGTACGGTGGCATCATAAGTCATAATTCAAATGTAGATTGTTTAAAAAGCCAAATGTAATATTTTTTCCATATTTGGCATTCCACTACACCACCAGTAACACCCCTTCACCACCAGTAACACCCCTACATTACCAGAAAAAAACCTATACCTCCAGTAACACCTACAACACTAGGAACATATATACCACCAGGAGCAGATACACCATCAGTATCACACACACAACGAGTAACACCTACACCACCAGGAACACATACACCATCAGTATCACACACACAACAAGTAACACCTATACCGCCAGGAACACATACACCATCAGTATCACACACACAACAAGTAACACCTACACCACCAGGAACACGTACACCATCAGTATCACACACACAACAAGTAACACCTACACCACCAGGAGCAGATACACCATCAGTATCACACACACAACGAGTAACACCTACACCACCAGGAGCAGATACACCATCAGTATCACACACACAACGAGTAACACCTACACCACCAGGAGCAGATACACCATCAGTATCACACACACAACGAGTAACACCTACACCACCAGGTACACGTACGCCCCCAGTAGCACCACCCATACAAAAATGGAACGAATTTCACGCACGTTTTCTTTCTGGCACGCCCCGCATTGATGCTTCTTGTATCAAATATTCCATACTCTTACTTGTTTGCTGTTAGAATTATACCTATTTTACAAACTCACTAAACCCATCACGAGCTCGACACCAAGAGTGAACTTCACCTGTAGTTGTGTTCGTTGCACTCGTCTGAAGTATTCGTAACAAATACTCTGAATGAGAGGAACCTTCAACGTAAGTTGCGATTTTAATTTCACTTAATATCGCTGCGCGGATGCCTGAACAGCGGCTTTACAACTCGCCCTCCGAACTCGGGACCATTTCATGGAAGTTGAGACAACAAAACGTTGTCAGCTGCAACTTTGATCTTCGCAGTGACGTGTCCGTGATGGAGAAACTTTCAGGTGAGCACCTGCTCTAGGGGACAAAATTCGCACAGAGTAGAAATTTAAGGTTTCGCTCAATTCTTTCACTAAGGAAAATTACTTCGCGTGAGCCAATGAAGGTCTCACATTTTATAGAGACAGAACCAACACGTATCGTTCCCCTGGAACATCCGATGGTGATCACATGCATTTTCTGTCTTGCTTTAGAACCTCGGAAACATTCTATCTTTAAGAGAATACTCATCCTAAATAAGGGCTCGTAAGTTCGTGCTCACGAACTACCATCCCGTTAGAAATTTTTCTCTCGTAAAATTCATAAAGTGAATCGAGGACGATGTAAAACCTGTGCAGCGATAATTAACATCGGAGTAGCAATGATTAGAACCAACTTAGGTCGTTTGATGGGATAAAAACTTATGAACTATTTGTTTGATTTTAAATAGGACGACAGATTTCCCTCCGTCGGAGGCGGACTTCTGCCTCACGCACTTTGTAGTCTCGAAAGTGGAACTTCTTGCAAAAGTTGCACGGGTTCTAAAACGCGGACTTCTGGCAACATAGCTATCAAAGCTCCGCGCAAATTCTCTTGCGCTCTTCAAACTGCTAAGGCGATTAGGTTCAGCTTACACAAAATAATCAGCTCAAAGTTTGAACGCTAAATAACCTGAGTATTCATTGCAATGAATTCTCACTAATAGCTACGTTCAAAACAAAGACGAGAACTCTAACTTGTGTTCGATTACTTTCACTGAGTGAATCAGGAGCTTGCCGACAAAAATTGCCGATACGCATGAATGCGCTTTCATCAGGTAGTGTTCGTGAACGATACTGGAACAGTTATTCCGGATTCTAAGTACCTGTCAGTTAAATGATGATCGCTCAATATGGACGCGTTATTATTGTCATGAAAGCTGAAGGATCTTCCGAGAAAGCTGAGGGATTGTTGGCTGTCACCGTGATCCTGCTTTTTAGGATCGAAAGTATCAGATCGTAAGAAAAAATAAGCAGCAGTAGAATCAGATTACGTAGGAAGCAACGAGATGCATAGGTAATAAGAGACCAAGCAGGAAGAGGGAAGGAGAAAACGTTATCAATCACTCTATCTTGCAGTGAAGTCCACAAAATATTTACTTGACGCTCGATTGACATCAGTGCGACACAAAGCTCGCGAGAACGCGTCCGATAAAGCAGCGTGCAGGGAAATCCTTTCCTGCTGCAGCTTGCAGTCGGTACACGAACTTCTCCCGTGTTATTGCTCATGATTTGACAGCATTCAGTCAGCAACGTCCGATTTCTCAAAACATCAGCTAAACAAACAAAGTTTTTAAAGCACTGCGTACATTTTGTGCATTGCAAGTACTTCACATCCTTATTGAATAAACGAAGCAACGAAACGGAAAGCAGTTCCGTTGTGAGAGTTGAAGAAAATCTTACCGGAGTTATCTGATCGATTTCACTAAATCTCTCAATGCATGTAGATTGTGAGAAATTTACTAACTGCTACCATTTGCATTATTTTTCCATACACAAGACATTTCTTCTTCCTGACGTGATGTTCAGAGTATTGTTCCTTCGTGACTAAAACATGTACAGAAACTGTGTCCTGCAATACAAAACGCAGCAACCGAGAAACGACGTCAATCATTTATTCAAACAGGAGACGAACAAGGATTTAATCAGCGCTGGCAAATGAAGTGGATACAGGCACTGCAACGCACGTGAAGGGAGAGACAAGAGACCGCATAGCGACTGATGAAGGCACGAAGCATACGACGGCTGAGCTTCCGCTCTCCGCTCCTATACAATCGTTGTTTGTTTTGAATTTGTCACAGTGCGAAAAACAAATAAGCCTCTTCGCGTCAGCTGAGCCACAGCAAGCACGACTCGCGACCTGAACGTCGATAAAGGCGTACTTCCAATGCGAACGTATTAAGCTACAAGTTTGCTTGTGGTTAATGAAGGATTCTAAAGTCAACAGGTTCTCATTCTTTAACTGCAGAATTCCGTAATTCCCTACTCTGCTTCGAACACTCTTGCCAGCGAGAAAATTTATGTTGAGAAATGCCGTGGACCTTAGAAAATGATGCGTTATAAAAACACTCATATTAATGACAAACTTGTCTTTACTGGAGACATGGAAACTCGTATCATAGGCAAAGAAATAATGCTTTTGTATCCTTATTTCGCGCATTTTTACTTTAACAAAACAACATAATAAGCTTTCTAAATGTCAATGATTCGAATCCATTTAGCAATTAACGCCGTAACTCAACAAAAAATTACAGAATCCACCGTCGTTGTGCGAACACAACGGACATCTCAGTTTTCACAGAAATTGAGTCATTTTAAACAATGTAGGTGGAACAGACGTCTAGGGTCTCCAAGGATTACGTGTTAGTATCAAAGCAACTCAGTTAATTTTTTAATTGCAGCACTGCTAGTTAACATTATCAAATATTCAAAGCAATGAAGTTAGACAATGATTCATTTTGAAAGTTTCATTGAAAGTCTGGTATCATTGCAACGTGAACCGTTGATTGCAGCAACATCCCCTCTGGAACAATGCAACACTTTAGAATCTCTTAACGTATCCACAAGCGGAAGAGTTTTTTCGCCGACAGAGCTCTCTTTGTCCTAATGAGATTTGTGGTGTGACGGAGCAAAGCCCTTTGATGAGTTCTTTCACTCAAGAGTACTTGCACACTCTTTATAACTCAATTAGAAGCTGCTTAAACACTCCTGCGCTACTACGTAATGTTCTTCTGCTTCACAGAAGCAATGTCTCCCATATCTCCAGGCCTGCTCATAGAAATTGTGACGTTAGACTAGTGGTCTAAGATTTTGCGCTGTTAGTGATGCATCGAAGGGGCAAAATTAAGTTAGCTCCCATCTATAGATGATTTCCCTTTAACCAAGCTTTGGAAAATCTTATGAGATGAGAAATGTTATTTCTTTTGTTGAGTGGAAAACATTCAGTTCTTTATATGTTTTTGTGACACTACAGAAAAAAACCTAATCAAGCTTCTTTGGGCCAGACGTAGGCTCGCACCATCAATTAAACAATTTAAACCAAGGAAATATTGCGCTCACACATTAGCTTGCAATAGTGTAAGGTAAGGGTCCTCTTTTAATACCTGGAGCATATATGTTACGTAACGTAAGCTTGCGTCAAACAATTTACCCGTCCATATTGACCCCTAATTAAAGACAGATATTATGCTTAACAACGTGGGTAATTTTTCTCTCCTCTCAAAGATTTTTAGAAATAACGATCACCACTCAACCCATATTTCCTTAAATGGATATCAGCCCATATTGATCCGTTAGGTTAGGATCAATAGATGTTAGATGTAAGATGTGCCACAGCGTGTCCACAAAAAATGTATCCACTGATCGATGTGTGTATATGTGATACCAGAACCAATATCTTATTGAACTGTTGTCCGGTATCATGTAGTTAACTTTCACCACCCTTAAACTAATTACAAAAACCCTCCAAGACTAGCATCATATGCGCTAATCGCATCTTTATCAGTACCCTATCTATCCTTTTCCGTTTCACCTCTTCTCTTCCCGACACACTCTGTGTCAAACTCTCTTTCCGACTTTTCTGTAAGCATAGATCGATCGGTATCATACATGCATGTATTGGTCAGTGGATACATATTTTGTGGACACCCTGTACTTATTTATAACAAGCCGCTTCACTGAGCTCACGTTTACTTAAGGGGGTCAACCATTGACTTCTATTCTTGTGAAAAGACTGCTATACCTTTGAAATATATATATAAGAAAAACACATAGTTCGCCAAAATCGAAAAAGTTACAGGAGCAAATATGTGTCTCTTTTTAAAAATAACATATGCCGGGCAAATTTCAGAACAATCGGTTACAAATAAAAAATCACTGGGTCAACCCCCTTAAAATGAGTCTTTACCTCAGTGCACACATCTTCCCCACGCACCCACAGTGAGCCCCACATGTGGGATAGAGTAGGTGCCTATGAGGTATGGTTTTTTATTACAATTGCCAAAGCGAACATCTCCCAATGATGCAGAGACGACATGGTACCTAAATAATCACATGCACTCCATTGTGCCCAGATAATCAGTGTCGTTACCCTATACTGAAATCTTCTCGCCTTTTATGCTGTAGAAAGTTTCCGTCTGGAACATAACACGAGATCATCAAATATCAGTTGCGACAAAAGTCTAGCCTACGTCAATAAACACACGATAAAATGCTCTAACGTGGATATTATGACTTTGAAAACTGCCTTAGTCTTAATTTCTTTCTTCCAGACGCTGTACTGCTCCACATGACGACTGCGTTTGCCTTATTTAATTATAAATAAATTAGGATAACCACTATCTATTTGTTCATAGGTGTGCAATAAGAATTAAAATATCTTTGCAGGCTATGTTTGCAATTTTTCATTACTCACACACAATATAAAAGTAATTTCTGATAGAAATTAAACGAAGACACGTTACTTAACCGCATGTGTGTTATTCAAAGCTGCCACCATCTTCGGACCACTAGTGTGACGTCATTGCTGTGTTGCCACATCTAGGAGCCAGTCTGCACATGCACGAGGCATTGACAGTACACTCATTATTTAAGGCACAAGAACATTCTCGTTCGCATTAGCAAAGCTGAATATAAGTGCATAAAAGCCCGGGCCTCGGAATAAAGCGCGCGATGCCTCATTCATTGCACAGCTTAGCTGTGGCTCAATCAATACTCGCAGTACTTGTCCCCATGACTTCCTCGGCAGTCACACACAGGCCTCGACCTTTTAAAAATAACAGCTGATGTTTAGAGATTTTTGTTGACTGCGCAGTTTTTGCTTTTCCGATTCGCTTTTGTTCTGTTATTGTTTGTCCCAATGATCCCGCGCTGCCTCGTACGACAACCTGGTCACTGCGGCACTCGCTGCAGCTTGGAGGCACGAACCTGAGGCTGCCAGACGGACGACGTCCAGAAACCTGCTGAGCCCCGAATTTCGGGCGCAACTTCTCATTGATGACAATTTGGCGTCGAGAGCTGCGTACGTTACGGTGAAATTTTACCTTAAATCAAATGTCACTCACTATATAAATAAACTGCTGGTTACATGTTCGAAAAGTTCCTAAAAACTTGCAATAAATCTCTTGTTTTATCACATTCCAGCTTAGTCGTAACATTTTTGCAAGAATTCAACTCATGCTTAACCATGCAGATGCTGCACAGGATTACATACGAGTGCATACAGTTTTGAAGATCTAATACTCTTGTCTATTGCGTGGCGTGCATGTTGGACAGCGTGAGCGGCTCATGCGGCACAAGTCATGCAATCTTGAGATAACGGCACGCTGAAGGTTATGTGCAACACACAAGAATTGTATGTTGTTTTTAATCCCCATTGAACACACGTTCAATAAAATGCTGTCCTGTGTTTTGAGAAATTGGGAATTT
This sequence comes from Platorchestia sp. MABIK, assembly GCA_014220935.1. NCBI lineage: Eukaryota > Metazoa > Arthropoda > Malacostraca > Amphipoda > Talitridae > Platorchestia > Platorchestia sp. MABIK. Next base: position 350,415 of record JACJUY010000058.1, read on the forward strand.
TTCAAGCACTAAATAAATGAATTTTTCGAACCAAGAGAGTTGAATAGATTCGCAAAAAGCATATATTAAGAAGTTTAACACGGTGAATATTGGATATACGACTTAGATTTCAGTTTTAGCTGCGTTCGTTCACCAATATTTTCAACTGATCTATTTTAGGGATCAAAGACCTCGTACTTTTAGAATAAAATAGTTCCGTTCATCAGTAGCAACGCTCTTCACGGGAGGCACTACGGCACGTCAACTGCACGGGACCTACACGAAGCTGCCTGAACACGAAGTTCTCTTGAAAAAATTTTAGTTTACGAGTTGATCACGAAGTAATGTAATATTGCAACTGCAATTAATTCCTCCCAATTTAATAGTTGCCAGCGAGCTACGGCACCAAAAGCCTCGAGATGCTCTCGTTGTCATCTGGGGTCTATGTCATTCGGGGCTCGCGTCTTATGAATGTTAATCAGCCCAACACGGTAGCGTCATGTTCCGTCAACAGCTCATTTCAGGATCATGGGGATAAGTGCGTGTGTGTTGCCCAGTGTTCATCACGTGCGAATTAACAGCTCGGGAAAAATAAACAGCCAGAGTGAGCACTGATGCCAGGATCCATTTCACTTCCTGAAAAACATCACTCACTTTTGGAAAGGGCAGATGCAGCGCAATCAGTCCCTGTTTGACATTCATGCCTGAGTATCAGACGGTGCTGTTCTCATCGTGTTTGGCTGCCATTACTCCGGTGATCCGCTTCCAAATAACGAAAGTTAGCGTAAATTATACGTGATTGACTGTGGATGCCACAAACTGGCAATCGATCCTCTTCACTTTGCGATTCAAATTCCAGCGTTCGGCAGTTCAAAAGACTTTAAATTTAAAGGAATATTTGCAGTGTATAATAATTCGATTTTACTTCGTTCCTTCATTTCTGAGAATAACGTAATGGACAAATTTCATCTGGCCATTCGAAACAAATAATATCATTAATGTAACCGATGAGTTTGCCTATTCGTTTCTTTCGAAGAGGCTTCGAATTCAGAGTGGAGACTTGAAACATTACATGACGCTAGACTTTATAATCAAGTGTTGAAATGAATCGGTACTGCGTGAAGTTAGAGGTTAATTTTTGGCTTGTCTTAACACTTTGACTGCGACGTGTGTCACCGGTTTTCATAATACGGAGAGTGCCACGGAGAGTGTTTTCATAATACTGCTGACCGACCAGTAGTCTCAAATTCAATTGTCATAAATACTTAATAAAAGCTCAAGGCACGACCCAGGTCATGTTTGCTTTTTTCAACATTGCTCACTACAATCGACTTTAAATGTAAGTTGAATAGTAAACTTCAGTTTTACCTGCAGCAGTCAAAGTGTTAATTAATAAGCCTTCAAATTCAAGTCATACATCAGCATATTATTGAAGCAGCTACCGCGATAAACTCCACCTTCTATGCCTTTCTTCGATGACAATTCCCCACTCTGCACGCATTCAGCAACTGCCGCTGTCAAAAGTACCATTCTCCCAATCATCTTGTATGATACTCGTTACAACTTCTTTCGCAACTCATAGTTCAATTCTTCTGCTTCATCGCAAAATGAAAAACAACCCTTGAAGGAAAAATTAGCTGTGTGAAATGAAGATCGATGCGATGCGAGGTCCTGAGCGTTGGCCAAGGCCCTGCCGTCTCCTGGCGTCACAAAGACACCATCGCTCAGACTAGGAATTGTCTCAAATGAGCATTCACGCCGGAAAATTAAAGGAGCGCAAATTAAAGGCCTCATCACACACGCCGCTCGTGAGTCAGATTGCAGGTAAATTGCGTGGCCAACTACGCCGGCTCTTGCTTCATGAATTCAATATTATCAATTTGCTGGCACTTAATCTACTGATGCGAGTTTAGTGCTCGTATTTCTAAGAAAATGCAATTGAGTTTTGACTTGAGCTTGACAGGCAAGACTAATGTAACTCTAAGTACAGGCACAAAAATGAAAGCGTTAGTTTGACGAGCGCAAGCTTTCTCAGTCGATGATTCATATCGCGTTAAGTGTTGGTAGTCTATTCGTAATTTCCAATTTGTTATCGAATACAGCTAACTGAACTGAGCCGGTAATTTCCGGGGTGAAAATAATTGGTTTTACGAAACTAGAGTAGTAAATGATTAAGAGTTGATCAATCTTTCGAGTCGTCAGACGAATGCAGCGAACGCTGAGGAATAATAAAATCGTAAATTGAATAAAAGAAAAACTTTGTGTTTTGGTCAAAGCATATGATCACTATTTCAGTTCTTCATCGCTCTGGTTTCATTTCGATACGCCATCCAATATGCGCCCGTACGCAATTTTTGTGCTTGAAATTTCTATTTGACTCCTCAATTTCTATTCTCAGTAAATGAGAAAAGATAAAAAAATACAATTTTTCTCAGATACAATTTCACGATAGTTTTAACGAAATCAGTTTTAGTTGTAAAATACTCAGTGCAATAATTTTCTAGCTGCAGTCAGTATTTCAGTAGAAGTATATTAGAAATGCGCGAGCAACATCCTTTGAAGATTTTACTCACGTCCCACCTCTGTACAAACATTTACGCAGAAGCGCTCTATGAAATATTGTAGAGCTTCTCAATTATATCGAACAGAAGGCGTTAGTGCACACAAGCGTAATTGGAACTCTTATCAACTACTGACAAATTTTAATGGTATTTTGTCTAAAGAGTTAATTCCGCTCAGCGTGTCAGTTTCGTTTTTACCCTAAAATTATATCGAAATCGTCTTCCGAGCGTAAAAATTGTTATAATTATCAGTGTATCTATTTCACAACCGATAAAGAGGCTGATTAATCTCCTTGATTTCCAGGTTGCTGTCGTAAAGATAAAAACACCTTACTTACTCACTCACGCTACTTGACTTGCACACAAATCTTTAATGGCATCAAAGGGACGCCGGTCGCCATGAAAACCAATTCATTTATGAGGCCTTTTAGTAAAATTTTCGAACAACATTACTTCCCAGTTCTCTATTTCTCTCCATATCGTTTTATCGCATGTTTACTTATTCCCGCTTGACAAGCATAGAGACGCCTATGCTGATGCTGCCTGGATCACACAGGCTAGCAAGAAGCTTTACTCGGACTTTGCAGACAATAAAACTAGTAAAAATGACGAATGAGCAAAGTAGTGGAAAAGAGTATCTCTGATAAGTTTCTAATTTTATGTTTTAAAATGGGTAAATTAGACTGTTAGAGATGAAAAATGTTCAAATGGTAATGTACGCAGCCCGTCAATTCAGCACTCGGCCCTCGATACAATGATGTCGATTTAACACGATATTTTTTTTCACTAAACAGAAGATCCGCATACGTGATCAGATATCCAAGCGAGCCACTGCGCGGCTACAAAAGAGTTGAATCACGTATCTGTCCAACAGACCTAAACTTATTATGCTTCCAAGGTGCGCAGGACAACTAGACACGGTTCACATTTGAGTACGAGTTTTCCGGGCTCAAAATTCTAGCTAGAGTGAATTCAAATTCTCCATGAATGGTTTTTGTAAAATATCTTACTACGATTGTTGGATTCTATTTTCTCCGAACCTATGTATTGGAAGCCTTGTTAAACGAAGGACGCTTTGTGCAGTTCATTCGTTATCGTGAGATTTTGTAAGAATATCGAACCACAAATGAAATACCCACAGAACTTCAAGAGGTTGTGCTTAGTTCTCAAAAGATTTACAGAGACATTTCAAGGTTCAGAACTGATTAATGCTCCTTCGTTTTGCACAGGGCTTCAACAATGAACAAAATTTATCTGTGAATCCCTTCGACGAAGTCACGCTGATTTGAACGACAATCAAATCAAAGGAGAAACTCTTAATATTGATGTAGGAATGTTGCAATTAGTCGAGCATTAAACTTAACATCAATTAATGTACGAGTTTTGAGGGATGACGCCCTCGATCAACAAATCTCACTCTACACAATAATGCTACGTGGAAGTCATTAAACCTCTGGGATTTAAGAAGCGTGCGGCAGCCAGCCCAGCAGCACCATCCGTATCACTTAGGCCAGTCAAAAGTTAACTTCTACGCTTTTGTTCGACAAGAGCACCGGTGCGTTGGGTGCCACTCGTTATACGACAACAAGCACAACGTCGTGTTGGGTGCCACTCGTTATACGACAACAAGCACAACGTCGCATTGGGTGCCACTCGTTCACCCAGCATCTGCAGGGTGAACATGGTTGCAGCAAAACCCAGCGGTTGGTCTCTACGTTGGGCCAAACGAATTGATCTCAATCACAGAAGTCTGAAGTTGTTACGAGACGTTTTGGCCCCTTGCTAATTTACTGCACATTAACATGGGAATCTTGGATTGGAGGGATCTTACGCCTCCACACAAATATAAAAATTATAAAGCAATTTGCACGAGTAAAACATAAACACAGTAGTGACAACAATAAACCACAATCAGCCTGCAAAAAATTAATATTATTACTTCTGCTCACTGATTTCGGGTGATAGATTTACAATTTCATGCCCATTTTCCGTATTTGTTGTACTCCTGATGCAATATATGTTCGCCAAATATGCTTAGGACATAATGCAATTGAAAACTTTACGAAACTGACCCCACACTAATTATATCATATTCCACGATCTCTATGCAGAGAACACGCAATTAAAAATTGGTGTACCTCAGTTCTGACACTTTCTCTTTTGAAGAGACGGTTTGTTTTTGTGAACCACTCTGAATACATTTGCGCAAACGATTGAAAGTTTTACATACACAGTTCAAGTCTAGCTTTGCCTGGAGGCAAACACTCAAACATGTATTTAGTGGTCATAGAAATAATTGTCCTATACCTGGACGCAAAGATTTTCGAACAAAAGTAAGTATAGAAAATCTATGCTCAGGTATTATTTCTACAAAGTTAAAGAATCGCATTAACTGTAATAATTACAGAATTGCTGTAATTCTGATAAATTTCTGAATCGTATTTAAATAGTTTGAACTATCATTCTTAAAAAAAGTTGAATTTATTTTTCACGTAACTTCATGCCTTCTGCTTTGCAATTCCTATAGGTTTTATTTATTCCATATTTCTAATCAAAATTTGGCCTTCTGTATCACCGTCCATTGTTTTAACTATGAACTTTCAAAGGCACTGTTTTAAGATAATTTTCATTGTAGACTTTGCTCAGGTTCCTACCGAACTCCACAGGCTTCCCCAATGTCCACAAAAACGTTTGCGTTTCTTTTCTCTGTCTCATTAGTTGCAACAGCGTTGGGTTTCTTCATGGTGTTCGCGATGCGTACCTTTGCATTGTATCTAAAACTTGTCAGTCATATGAGACGTATTTTCCTCTAACAATGGCTCAATGACTTATTCTAGTAAAGGCCAGGCTGATTTTTTTGCAAGAGACCAAATAGGGGTACGATCAACCTAGCGTAAGGGAATCACTGCAACAACAAACCAAAGGCCTTGCTCCAATATTTGCTGGTCTCACACACACACATAACGGCTCGAGCGCTGCTTGGATTACGTCCATCGAAGCACTGAGGTACAGGCGGCGAGAAAATATGAATGAATCTTTGAGATTTGGTCTGAACTTTCGTCAAATAGTACGACAGCTGTCGATAATATTTATGAGGCTTAAATTTCTGCATATTTTTGTCGCAATCTCCATCCTAATGAAGAATGCTCAATAAAATATAATTGAAGGATTTACTCTCATAAACCCATTTACATTTCATAAATCAAGAAGAAAAGATTCTTGCATTAATTGTATAACAATGAATATTCCATCACATGGTTATTGAATGTTCAGAGCTAGCCAACTGCTCATGTTTTCCGATCCGCTTCAAAAATTTTATTGGACTGTAAATACACATACAGTACTGCACTTCACGTTTCCTGACGATTTATTTTGAGGTTTTGGCTTAAGAGTGAATCTGACAGAAAATGAAGGTACAGCGCGTTGCAGCAAGGCCTTATTTTACTGAACAACGTTTGACACGACGCGTCTCGGAAGTCCGTGTTGCCTACCTTCACTCAACGCGAATCCCAAATGTAAGCAGTCAAAAACTCCGCGCACATTAACGAGCGTCAGATGAAATTGAAGTAGTGTGCATCTTAACTCTGAATTTCAATGCGTTATGCATCACTGGAGAATATATGAGCCAGCAGAAATGATGCCTGAGTTTCGCTATGTTTCGCAAAAACGCAAGTAATCCTTCAACGGATCTGGTAGTGCACTTTGTCGGGACGAGTTATGAGATATGACTTAAGTTCTAAGTTTGAAGTGATGATTCTTCGGGAATGTTATTCTCCTACGCGATGCAGGAATTTTATAATGCCGAATAGAGCTGAAATGACTTGAATTAGAACTAAAAGGAAGGAGCTAGAACTTGAGACGAGCTTGTTTGCGAGTACATTCATATTTATGTTTAACGTACATACATGTGTTGATGTCACGCGTGTTTATACTTCGTTTGGACTACTAACGGTGCAGAGTTTTTATCAAGATATTTACAGCATGCATTTGACTTTTGATCTAACGAACTTCAATTGAAAGTGACATTTTAAGACCAGCTTGAAATTACTATTTGTCCATAACGGTGGTTTTTAAAATAAATTCACATCTTTAAATTTATTTGTAATTGAGACTTGGATTTCATTAAAAACAATAAGGAAATTGAATCAAAACTTGAAGAAAAGTGCACCGTACTTTTTTCTGGCCGATATTCCGTTAATAGTATACCTTCAGACTAACATGTAATTAAAAAAATAATATAATTATGTAAAGTATCCTTCATTGAACTATTTTAAAGCACCATAATCTTCAAGAATTGTTCTAAAAAAAGTCACATGAAATAGTTAATAATGATGCTTCAGGTGTTTCAGCCTTTAATTTTGAAAAATCAGAAATTTTTGCAGCTCCGTACTATGCAATCTTACGACGCAGACCATTTAGCCACTGTCACACGCTAAGTTATGCAAAGAAAAATTCCGAAATTTACTTTTTAAATTGAATATTCTTCAATTCTTTTACATGCGGAAATCCGTGCAGATCAGCGACAGTTCGTTTATCGAACATTGCATTTTTGCGCGTTTCGATTGTGTTTAGAGCGCCAAGGCCACAGACGGTCGTTAGCGCTCTTTCCTTGCACGGCAACCCGTTGAATGCGGCAAATTTTCCTCCTTAACTTTTCGCATGATTCAAAAGGCTATTGTTGCACCGCTTGTGCAGTGCCCACTGCTGCATTGACAACTGCATCGTCCAGATGCTGCTCAGTTTATAGCCATTACTAGGAGAGGAGTAAGTTGAAAGTGCGCTCCAGGTTATTTTTATTGTGGACATAACTTGCTCTTTCTTTTGGTATGATAGTATTTATCACTAATTGAATGGTAGAGTACATGTGATGTAGTAAGGCCGAATTGCTGATATTTACACTATTTAGTGTCCTGTTGTATCGAACACAGTTTTAACTAATGAGGATTATTGAAGTGAAAAAGGATTTACTACAACAGTTTAATTCTTGTGGTCATGAACGCAAAGAGTTTACTTTCTCTATGAACAGAATAAATGCGAGGTGACTGGATTTGTTAACTATATATACCACAGAAAACTGCAATGCATGATGCCATCTATTAAGAACAGCTACAAAGGATAAATGTGATGAAATGAAACGAATACTTTCGTGGGGTATTTTCGGTGCGAGCTTTGACGAAAATCAATTTCTCAAACTCTAAATATCAACGATATTCAACAATCACCTTCACCTTGACGAAATTTGAAACATTAACTCTTATCGCATTCCTAGTAGTATCAGATATTAGGAAGAATACGTATAAATATCGAAATACGTATATTAGAAACTTCGTTCCAGAATTACTATTTACCAACTTTATTCATCATCTTGGGATGCCAGAAATTTTTCGTGTGAATTTTAGTGAGTTTTATTGAGGTGAGCAATATCGAGTACCACACCTACGTGAGCATCAAGCAAGCACTCTGGCGTCGTCCAACGTCTACAGGCGCATGCCAACACTGCTGCCAAGTGAGCCTCCCTCATGTCCGTATAAATTTGTAGCTCTCAGCTCTTAGCGCTGCTCGAGAAAGCAAGTTAACCCTGACGAAAGTTACCCAGTGCTGAGAGAACCAATGCCATCCGGTTTCTTGAAAACTGAAAATGGAATTGAATTCCGCTCTGCAAATTGTTGATCCCTCAGAGGTTAGGGCTCCAATCCTCTCCAGCTGCGACTGTTGGTGTTTCTTCCTTTCTAGCAGGCCTGCACAAAACCTACTACTCTCTCTTTCGAAAAGAAAGTATCTCAAAGTTGCGCTTTTTCTCACCCTGACGCAATTCGTTTACCGCAATGATTATTTTTGAAAGCTCCTAAGCGTTAATTCTTCAGTTGCTCTCGAACAGACAGGACAGTTAAAGCTATTACAATGAATACTTCTTGACTCTAATGAAGAGTATTTCGTGTATAAGCCATTGAGATGTCGTTTCACAGTACATAACGACAGACTCAGCGACCACTAAATTATGAACTTACTCGTTACACACTACGGCCACATTCAAGTAAAATTTAACTCTTTGATAATAAATTGTTATTCATGACTCTGTAAATAACCCGGCAGATGCTCAAGGTAAATAGTGCTCATAAAAGATGGCATCTCACTAATGAACGTAACTTGCAACGAACTTTAGTTTTAAGCTACTTAATTATAAGCATGCTGCAACAAATGAAGCGCCATTTTCTGCGGCAAACAGATCATTTGAATAGAGATACTAATTTATTTTTAGAGAAGTATAAAATGGAACAGTGGAAGTACTAGGACTCCTATGAAAAACCAAATTACACAAGCACACAGGTGCATTAGAATATTTTATCAACAACATCTAGTGAATGTTTTTTTAACATAGCAATCAAAGGCTTCAACTTGAGAGCCTTATGTCTTGTCAATCTGATCCCTCGCAAAATACCCCTTTGAGGCTGGAGAAGTGTACGTAGAAGCGCTTCTGATCAATGCGTGTTGTCACTTCGTAGTGCGGTCCACACAATTCTATGTTACAACCACGTGTCCTTGCGATACATTTTTCTTCCAATAAGAACCATTCCAGAGGCTTTGCTAGAAAATCCAATCGCGTAACTTTATAGGCGAATTTAATGCAGCGCTTGGAATCATTCCTGAGTAATTGCCAAAAAGTACGGTCAGGCATTCGTACGGGATATCTTTTTCTTCACCTAGTGTAACATCCATAGCATTTACAGAAGAAAGAGATAATGCCACCCTTCACTAAAGGGCGGCATTATCTATCGACGCGGACGACAACCCAAATATTTAAAAAGTGTTGCAACGTCAATTAAGACAATGCTATCCTTTGTCAGTAACAAAAACAAAAGCCAAAACCTTACATTATCTCACTGGAGGAAACCTAGATCAGAAAACAAGAGATAACTTGGAATTACGATGCGTATAATTAGCTTTACCTCAACTTTCGCGCAAAAGAACATGCAGAGTAAGAACTTCAAAGAAAAGGCACATTCCAAAGCGGGTGTGGTATCCTCGCTAACGAAGAGATACAATTTGGGCGAAAAATTAGAACTAAGCGGTTTTTGCGGGCAAATTATCTCGTGTAGTACGTAATGAAACGCTCCGACCGGCTACGTGAGGCAAACTTGACGCCATGGCAAATGGTTTGCACACGAGCGGCACACTTCAAGTCGAGCCATTAAGTCGCAAATTAATTTGAGGCTCCCAGTAACGTAAGCCGTCATTATGGTCTGCTGGGGGCTGACCAGCCCAGCATTGGGGAGAGATGCATTGCGCTATTTCGACTGCCTTCAGCAAGGGCTGTGTTTTGGTGACGCTGGCAAGACATGATACACTTCATCACGAGCAGCTCAACTATCTGTAGCAGTCGGACTTGCGGGCGTCGTATGCAATGCCTGCGATGACTTATCGAAAGAACCTAGGAGCTGAAAAATTGTCTCAAAAATTTGAGTGAATTCATTGTTCCTCAATTTTACTGAATGTGAAGAAAATTAAATTTCTCCAGCATGAATGATTTATAAAAGAAAGTAGAGCCTATACATTTACAAAGAAAAAAACTTTTATTTTTAGGGCACTCGAATCCCTTTTGAAATAAATCAATATGGATATGAGAGGAAGGTTTAGTAAAGAGCTATTTGTATATACCTCATTGAGACTTGACTCAAATTTTACTGCAAAAGTTAAAATTTGCAATTAATTTTATAAAATAAATTTTTTTCCCTGATCAAACCTACAATAAATATGAGCCTTGAAACCCCACTGCAGACACTTTATAAGTCTTGCTAATTTTTCGTTAAATTCACATCCTCACAAATTGCATGTGAATTCCTGCTCCAATTAAGTAAATCAGGTTGTGCCAATTACGGCCTTCATTTACGGCCATTTCGCCCGGCAACATTTCTAAAGCACAGTGGAGGGAATTAAGGATAACTGAAAAGTTCTAACTACTCTGGGGCTTTTAGGGTAGTTTTCTAAGGGGGCTGATGACAGACTAGAAGCACTGATACACGCTGGGCTGAAAACAGTCTTGAAGTGCTGATAATGCCGCTTTGTAGATCATTTTACGGAATGATGCTAAGGATGATCCTGAAGTGTGCTGATCATATCCCTGATTCCTTTTGAAGACGGCTCACAATTGCAGATTATTTTTCTACTCCTGAGTTACGCTTAACATGTTCCCGAAGTGCTACAACTGTCGCATCGCAGACCACATCCCCGTGCCGAGCAAGACGATGACCGGGAAACACGACAGAGAGGCGCCGGAACACACTGTGCACAACAAGGCGCTTTATCGCCTTAGAAGATTGACTCAGTAAGGTTTGATCTGTTAACACCAACTGGATATATCCAAACGTTGGCTGCCTCCTGATTTGAGATGCGGATAAAACTACCTTCGATGCGACAGAGAGGCTCCCTCTGAAGCGCTAGCAAGCCCTCTACAACTACCACTACAACACGACGGTCACGCGCTGCGGCGGGGGAGTTCGCCACACGCTGATGATCAATTGCGGCGCACGGCTGGTGGTGCGGCGACATGGCCGCGTCTAGACAGGCCCTGGCGCCGCGGCTGGAATGTCACCCCCTCGAGCTGTGCTGTGCTGGCATTCATGCATCGACCAGAGGCTTCGGCGGAGGGAAAAGAGGAGCTCTTATTTAGCCCCGCAGTTACGCGGAATATTAATGCGCAGTTTCAATGCCCGACGCACGGAATATTTGCGGGAACGCGTGCGGCTTGTGGAAAAATGAGAGAAAGGTAGCATGAGCGTGTGAATTTATGCTCGCCAACAATTTCTGGATGTGCTCGATTGCTTGGTGGATCGCCCATTCGAATTTTACGTATTGCCTTAGCGGCAAATTTTCTAACTGTTTTATGTTACGTTCAATTCCGATCCAGCTATGAACTGACCACGTGAATGGAAACTTTCATGTATAACTCAATTAATTCTTTATTATTGAAGGATTTATCTTGCATTGATTCAAAATAAGTATTTAATTAATGAAAACGCTCCTTCATTCCACTCCTATGAAAAACGTGAATCATGTATTGAAACTGAGCATCTTAGTAAATGAAATGACGGTCTATTTCAAGCTGCAGTGGCATAGCAAGGCGTTTTGGCCTCGTAAATTTAAGCAGTAATGTTCCTCATTGGGCATCATTTTGCCCTCAGATCAGGTCAAGAGGATCCCTTCGCTCAGAGGTCTTATTTAAGCACGGCAAAGCTAAAGAAACCTAAAGAATAATAAATAATAAATTTAAGGATGAGTTTCTACCAGGGTCACTAGCAATTTGCAACTATGGACCCCCCTAGCTTACACTAGGTAATCAAAGAGAAACCTAAGGAATAATATTAGGGCAGTGAACTTCTATGAGGATTCAAAACTTATCGAACACGTTGCTTTGCTGTACAGAGAACGAACTAACACAAATATACATTCTACTCAACCTAGCTCGTATTTCACGTAAGCGAAATCTGTCCCTTTGTTCCCTCTGACCCTCACATCAACTTGATATTGACGATGCACGCAATGATCCAATCAGTTTTATCGAAAAAGTGTAAACTTGAAAATGAGATTTATTATCGTCAGAAACGTGTATTATTACAAGGACACCGACCAAGCCAAGTAATAGCTGCTTGATATGCACACTCTGGTAACATTAATTCTGCCAGTCGAGTTGTATGACAGCCTGGCTACTCTACTGTGTGAGTTGAATATTAAGTCCCACAGTATAAAAGCGTTTAAAACTTCTGAGAAATTTCACAATATTTCTGCAATTTTCGGAATTTTACAAGGATTTATAAATTATTTTAAACTCCAAAATAGGTAACGTTAATGTACACTCTTCTCTCTTACAACCCTTGAAGATTTCGCAAAATCCTTTCTCAAATGATGCAATTTTCATCGTTTTAGAAATGGAGATTACTGCCAAAAAAGAGACAAATTTAGGGCACGCATGCATGTTGAACGGCAGAGGGTGAGTCACTGGCATTAATTTCATGAAATTATTTAGCCAATTATTGAAAAAAAATTTGCCCAAGGTATTTTGAACATAGCATCAGCATGCTAAAAGTAAGAGGTTCAAGGCGTCACAAGCCTAATGAAATACTTTAAGTAAGCCTTTGGAATGACTGTTTTATATTTTGCATCTATTCTTATGCTGAAATAACTCCTTAAAATCTCGTTTCCGTTCAGGTTCTGCTAACTTGATGAGTGGTATTTAGAAATATAAATCCTGGATTATATGTTTTGGTTTGTGTTTCCTTGCGACTAGAGCTCCTTAGAATATTTTCGTCCGTGTTTCCCGTACTCAAACAAAATTCTGCCTGCTAAGACAGAAAGCAATTGGTTACTACGAAATTTTAAGCAATGCTTATCATGCAAAGAAAGTAAACAATCATTTTGCATACATGAGAATTTTCTTCACTTTCGTTCTTTAATTAAGAGATAAAGAAATTTACAACAATTATATAGGTCAAATGTGCTGGCATAAATTTTATGATTTGCATGCTTACAAATTCTAGAGATAAATACTTGAAAACTCCATTACTTCACCACGAGCTATAGAAAAAACTCTACGCAAACTGCATCCAAATTTAATTACCGCAACTATTCTCGACGTCGAGATTTAGTAAGCGGCGTCTGGCTGCCGTGACAGTTGCACTAGCTGCCAAGTTAAAAGTTTATTGTCATGCTACATCATATTCAGCTCTGTGTTTCTCCATGACTTGCAGGTTTTGTGCATTTTCTTCTGAAAACTTATTAGGATTGAAGAGTTTATGAGTTGAAAAAACTCGAGCCAATCCAACAGTTAAATATTTGCTAAGCTTTAAGATCTGTTTTTTTCATCATCAAGAACACAATTCTGACGATGAAAAAATCAAGCGTTGTTGTAATCCTAGAGAGCATTATGTGTCAAAATCTCATCCTTCCAAATTAG
>JACJUY010000058.1:372114-382707 GCA_014220935.1 Platorchestia sp. MABIK
AACAACCCCAGAAAAAGTGCAGTCTCGCAAGCCCACCTCTTAAAATGTAAACAAACAGAAACAACCCCAGAAAAAGTACAGTCTCGCAAGCCCACCTCTTAAAATGTAAACAAACAGAAACAACCCCAGAAAAAGTGCAGTCTCGCAAGCCCACCTCCTAAAAATGAAAACAAACGGAAAAGTACAGTCTCGCAAGCCCACCTCTCAAAATGTGAACAAACAGAAACAATCTCAGAAAAAGTGCAGTCTCGCAAGCTTACCTCCTAAAAATGAAAACAAACGCACTTGCGCCTGCGATGCCCTCACTCAGAGGTGGCTTGGCGGCAAGGTCGCCTAGTGAACCCTGCCATCAACATAAAAAGGACACTCCGAATATAACTCGCCTCTCGAGACTGACCTTGCCTAGCCTGACCGTCAGCGACAGCCAATGTCTCTATAATCTTCCAGATCGTTAGTTCCTGCTATCATCTAATCAAGTTTCTCAGAGGCCAAATCTTTGAGCATTTTCTTCCCGCATCTGCAGGAATCAAAAGGGACACAGAGTGCAGCAGGCTTCAGCATATCCGATGTTCCCGTTTGTATCCCAAGAACTTAAAGCACATGAATTTCCCGTCGTGTACTGCTTATTATTTAAAACAATTGCTGCTTCACGAGCTGCGGTCGAAATGATTATTGAAATGTTTCGCTCGTTTGGTGCCATATCACGATTCGTGAAGCAACTCAGATTGGGATGGTAGCACTAGGCTACAGCATTGTTTGATCTCATTGGCCGGTGAGTGATTTTTTTTTCTCAGAGTGGAATAAAGAAAAAGGACGGGCCAGCTGTTGTTGCAACATAATACTAATCAAATAAATTTCATTCACAACTTTCATACAATGAAGCACGTCCATGGAGAAAGTTTTCTGCTACTGAGAAATATTTTGAATCGGGACGATGATTGTAAATTGAAAAGTAATTTTTATATTTTAAAAAGAAAGAATTTCGGTTACTGATCAAGCAACATACAGTTTATCCGTGGAATACGCATCATACGTTTCTGCGTTCTTCAGCTTATACGAATAAAAATAGTTTCCGTTATTCACAGTTACTCATAACTGGAATCAAGCATGCAAATAGATGAACAACTAGGACCAATTTTCCTCCCTGTAAGTGGAGGTTCCCATGAGATGATGTGCACATCGAGGATCGATTGTTTTCAAATCTATCTCTAATGAACCAATAAGTCATACACAAACAAAAATCCCTGATGTTCAAACTCAATCCATCAAAATTTATACTACAAAAGCGCGCTCCTTGTCATTATTTGCCAATGACATAAAGTGAGAAAATAATTGCTTCTCATCCGAGACAATTACCGATAACTTCCTTGATCTCAAATGCCTGTTCCGTAAATGCAACAAGTGGAGGCTTTGCACAGGAAATAATTAGTCACGCTCTCCAGCAACAAATACAGGCTTAACCTTAAGCTTTACTTTGACAATTATTTCATGTTTTTGGCTGTGGTGGAGCTGGAATTCGGTCATATTTTGCTCTGTTGGCGCATTCACAACCAGTCGACAGAGTTGTTTAATCCAACTCAATAGCATTCGGATTTGTCATCCAGTTGGATTAGAAATCCCTACGCAACTAAATCGAACGTATCATTCTTTTTCTATTTCAGTTCTTGCTCCGCTAGACTTGAACAAATCAATTTTTACCATTTTTATACCGGTGATTGCACAAAAACGGAACACGAGAGTTCCATTTTTCTTGATAAAATATGGGTAAATGTCAGCAGCCAGCGATTGGTTTTATTCTTTCTCCAATTACTGATAGATATAGCATTAGTTCAGAGTTACGTTGACAAGTCATCATCTGCGATAATTATACTAAAGTTATTCTTCACAAGCAATGACATAGCACGGCAATCACGCTGTTATTCAATTCAACTACTGTTAAGATTGGAATAAGGGAATTTACATTTTTCGAACACCTCTTTAGGAGGATTACTAATGCAATTTACTACCAATCAGGAGGATTACTAATGCAAATCAGACGGTTATTTTTTATCGATTATTCTAACCCACTGAAGCTTTCTCTAGTTTTTCTTCCGAGAACGTCGCAGTCCAACCTCGCTACCAGCTTCAACTGTTGATCTTACTGTAGAACCAAACCTTGATGATAATTTCGTCATTTGAAGTTTTGTGAGTAGTTTTACCATCATTTTCTCAAACACTTGTGCGTGATATTCATTCTTTATTTATTGATAAATAAATACCATTCGGCAAAAAGTTAGCTATAGAATACCTGCTCTGGAATATATACTGAAAGTTCCTTCTCGTCAGCCAAACAACTGCATACCTACGTGTCCAGAAACTAACAATGTTAGTTGACTCTACTATTTGGGACATTAGTATTCTCTTCTTTGAATTTGAAAAAATCAGCATAAAAGAAACAGTTTCTGCGATATCAGTATATCCCTATCATGTGACTCAAAAAAATACTGAAACACCGCTGCGATATCAGTATATCCTTATCATGTGACTCAAAAAAATACTGAAACACCGCTGGGATATCAGTATATCCTTATCATGTGACTCAAAAAATACTGAAACACCGCTGCGATATCAGTATATCCTTTTCATGTGCCTCAAAAAATACTGGACACCTCGCTTCATGTGCTCGTAGATAAATAATTGTTCATTTCGAGTAATGAGTGTATCTCACCCTCGCTTTTCTCACCCCTCACTAGCCTCCCTGCCCCCTCCATCGAGTTCATAGAACCTACATTTTGCTCGTCCTTTTATAATTAGCTTTTGTAAATCTGCTCAAAAACCAGAGAGTGGGAAATTAATCTTAGCTCTCCATGGAGCTGAACAATTAAATCTGAAAAAAAAATTCTCTCTTATCCTAAAGAAGAAATGCTTTAATATTTAATGGGATTCGTAGTCCGTTCTTTGTTTCCCTTCTAAAGAAAGAAAGAGGAACTTAAACGCTTTCTCAGCGCTTGATATAAATTAAAATAAATTAACATCTCATGAAAGACACTTCGGCGTTTAATAAATTCGTGAAATTCTCCGTGGACTCGAGGTGCAGTTTGTGCGCACTTGAAGATCACCGCTGCCTGAGTTTGGTCGTCTTCAGAGCTCTTCTTATTTGAGAGAAGTTAGAGAAAGTTTGGCTTCATTGAATCAGGCATTTATCTTGGAGTCACTGGAACTGACTCGTGAAAATAATATTCTTGAAACTTTTCCCTTGAGAATAAAGAAAGGGAATGGTTTACTCCGTAAAACAGTTCACATCATTTTAAACTGAGTGAAAAATTATCGACCCCCGTCAAGAAAAACTACGACTTAAGTTCCCAGCTTGCGGATTTCTTGGTTATTAAAATCAAAATTTATCGTCATGCAGTGATGCATGCTGACGGGGACCTGTCGTGCTTTGCAACCTGCGAATAGCTTAAAAAAATTTATGCTACTCGCACTGTCGAGCATGTTTCCTCCTACACTTGCAGCACTGTCGAGCATGTAGGAGGAAACTTATCCACTGCTTTAAGATTGGATCGAAGAAGAAAACAATGACCGGAACTGAAATCTTCGATCTGCTTTAGTGAAGGTACTACTGATGCAACACGAAACAAGACAGCGACACACTTTCACACTAGAGTGTTAAGGATACCTTGTAGAACATTCATTTTGTCAAAGCCTCAAAAGTCTCCCATATTTTATCTAAACGCTGAACTTCATTGAATCGTTAAACGCATCGCATAATGCACCAATGGAACAACATCGTTTCCAAATCCACACTCAAATACTCCACGGGAGGGGCCAGACACCCTTCATGACCAAATTTAGGCATTGTAAGCGCTGGAAATAATTACGTATAACGATTTAACGGCGTCGTTCGCTCTCAACAAAAACGGTTTATATCTTAAGAACAACTGTTAACTTATTACGTGCCTACAGATGCTTCAGTTTCCGACAAATAGTCCGCACACAGTTCTGTTCAGGAATTAATTATGGCTCTGAGTTGCTGATAAAGTATAAAACTTTTCTTGGTAGTCGGAAGTGACTGAGGAGAAGTGCTGCTTGAAAACCTTGAATCTAAGCCTGCAACTGACTGAACAGCGGTAGAGCTGTGGGAATGATATGCTTCAGATGCATGTTTGTTCAGAAAGTAATACTGAATGAAATGTTTATTTAAATGCTAATCGAAATCGAGTGCTCCTTTGAATGCAAAGGGTCTAGTTCACATGTCTATAAATTGTCCTGTTCTTCACAAAGCGTTGTTAAGCTCGTATCAGAACGCATGTTAATTAATTGGGCTCGAAATGAAGTGATTTTTATCAAAGCGTTAAATGAAATTACAGTACAACAGTAATGAGTTATAAAAAGTTCTTGTCTGGAATCCGCAACAAAAATGAACGTTCTTAAATTAAATTGCGAACACATCATACAGTATATTCAAATATGCCATTTTTTGGTAGTATTCACAGGCATCTGATTATCAAGCATTGCTTTAAATGCTTCACTTTAAACTTCTGAACCAAAAGAACTTTGGAATTTTAGCTTGGAAATAAAAATAACATAATAATAACATAAAAAAATAGCATAATAATAACATAATAATAACATAAAAATAATAACAAGGAATATATTGCATTTTTCTATGACACCATGGCAAACTTGTCAATTCTGTGCGTAAAGGCTCGAGGTTTCGACACAGCTTAACTAAAATCACATTCATAAGCTGATTTCTTTGCAAAAAAAGTTATTCGATCTGAGCTGGTGAACTGATCCGGTACATGCAGCTATTTTGTCATGTCCATGAAAAGAAGCCATGGGAAATATTTGCAGTAGGTGCGACTCAAATTTGGGCCGTGCGAAGTGGCAGCTGGTTCGAGACTGATAGATCTGGTTGAGTAGGATGTAAGGCTCTTCTATTTTAGAAATAAATTGAATATTTTTTCATTCTAGTGTGCTCAAATCACTAAATGTGGCAAAAATTAACCTGGATTATTCCTGATTAGAAAAGGGATATAAGTAAATGTATTATATTAAAAACAGAGCACTCTTTACATTTAATTTATAGAGAATATTTTTTTTTTTACTGCATTGGAAACATCGCTATTCAGCGAAGACATTGAACTAAATTCCAAACAGATAATTGGCTTAACTGGAAGCTGAATACTATGATCGACTTGAGCAAATATATTTCAAAAAGTGTATCCTAAATAGCAAAGTATCCCATGGGGAACATTTATACTGTAGTTTGATGCCGTGCAACTTGCTCTTGTTCCTCCACAACCCTTTCGTGCAGCAGATAGCAGGAATATCGCGCAGTTGTGCATCGTTATTTTATTTCTGAAAGGATCAGATGTGCAAACAACCCCGCACTTTGTATGATATATGCTGAAATTAAATTTGACGCGCACCAAGACACTTCCAGGTGCATTTCAGGCGCTGTAGAAATGTTCGGTTGACATGTTCGAGGGGAAGATGTTAGTCTCACTTCGTACGTAAGACAGCTAGAAATTTTGATCACCATCATAACGCTTTTTAGAGTGTGTTTAACACGTCAAAAAAAAATGAAAACATAGACGCGGAACAAGTCTCTCGTACACATATTAGAAACTCCCAAAATTCACAAGAAATTGTTGTCACAAATCAAGACTATGCTGAACAAACTCTAGAATTTTTTCCATACTCAAATACCCTGAGTTACTCTGCCTGTTGCCTCTGCCACGTCCTCTCGAAAAATTGTTGTCACAAAACTATACTGAATAAACACATTTATATGCTCAACAAACTCTTGAAACTTTTCGATGCTCAAACACATTGAGTTACTCTGCCAGCAGTTTGTATCAATGCTGCTCCAGGCACGTCCTGCCTCTCCACAGCAGCACCGGGCGACCTGTCCTAATGCCCTGAGCCAGCCAAGATGAACTGGTCACCCAGGAAATGACCCAAAATTTACTCGCTCGGATCACGAGGAGCTGCACCAGATTCTAGATTTGTTTGGCCGTCAAGAGACTCAAGATTTAAAAGTAGAACTAGACAACGGATTTGCGTAGAAATAATCTGCACTTCGTATTTCGGCGCAACAAAAAACTCAAAAACTTGACAAGGCTATAATTTAACTTGATATCAGAATGTCTCGATAATACAGTGTTGTATAATAAGAAAAAAAAAATGAATCCTAGTATGGGGCAAATTTGTTGCATGACGTTACTGACCTTTCAATTGTAGCAGGGAAAACCCCTCTTTACGATACAAATATAGGTGCTTATACGGAAAAAATCGAGAGAAACGACGTCAGATTGCGCGAAAGAATCGATCCACTCCTGTGTTTGACGTGCTCTCATCGTTAATTCAGTATACGGTAGCCTGTCGCCCAGGACCTCGAGCTTAATTGTTTTCCTGCTCCACTAGACAGGAGAGTGGCATGGGTGGAATTTTCACCAGGAGAACTTTTGAAATTAAAACACTTCAGCTTAATGGTACCTAGTTTTGTGTCCGTGCTTTGATATTCAGTGTCAATTTAATGTTTCTTAGGGATTTGCTCGTCATCGACAAAGTCGGATTTTGACGGCTCTGTTACGCAAATATGAAACCTGAACCTTTCTTCTCCGTTATGTTTATCACCGGAAGTTTTGTGTCCATTTGGTTTTGATAATGGATGTTTCACGTTTGGAATGTTTATCACGGTTTGGAAGTGAATAAAATAAATCCAGAAGCTTATGGAATGATTGCATAGTACTTCACTTCAAGAACTTGTGCACAAATTAATTCTCAAACCCATACTCTGATGGGAATGTTTGAACCTCTTTTTCCTCGATTATAAATTGGCTTCTTTTTTTAAAAATTTTGATGAAAAAAGATTCCTTTCACGTCACACACGCATTGATAATAAATGTCATTGATTGTCTTTCGCTAAGAATCCATTATAGTTCTAAATGAACTTGACAGCTTGATAAAGAACAGTTCTGACAGCGGAAGTTAGTACTCCTAGTTGCCTCCTGCTTTCGGTTAGGTAGAGAACATTTTCATGTTCGATGAGTGGATAAATAACTAACGAAATAATGAACTGAATGATACTTCCTGGTAACACAATTAAGAGTGTTCCTGCATTTGAAGCAAAGTGTGTGCATTTCTTAAGATCAAGTAAATGCTTCATTGAATACCCTGCGGTAACTACGAGTTGTCCGTACACACTTCAATGCTGTTTTCAAAAACAGGACCTTTAAACTGGAACTCTTCAAGTAAACACCCTCCATTTATTCTGGAATTACTTCGAAAAAACGAATAATTTTTTTTTGCGAAACAATTGGAAGATGATTAAAATGTTTGCTAAAGAATTATGCTTGAAACCTACGACGCGTGTTCGAAGATGCCATCGTCAGGAAGTGAGCATTCTCCCCTATTTAACCCCCTTAATCCCAGCTACCGAGAGCAGTTCATGTGCACCGTAGCATTGTTACAACTCAAAATCTGGTCTTTCTACAGTATACGCCAGCAATTGCACAAATAAACTTATTTGATCTGAGTACGTTCTGTGAACGAGCTGTCTTTCTCCCATAATATTATTGGAAATAACGAAAGAATGGAAAGCTCACAACGTTTTATTTGCTTAGTCTGGAACTCAATTTCCCCGATGTTTCCATCACAAAGTTAAAAAATCGCTCATTTTTGTTTTTTTCTATCGTAAAAACTTTTTTTTCACGCACACTTAACTGTGTAGTCCTCAGTTTGATGCTGCAGAACGACTTGTTTCATTTTAATGCAAGAATTGGAAAACTGTAAATCATGACGAACACATTCACAAAACGCTCAGCAACCAGTTAAAATTAGATAGTTAATCAGAAGTAACTGAGCATTTCAGTAAATAAAATTACTACTCTGGCCCACTGCTTTAATAAGAAATTTATCGCAGCCCAAGTGAGCGTCTCATGATTTCGTATCCCAAAATGTAAATCAATGAATGTAATCTAAGATTAGGATTTATGAACCAATAATCTCTCGTATTTTTCACACATCGTATTATGAACAAGCATTAAAATTTATTTCTGCACGTGTGCTTGTTTATTTATTTCAGAGGTGCTTGTGGTGCACTGTTTTCTGTAAATTATGTTTGGCAATCCCTTTCTCATTACTTGAAATCATTTGGAACGGTATTTTAGGTATTTCATTAAAGTGGGTTAGATCTTTTCTATTTACCTTACAAATCGCAAACATTTCTATTACATTCCTAGCAGCTGATTCCAACCACTGCCCGAGGAATTAGAATATTTTGGGTTTTTCATCGCAAATCAGATATAAGTAATTTCATAATAAGAAATTTTCAAAATCCAATAAGTTACCTTTTCTAATGTGCTTTCAGGAAATATTTAGGTTTTGTTTGCTGCCATTTTGAATTTAAAATGTTTTTGTTAGACTCGTGCGACACCTTTTACTCGTTTCAGGCTCCACAGAATTTTTTGCGCCAGCATTATTTAGGTAAAAAATTCGAAACTAAGTTTTTGTTATGTGGTAAAGAAATTTCCCCGAGCTGGTTACTAGGTACGCACTTGTTAATATGTATCCATGAAAAACTAGTTTCGAATTTTCGAAATGTCAATTTCTTATAGTTGCAAATATATTTAACCCCAGTCACTATACTTTCAATAATATCAACGACGGCCGCGAAAGCCTTAGCTCTTGTGTGAATATAAGAAGGGACTTTCCTTTACGGTATTTTTCAGAAGTATTTACAGTATTTAAAAGCATTCAGCCTCGTGTCCAAAAGAATAGATTTGAAGTTTATTTTGTCTCGATTGAACATTCAACAACAGCCGCAGCTATTGTCTCCTTCTTCCCGATTGTCTATCAATTTAGGAACTTTATATTAAAAATATTTAAAAATCGAATTGGTTGAATTGAATTTCATGTATCAACATTTTACGTACGTTGACGGGTTTTCTTTCCGGGTTGACGGGTTGACGGGTTTCAAAGTGTTGCTCTGTCAACGTCTCAATGTATTTCCTTTTCATTCGTCAGTAGAGTGTTTAACCTCCTGCCATGTTTTTTTCTAACTTGCACCAAACTAAGATAAGTCATTTTTAGGGCTTAGTTGATTTAACTATTGTTATAGATATCAAAATAGTTATTGTGGTTTTTCCACTAATAAGATTTAAGGCTCTTTGTATTAAGAAACTGTCAAAATCCAATGTGTTGAATCTTTGTACCAGCTTTTCGAAATAAACAGATTTTTTTTTCCTTTTTCCTGTTAACACATCTATTCCTCCTGACCATTAATTTTATGTGTGTATTAGCTCGTGGCGATGCAACCAACTTGCAGAACATCCGCTGCGAGCTGTGTAGCTAAAAAACTTAAATTACTAGTGAACTGCTCTTGACCTTAGATTGGAGTCGCTTGTCCATCCCTATAGGCTTCAATACAGAACGGAGCAATAAGTTTTTACAGCAATTCGATAAGATTCGAAATGCCTTTTTAAAACGCAAAATAAACACCAACAATTATTTTCCGCATAAAACTGCGCGAAGATTTGCATGAACGCACTCTTAAATTCATTAAATAATTACGTTGCTGGAAAGATCCACAGTGAGAAATGATCTGAAGCTCATTACAATAGTATAACAGCAACAGAACTGTCATTGAGCATGTATGAGCATAAATACAGCTACTTCTAATTCTATGTGTTGTGCATGGACATATCCCGCATTCCTTCCCTGGCCGCTCGTCCATTGTATTTCTAGGAAGCGGATATCCATTAACATGTCCAGCCTCTGAATGCCACAGCGGCCATAGAGACGCGTCACCTCAGAGGCTATGCCAGCCTCGTTTTCAGGCGCGACTGTAAACAAGTCTTGGGAACACAGAGCTAGCTGGAAGATGCCATAGTGGTGAGGGCGGTTCTTAGTGGTTCTAGGCCAAAGCAATTGAATTGGCTCAACCGCCGATAATTCATTGATTATTCAAATTCTAAGCCCGTTATATTCTTCTAGTTATATATAGAAGATGTGGGTTGTTTTAGTTGCCCTTTACAGAAATATGAATTGAAGTAATTTGAGGTACGCATTAGAAACTTGGAAGACTCCAAATCTCAAATACGCTGCGCAACAACATTTTTTTCGAAAGCCAATCCACCTTTGTTGATCATTCGCTAGAGAGTACTAGAGGGGCTAATCAGATAAGTAACTACTGAACAGCTGTTTTGTTCTACGCCGACACGTGTATGAACGCTGATCCACACAGAACAGGGCACTGTCAATTCTAAATATTGAAAGACAACTGTAACCATTGTTAACCTTATTGGCTAACAGAACTCCATTACACTACATAGTTTTTATCAGCATTAATTTTCAACAGTATATACTCTGATTGCACTCTTTCCGCTACATTATTCCCGAGAACCTTCGTTGATACAAACGTGATGAAGCTTTGAGCGAAGTTTAAGAGTGACTGATTTTAAGTTACTATGTGTGAATATTATGGTTCTTTTAAATCGCCTAATTTCAGGTGCAGGTACTAATAATAAATACTACCGATATTGCTGAATTAAAGCAAGAAGCATTTAGGAGCAAGTGTACACGACCCGTCAAAAATGACAGGAT
>JACJUY010000058.1:382892-414166 GCA_014220935.1 Platorchestia sp. MABIK
TTTTATAGCCTGATAAAATTTTAAAAAATATGCCATATCTTTTTCCTCTTGATAAATTGCATTTTATTGAACAATAAATTCAATTTTCATTACGACAATATTTTTTGACTTGGAATCAAAAGTGAGCGGATGCCAGATTTTTTTCATCACTATTCAAATAGAAATGAATTATAAGGAATCTTGCAGACAGAAGATATATATAAATGTTTATACATATGTATAAAATAGCAAATTATTTTAATGCGAATTGAATTGGTATTCAAGTTAGATTATCTCATCTTTTGAATGAAAACCTCCATCGTGACAAATTTGTGGACTATTATTCTCATATAAGACCCGACTACCGTGGGCTGTTCACATGCAACAAAGTATTTTTCCAACTCAGAATCTGTTCTCAGAAATTCATCTTATAAACCCATTTCGGTTGAGTGTGTTCAGTAAGCGAGCGAGCTGTCTTTCTCCCTCCCAAGCACACCTGTTTCTCTTGACCTCCATTATTGACGTCATTATGAAGGTGTCGTCCGTGTTTCTCCATAGACTTCCAAAGAGAGCGAAGCAAATAGTTTTAGCCACAATTTGAAATACTTCGAAGTGCATTTTAATTGTACAAAACATACGCCAACAAGTACCCTGAAAGTACTGCGTTTTCATTCAGAATCCTTTGGAGAGCTCATTTTCATAATGTTTAAGCGGACTAACATAAGGCAGTATGAGGAAATGCTCGAAATCGAGCACAACCGTCGGTGAACTTCTCAATTTAAAAGCTTGTTCCAAAGGTTGAGTGTTCTTTCAAATTGGCGATGTACAAAAAAAGGGTACAGGCGCTTGAAATTGATGAAATGTGGCTCTAATTGAAGTAGCTATACGTAAAAGAATATAAAAATAGATGTTACAGGAGCGTTTCCTGAAGTTAGGGAATGCAGAAAGCCACAAAAACTAAAGGGGGCAATCCTAAAGCTTTTCTAGATTATGCAGGACTCACTTAAATATTTAGCTTAATACTGGGAAATTGAACATGATTTTCTACTTTCTAAAGTTAAAAATCTGTTTTGCCAGTTTAACACAAACCTCAGATAAGCGCTATAGATCGTGAAAAAATGTATACATTCGCATGAACTTACCGTGAAATGCCATAGAAGTCACTGAGCCTTTTGGGATCAACGATTAACTATATTTATTAGATGCAATAAATGCAAGTAATTATTAAACGTATGTATTGCTTGTGGTAAACAAAATGCTTTAAAATGTCAAAAAATCTTTTAAAATTTAAAATCATTCATACTAAGTTAGTACAAGTATGTCTCAAATGCAAGTCGCGAAACATAATCACAACTCCCATCAAAAAAACCTGTACGAACAATTCAGAAGAAATCATCGCTCCAAAATCAAAATTCATTCACGGCCCTGAATAGGCGGGACTGAAGAGGTACTGGGAACTGAACAAAAGTAAATGAAATGCCTAAGAAAAAAACACAGCAACACTGACCTTCCTCTCTGCGATATCGCGACGCTGGTGTAGCGCCATGAAGATATTTAGATGATTTCGCCATCCCTTTCTGTGGATTTTCGAAGATAATTTCACTATCGCGCGTCATTGTAAAAGCTTCAGCATCTCCGAGTTTCTTCACCAATCCGGATTCCAGGACAGAGCCAAAAGGGTTCATCATTTTAAAATCCCCTCCGTCACCAATACGGCGAGCGATATGATGCCTTTCTTTTGGAGGAACATCAATTTTAGAGATCGTCATCTTCGCTTCATTGGGTCTTTTCTTGGAGAACCGGAAGCCATGGTGATCAAGGGTGTTATGTGGGCTCGACTTGTTCGATACGGGCTCGTCGTTGACCATCATATCTCTCCTCGGATGCTTTGGCTTCTTTGGCACGTTCCCAGAGAGACTAGGTACGTCTAGAACGGTCAAATCAAAGTCTTTGAATTGCTTCACTTCTACCTTAATGTCTTTTGGTTTCCTTAGTTTCTCTTTTGCGAGTTTTTTCTTGAATTTCTTTGGGATTTTTCTTTTTTCCTTTCCAGAAGAGCCTTCGTGTGGAATTGAAGAGTGATCTCCACCATCGAGGCCGCCTGCCACTGCTTTGTGTTCTGCCATCTCGCTTTTGCTGTCACCGAAGTAAAGCCTCTCTCCTTCAAAGTCTTCTTCGTGGAACTCTTGTAAAACGAATCCCTCAAGTTCAGGCACGTCAAGGGGATCGATGGTTTTGCCGCGCAAGACACGGCTCTTCGGAGCGAATTTCGAGCGCGAGTGTTGGTCCAAATGCTCAAGGTGCTTGCGGTGGACGTGTTTGTGGTGCTGCTTGCGTCGGTGGTGTTGGTGGTGAGTTCCTGTGAAGTGTTTCGAATTTTGAAGTTTCTTTTTTTCATGAGTAACTAAGCCTTCGACAAGCTTTAGTGACATTCCATCCATACCTGACGGGATGACTAAATTTTCCTTGATATCGAAACTTTGATGAGCTTTAGATGCTTTGCGCCTGCTATTCGTTTGCAGTCGGTTAGATCCAGCGTTTTTAAAAGAATCGTGATGAGCCTCATGGCTTTTGAGATAGCTCGAGTGAGCTTTATCCGGTCGATCATGATTCTCCCGAGTGATCATTAAGAACGGAGACGAAGTCATGGGCTCGGCATTGTCGCTGTTTTTGTGACCTGAGTTATGATGATGGTGTTTAGCGCCGCGCCACTTCTGGTGACCACGATGCGCTTCTTTGACAGCCACTTCTGCCACTTCCTGGACGTCACGTGCTGGTTCTTCCTTGAAATGTTCGCTCGAGAGCAAGGGCAGAGTGCTAGGGCTGTAATCGGCTTCGCTACTCACAGCTCTTCGCCCGGCGGAACTATGGTTATGGCTGTGGGAATGGCCTAACACGCCAACGCAAAGGATTAAAAAGAGGGACACGAGCAACAAAGGGCGTGCTGCTCTGTTAGTTAGAGGTAATTCCTCCATGGCGTCTACAAAAACAAAAATTCTTACAGCTTCGAGCGAGTTTAAAATTTATGGTGCAAATTCTCTGGATTTTTCTTTGATAAGAAGCGATTTAGGGAAAATATTGAATGCTAGTCATCCCAACAGGTAACCTGTCGGAAAATATTCAGTTTGGTCAGTCATGATCACAAGCTTTCACGTCCAACGACGGCAAGAACAGCAAATTTGAGTGACTCGAGCTTGACCCTGCGTTATTGTACCCCGATGTACGTTCCTTCTCTGGACACTTCCGACCGAACACTCAGCTCGAGCACCGACCAGATCATGTTCCTGCTAAATTTCCTAGCATAGATTACCAGACTCTCAGTGTTCCTAGCTCTGAAATGAGAGAACGTTGGATTATCATATGATGAGGTGAATGTGGTTCGTGGGATATTTTCTCATTTCATTGCTCAACCTGCACAAGTGGGTTTGTTTTTGAAAAGATTATAAAAATTTTGGCCTGGATTTCCGAGCAGTCTTCGTAGCCGTACGCTTGGAACGTAGGTTTCTGAAGTCGAATTTGCAGCGCTAGGAGCCAATACATAAAATTAAGTTAGCCAAGTGAGACAAGTATTTGTTCGAAAAAGCTCCCTGCGCTTTCTTTATCAAAAAGAAAACGCGCCTCCGCCACCCAGCCGGTGCACCAGCTTTACTTTGAATGACCCCGGAGTGCCTTGAATAAGGCAGAGTTATTCATTAATTTCCATGTTTTTATTGCATGACAAAATCTTTCCCTAAGTTCCAAGGAATCATCAAATAAATGCACTATTCATAGACTGCAATTCGTGCCTGGCGTCAGGCTTCGTGTCATGAGTGAGAGGAAATCTCGTGAATAAAACATAAATAGAATATTAAAAAACTGGATCAAACATCAGGTCTGTTAGCTCATACCTGTTACGAACAATAAAAAATATAGAAAGTAATACATAGGAGGAATAAATTTGCCGATACTTTATACTTCCGACCTCTACTTGTTGAAGCTTTTACATTTTTGCAGCACTCGAGCAACACAAGTTACACAGACCTAATTACACACAAGTTACACAGACGTACGATCACACGACAAAAGTTGCTATTTCAAATACCCAGTTTAAGTTGACGGAAAGAGCGATGTTAATAAAAAGAACACGGTCGATTTTTTTTTTTCGGCCGAATCGTCTACTTTTAAGCAGGATTTTGAAGGGATGAAAGCTAACGAAACACATCGGAATTATTTAAACTGACATACGGTATCGTTCTTCTACATTCAACGTTTGAAATCAGTTTGCACATTTTTCATCGACACATTACACACTGGATATGGAAGCTCTTCGTTAATATTTAATCCCCTGGAGGATGCTTCCGCTTTTATTACTACGACGGCCTTATAACCTTCGGCATTATTCCGCCTTATAGCGAAGCAAATTTAAGTACTTCATTATGAAAATCAAATAAGTATGTTATTTTTACTCTTAAAGACCAGAAAGTAAATAAAGTACAACCATTTTCTCGGCGGTAGTAAAATGAAAATGAAGAGCCACCATTTTAACCCAGTACTCGTCTTCTGAAGTGACGCCGTCACCTAGCGGGTAACACTTTCAAGAAATTACTTCCTGTTGACACGTCAACGCTCAATGCTCTTTTTACGTTCTACAGCGTTAATAGTCTCTCTTATATAACTAACTTATATTTTAGTGAATTGTAAAATGGGTAAAAAAGAGCAACAGAATTAAAAGATTTTTAGAGAGTAATAAATATGACAGACATGACAGCGTTCAATACGGTCCCTCGTAGTAATTCGCATGAACTACGAACATCAAACGTATAAAAACAATTTAATTTTACACTTACTTAATTGTGAAACTAAAAGAATCAGAAAAAAAAATTATATCCCTCCTCTTCTGTTCTTTTGAGAGCTGAAAAGAATTGTGTAAAGTTCCCGAGTAAGAATTTGCTGAACTATTTTTATTCGTTATCAAATTGACTGCTAAGTGCAATTAGAAGGTTTTTGAAAATTTTCTGAAGATAGAAAATGAGAGAAGAGCATGAAATCGGACTATCTAATTAAGTGTGTAAAAGCTTAAATCAGTCATTTAAAATATAAAAATAAAGATCATATGTTAAAAAAAAATTAGTGAAATATTCACAAATACAGACAAATAAACAGTAACTTAACTATCATTATAATTATGATTACAATGCCTTTACAGAAAACGGTTCACTGTTTACTTTCACAATTCAATTATCCTTGCAAGAAGTTTTTGTCAAGGAATATTTCTCGTGATGTCAACCTGGTGCCTCAGTTTTTAACAATTTGCGTCGTTGGAGCGTCTAGTTCACCTTGCAGCGTAAGTTTTTCTGAGTCTACTCATGTCTGTATTCCCCAAATTTGCTTATTTTTCGTGTACGATTGGGCTATAAAAATCACTGTGAATCTGATGCCCTCAAGTCAACTTGGAAGGAATCTCGCTGCCAGCTGTACAATGACAAATTCGTACATCGCGTGAAAACCGTAAACATGAAGTTCTGTGTTCACGGTAGCTCTTGGGTTCTACTGAAGAAATCCATCGACTTTTAAAATCCTCCTGGATCCCCCCGAAGAAGAAGAAGGTAGCTCTTGGTAGCATAGCTCTTGGTAGCACAGAACGGCAGCCTTGCGTTCTGGCCGCTAAACTTTACAACTGGCAACACCTCAATAACACGAACACAATTCACGCAGCTGCACTTGTATTTTCCAGAGGTCTGCTTGCCTTGTTTCCAACTAACGTAGAGGCGGATTTACAATTCCGAGTAATTTGCAGATTGCATTTAAACTGAGACCCAGAATTAACTCGCAAGAGTCTCAGTCGAAAACGGAATTGGCCTCAACAGCGCAACAGCTTTGTTGAGATGTAGGAAAAATTAAGTATTCGATCAATCTTTTATCGTGACTATTTAACATGAAGGAAATATCAACGATATTAATTTAAATGATGTGTGTTGCATTCTTCATCATTTATGCGTCCATTGCATTTTGAGCTATGCTACATTGAAAAAGTGTTCTTAGTCGTTCAAAATTCCCCTCACTCATTTTTGATTTATTATGAAGTTACTGAACATTTCCTGAACTACGGTGAGTGGAAATTCCCGTCAGAGACCTGAGCGGTCGAAATTGGAGTTGAAAATATACGAGGCAAGTCCCTCTGAGTCCGGCCGTAATATTTTGACAGTCGAGTATTATATATTGCGGGACAAGTTTTCCGGGTCAAACTTACTTTACAGTACCAGGCTGCTGAAGCAAAACTTCTATCAGTGAGTACAGCAGAACAGCTTGCATCTAATATTCTAAATATGTACCCGTGAGTACGTTTTACTAGATGATGAATTTCAAAGTTTTCAAGTGTGTGCGTCAGACTCATTCGGTTTTAGACTTGAAGATAAATGTATTCGAAGGAAATCGGAGAACCATTGACAGTATAATACACTTCGTACTAAATTGGAATTAAGGAACTCGATGCCTCCTAACATTCTAGAAAACTATCACGGAACTCTTTAAAAGAGTCCTGAGTGTAATTTCTTATTGAGATATAAAGGAGGCTGGTGGTTAAGAAATAGCTATCTTCTATACAGTCGATGGTTGAAAAGATACACCCATTGCTTTGAAATAATACTAAACCTAAATCTAGTTTTGCACACAGTTCTCACTTGCATCATAATCTAATTACGGTAAATCAAATTATCCTAATTTTTTATCCGGTGACGATTAAAATACGTCTATTTGACCAGTTATAACTACGTTTCATTTGAGCGTTCTGTAGTAACTGACATTGTAAACGTAGAAAAATATTTCCATACGATACCCCAGAAGTCATTTAACTTAGTCGAGCCCACAAGTAGTTATATTTCAACTAATCCACCATTATAGCTTTAAATTATTACTCTACAGATGTATTGCTTCTCTAAATAAATCAATAAAACTGCTTAAATCGCTTAAAAAACACCATGATGCATAAAAAGTACTTCAAAAAACATGTTAGCCCTTTTTTCTAAAAAAGGGTAGTCAAGGTAACATGACTGAACCGGAAAAAAATCCTCAAAAAAGCAACACTGTTCAGGAAAAGCACCAGTGACTTTCTTACCTTACTGGAATGACTCTCTTACCAACTGTTCTTTAATACTTAATAAGATGGATCCTAACACCCGCATAACCTGTGGAATTTATCACGCTGGCGCGGTCACCACAAGCACATTTGCTCTCTGAAGTGCCTCATCATAGCGAGCCTCAACTGACGCTCTTAATGGCTTCCGAGCCGCGGTGGGGTGGCTTGGAGAGGCCAGCGTTGCGTAGTGCGAGTGGGGCAGTTTGCTGCCTTTGCTTCTTTCCAGGATGCGCGAATGTCGCCCCACGGCATGGTCACTTTGAGGGACTAGCGTTGGTGATACAAGTGTGGCGGGCTTCATTCAATTCCTTGCGTGACGCACCGACACAAACAAGCACAGTAGTGCAGTAATACAAGAGTTATATATACACAGTATATATTAGGTAGGCGTTTTCTGGTGCATTGAGGTAAATCGATAATTCTCTGAGTGGCAAAAAACGCAACATGTAGCACAGCTTTTAAGATTCCGCACATATTTTCGAACAATTATATCAGGAGCGTCATGGTTGACTCTCGAGGACGTCGTCATTTTTAATTTTTATCCGACTTTTAACTACTCTAGTGATACGGAACGTGTTCTCATTGTGTTCTTACATGCACATCATTTTAAAGCTCTAGAGATGAATAACATGAACAAGCAAGAGCTTTTGAAAAATTGTCTCATAAAATATGCTACAAATTTTCATAGTTTCGGTGCTGATCTAAACATTGCGAATTACTAGGTTAATTTAATTGCATGCGGAATGACTTAAATTATAAATGTTACTAATTCTATTTTCGCAGAAAAAGTTCCCTGCATAATTTCCATAAATACTCCTAATTCAAAGTCTATTTCACCACACTAAAGTTTCCGAGCTCACTTACGCATACATTCTGCTAGTTTCTCAGAGTCCAAATTTGTCAGTGTTGCCTCGCTTCCAAACTCCATTAGTATCAACGCATAATGGGCAGTCGAGACTGAACATGTTTCCAGATGGAGGAACCATCAATCTTCCAAATACGCTCTTCTCAGAACAACAATGAAAGCTAAAATTACATCCGCATTATGCATCTCGTTTTTAAAATGAAAGCTCTTTCCCAAAATCAGAATTGCCCCGACCGCAAATCAGGTAATCCTCCAATGCTTGTATTCATAAGCTTAGCTTAAAATACCTGAAATGCGTACTCCTTAAACTCCAATAGCTGACAAAAAACAACCATTCATTTGATCAAGTTTTTTCCACGAAGCGCACAGATTTAGGTGATCTCCACGAAGCGTAAAACAGACATTTAGGTGAATCCTATTGCGTTCTGCTGTAAGTTTCAGAGGCGGCACAACGGTGAGAATGGCACAGTCGACCAAGCGACGGCACAGTGGGGGACATGCTCTACGCCCGACAGCGGCGACGGCCAGTGGAGGGCGTGGTGAGGTCGTTAGCGCCTGAGGAAGAGCTGCGACACGAGGAGGATTGCCGGCACACAGCGCAGGACGCTCGCTTCCGAGGACTGAAGGATGCTCGACACAGGGAGTGGTTCGTTGGATGCTGGCCATTGCTGCTCTCTTCTTCTCTGCCTCTCTTCCGAACGGCCGGGGCGTCGCTCCCCTTATTATATGATGTGCTTGTTGCCCCCGCCGCCGCCGCTGCTGCTGCTGCTGCTGTTTTGGAGCTGCTTTTATCGCGCCCACTTTTGCGCAGCTAGCAGGTCCTCATGCACCTATCATGACATCGCCCTTATTTATGATGCTGACCCCATTCCTGTAACGAAAGGTCCTGTTGCTTTTCGCTTTTTCACGATGATGGCCAGTTTTGTTTAGTCGGAGTACTAGTGTTCATGTTCTTGCCATGTTTGCTGCAGTGACTGAAACTCGATTTCTCGACGTACTCTTCATGTTTCAGCGAAGTGTACTTCAAGAAGTGTACTCGATCACTCGACGTACACTTCGTTCCTGCCATAGATGCATTTGCTACACAATGAACTGAGTATTGACCGCAAAATAGCTGTTTTTTCATCCAAGCCGCTGTAGAATGATCGCAGTCAGAGCGACGTCCTTGACGGACTTCGAGCTTTGGCAAGCAGGCAGAATGAGTTTAGCGCTTTTGTACGTTGGTCAGGCTGCTGCCGGGCCCACTTGGAGTACTTTGGCTTGTGTGCCTGCATCTTGATGCGCCGTTTGATCTGACAGCGACTAGCGCCAATTCGGAGAACTGCGCCAGGCTCTGGACGCCCTGCAGAATTGCGGGCACCATTTCACGTGGCTCCCTCCACTACTGGCTATCGGCTCCTGTCCAACGGCACGGTCATGCGGTATGTCGTTTAAATTGACGGAAATTCCATTTCCTCAATAAGCTTCGATGCTTTCTAGATGCAGGGTGTTTCGAAGAATTTATAAACTCTTTGATCTGTCTAAGAATTTTAACTTTGCAGCCTAAAAAGGTTAATTTTTGGAATATTAAATAAACCTAAAGTCTGATTTAGCAAATAAGTGTACCGTTTGGTCAAACTGAATGTTGTGAACATGAGATTGAATGTTCAAACTGATGGTTTTCAACATCAACACATTTCTGTGAAAGTCACAACTGATTGCGTACTTTGCACGGATGGGTTCAATGGGATGACTGCGCGCACCATGTGACCTACACTCACGTCTCCCTTGTCTCTGGCCTGCAGCAGCATTCTCTAAAAACAAATGTAATACATTTCATGTATCAACTTTATTGGAAATAAACTACTTTTCTTTCTTTCTTTCTAACTTATTGTACCACTGAACCACCGGTTACAGCTCTTCAAAACTCATATCTACGTCTGCCCTTTTGCGCATCTCAGTCGACGATCCGTTCTTCTCAGTCGACGACGAGTGTTAAAGTGTTTGTACATTTTAAGAAGCACCCTAGAATTCCAATGGACATTGAGGTGCTCACTGCAGAATATGTTGTGACTCCAAACCAGAAATAGAGTGATGCTGACGGCCACTACTTAGAATAGTCAATCTAACCTGAGGAATATTTAGACTGACCAAAAAGTATACTTATTTGTTTATTAAACTTTAAAACTGTTCTTCCTAAAACTGTAGCTTTGAAGAATGAAAAATAAGTTTTCCATGACAATTCAGAGTATGCACGTGTTTTTACAGCGCTCTGTATGATCCTGATCTTAAAAATTATAGTATTTTTCTCGCGGTGTGCTCAAGGAACACATCAGCTTAACTTTTTGCTACTCCAAGCTGTGTAGTATTTTTTTAGCCCAAGCTTACGTCTGGATATGTTGCAATCACGGCTCGTAATTAACGAATCACCACAGCGTCAACCGCCCCCAGAAACTATTTCTTTTGTCAAGTTAGTGCTAAAATTCATTCATGAAAACTTTTCAGAACGAATAATTTGAATGCGTATCCTTTCTTATATCGATTTTTCGTGTGTGTTGAGGTAAAATCGAAATTAATTTTAGAATTCTAGAGCAAAACTTGACCCCCTGTGCCCGTTGGGTCAGGATGTTATTAGAAAGCAAAACTATTATCATTCTAGGATTAAATTAGATGTTAGTTCAAACCTCTCTAACCTCTAAAAAAACCGTTTCGAATTGAGGAAGGAGGAAGGCACCATTTAGTATGGAGATAAGGGAACACGGAATCCATACAGAAGGGGCGTGGAAACAGTAATTTGGGAAAGAAGTTTATGAAACAAGATAAAAGTTGAAGAAGAAATTAGTAGGTTCTAAAAAACAGCACAGCAGTGAACCGAAAAAAGAGAGGTCCTTAACATGACAAAAAGCATTTTATTTCAACAAAAAGAAGGTCTACCTAACTCTCAACTCGGGCCCTCACATATTTTTACCCTGGGAGTGCTAGTTCTCAAAGATACAATAGTTGTATCCCACTGAGTGGTGTAATATTTAGGTATCCAGTATACCGAGTATGAGTATGAACGGACAGACCAAGTAAATAATCAAACACGTGAGCCAGCGTCAGCAATGTGTGCGTTATCATAGAGTATAATTCTCCAAGAAATCCTTTATTCCTTATTTAAAATCTGTTATTCCGTGTGGCATCTTGATGCTTATCCAGCTTACTGCTAAGTTTGTATTTCATCTGACCCATGAAAACTCAAACTTGATTCTTATAGTACCCGCGATTAAAATATTCTCGTACTTATAAACTCTTAAAGCATCCTCAAGATCGTGACAAAGAGAGGGACTAACTAAGCAATCAAGAGCTGTGTATTATTATACAGGGGATTTTCTATGTACATCAACCTTGTGATCTTTTTGTCGAGTTACTAATTTAGGAATAAAGGAAATAGGAAGCTGCTGCAGAAAAAGGTTATTAATAATGATGCTCAAATAGCTTTGTACCGAAGTAAAGTGCATTGAATGAAACTTTTATGTACGTGAATTGAATGGGAGATCATGAAATCTCCACAGCTTTGAGTGGAATTGCACCAACAGCCACTGGAATATGCAAAGTATATTATCTAGTCTACCATGAGAGATTTTCGGGAGTGGGGTCGTTTCTTCGAAAAAACGCTTCCGTAGCTGATCGCAGAGTTATTGTCAAATGCTTAAGAGTTTTCTATATCCCATAGTTCTGGGATCCATCAATGATCATGATCCTAACGATCTATGGTTCCAAAAGAATGGTATAACATAGCAAATGTTTGGATGTTGACTCCTAACCCTGCTCTATATAGTCCCACCACATTTTCTGAAATGTTCGCAGGCCAAGTATCGAAGATCCAATGGCAGCAATAAGTCACAAAATCATTGGTCAATGGCAAGCTCTCGAAAAATACTCGAGAACAGTGTAGACTTGGCGGTTGTGGTCAATATAATAAGATTTTTCAAACCTCGCGCAATAAAACTGAGCTTAATTTCATATGCTTAGGTAAATTTTTTTTCTCACATTGCTATCAGTCTCTATTTCATTCAGCTCTAAAATAACTGCGTTTTCCCGGTTCTTGTTTAACTTGTTTTTTTGTAATAAGATTCAGGAAAAGGATACTTGTGGCAGACTGCACCCACAATGCAGCTCGTGAGAAAGTTTTTTTCTCTTAAATAACCCCAAAAAAGGGTAGTGAATTTTACCCGATGTTGCAACCAATAGCAGGTTATAAGCTTAACACTATCATTAATAAAAGCAGAGCGCGGACGGTCACAACACCAAGCAAACAAATGCAGCTGTCAGGGTTTCATGAGCATACACAGGATATGTCGACAGTTGTTGTACATCCTAGAAAGCAAGACGACAATTTTCTGAAGCTCACATTAAGCAAATTTCAGAACACGGTACAGCACAGCACGACATTTAACCATTGCGAGCCTAATTCTTCATAAGACACGAAGGTATGAATGCAAACTTTGCATGATCCAGTTGACCTTGGTCACCACAGCTACGGCCTCACATTCAGAAATGCGATGCTGCCACATCATCGCTTTGATGTTTTTCATAGCGTACAGGAGAAACGCTGAATCTATACTATAATAAGAGGGGTGTCTGTCTGTCTTTTTGTCTGTCCGAAGCCAGCCGAAAGTGTGTGATGAGCGTATCTGTGATACGGGCCTTGTGCACTCGGCCTCATCAACTCTAGAGAGAATGAATTTTTTTATTGTTTACGATGTTTCTTTCATTTTGCCTTCTTTCTTATTTCAAATTAAGGGGGGTGGACTAGTCTATACTATAATAAGAGCCAAGTCTGTCTGTCTGTCTGTCTCTCCGTCTGTCACATGCACCCACCAGCTGAAAGTGGGTGATGAGCGTATCTGTGATACAAGCTTCATCAACTCCACAATATTATTTTCGATATATTAATTTAGCAAATTCGAAGTCGGAATGAATATCACGTGTTTGTTAGGTTAGATTAGGTTGCATAGAATACCAGTAGTTGAAACTTAGGAAATTATAAGAAAGCCATAGAATAGCATGGAAAATCATGGGAAAGCCATGCTAAAGCTCAGTTGGTCTGACATCTAATCCTTTCATTTCTACGGGTCGTGTGCACTATAGTAATTATAACTTAGGTTCGCTAGATATCCGGACTGATGAAAATTGTAAGTTTTCCTGAGTTTCACATCAACTTACCGATCTCTCTATCTTCAATTTTCTCGAGCAAAATATATTACAAATGTAACCTGCTAAGGTTGTGTTCTGATACGCTCTGATATGCTATGTTTGGTTATATTAGATTACGTTACGTTTGTTATAAAATATCATGAGAGGTTATATTGGGCTACACCAGGCTAAGCTAATATAAATTATTTCACCTTAAAAAAAGGTTATTTAAGGATATAATTAGCGTTTCACTATATGTTACAATTAATCAACATAACTTAACATTATCATAATTACAACGTTAGATTAGTTAGTTTTAGTCAGTTAAAAACTAAAACACTAGCTACGTTAGTAAACGGTTAGTAATGTAACATAGTGAAAATGGCTGCGTTAGATTACATCGTTGACTTGAAGTCAATCCAGTTGGATTCCGTTAAGTCAAGTAAAATGTTGTTAGATCACGTTATAACTGTTATTTTAATTCATATTTAATTATGTCAAGTAATGTGCATTGATATTATTGCATGGTACTTTGTGCAAATTCTGCTATATAATGTTAAGCGGTTGTGGTTTATTGTTAGGTATTTGAGGCTATATTACATTACGTCTGGGTCGTGTGGGGAGTAAAGGATAGACTCTGATCATAAAGGTTCCGTGCACAGTGAATGCTGTTTGCAATAAAAGGTAAGTACGAGTCACAAACATTACTTGGAAATTATTCTTATCGTCAAAATCGTGGTCAAACGTATACAGTGATCGCTCCAATGCGACTAATGATGTTACTGTTTTATGTAAGTATTGGAAAAATCAATACTTAAATTTTGTACTTCAAATAGAATAACGTGGCGTTATCAGAATGGCTGCGTTGTTTTCCGAATGACTTACTGTATAATCGATTCTCAGTTCTTGACGAAGTGTTGGCTTCATGAGCCTTGACTGGAAGCTATTTTTGCATGCGCCTACCAGGCATGAAAAGGACCGTAGCTAAAGATCAGTGTGGAAGCGTCATTAGTCTTTTTGAGCTTTATTGTGATTTGTTTTTGTTATAAGGTTTATGAGCAATTTCCTCAAAGTTATGAATTAACTTCAAAACCGAAGAAAATTCAGACTCAAAGTTATGCACTAATAAAAACCAAATCTCATGAAATGTTCCAATTTCCATAATAGTGTTGCTACTACAGTCTAAGGATAAATTATTATTGCCGGTCTCAGAACAACGACTGCAGAGCTGCAATGCAAATTTCACTGCTGGGTGAGCTATGCCAACTTTTCGTAGTTCAGAAGACTCGCTCAATTCCAATTACCCGCAAGCACGAGCAGCAGATGCAGCGTCAAAGGACAGGAATATCTGTTACTGACAGACACGTTTCTTCGTCTCTAAAAACTTGCCTTCAGACATCAATTTAGCCCGCATTTCATGGGAGCGCTTCAAAACATCCGTCGCTGCGGCCGGCGATGCCTGGGGGTTGTAGAATTCCCCTTTGCAAATGTTCAGAATTTTTTGTGGAACCGTTTCGGATCGAACCATACATCAGCATCGCAAATCCAGCGATCCATACATCGCTTTGAACCCCCAAAATTCACTTCACTTAACGTAAATTTGAGGCCTTTGTTTTCTTTAAACTGAAAAATAGCACAGATATTGCTTTCCAATCACCAGTTCCACGCTACTTTTACAGCACTATGAGTTATGCCAAACCCTGAGGAGAGAGAACGCTCTAGGGGGAGGGTGTCCCGATGCCCCCTGCAGGCAGGCTGGCTGCGGCAGCGCTCGCGGCACCGCAGTGCGGTATTCTGCCAGTAAATGCTCGGTTTTATCCGTACTGTTCTGCCCGTTTATGGCGCAAGTTTATGGCGCAGCCTTTTTCAACCATTTTATAACGTCGAGAATTAAAATTAAGTCCCAGTTATAGCTTCTGTTTTTCAATTTATGTGAATTTTATCAATACTTTACTGCCCGTTGAAATCAAAGAAAGTTTATGAGTCAAGTGCAGCCTTTTTCAACTATCTCATAACGTCGAGAATTAAAGTTTTAGCTTCTGCTTTTCAGTTCTTGTGAGTTTTATCAATACTTTACTGTCTACTAAAATTTCAAAAAGTTCTAATGTCAAGCGCAGCCTTTTTCAACCATCTCATAACATCGAGAATTAAAATTAAGCCACCTTTACAGCTTCTGCATCTCAGTTTTTGTGATTTTCATCCATACTCTACTGTCTGTTGAAATTAAAAAAATTCATGAGTGAAGCGGACCTTTTTTTCACCCATCCCATAACGTCGAGAATTACAATTAAGCCACAGTTAAAGCTTATGCTTCTCAGTTTTTGTGAGGCATCACAATCACAGGCAGCTTAATTCCCTAAGAAATGAGAATACCTTTAAATAGTGCATTTGCTTGTCCTTTTAAGTTAGTGAGGTTCAAGAGATGCAAGACTTGATGCCGCGTAATAGTTTTGTTAGCTCTTGTGTTTCTGCTGGCACACTCACGAGTGCAATGAAGTGCTCGGGAAGCTGGCTGTTGAATGATTTGCAACCATTTAAAAAAAGCTGAGGGAACATGAAAACAGAAATATTCTACAAACGTTGCATTGACTTTTACGGTAGAATTTACCTTCATTTGAAATGCATACATAGTTTCTTCAGTGGATTAATTGTGTCAACACTCGAGTCATATACAAGCCAAGATTATCACTGACAAATATTCAGTACTTGTATTTGAAAAGTGAAGCAATAAATATGAAAATCAATATAACCCTGTGAGTGAGGCTGAATCTCCTGGCAACGAGGTGGAGCTACGTACGATTCGATGACGTGTTTTTCATATAATTAAGAGCACGTCAAATGCAAAAATACGCGCCGCAGTCCAGCGCAGTTTGCAGCAGTACTCTCGTCTCACTGCCTTCACTCAAGGGCTTAACTAAACTCTCCCTGCTCGAGTAGTGTATTCAGGTTCGCAAAATAATATCAGACCTCTTAGTGCGTACTGATACACTAATGATGTTAATGCGTCATTTTGTCAATGAGATATGTTATTGTAGTACTGAATTGTCGCCGTGCTCAAGTATCTATGTACTAAAGTAATAAAATGCAGATGTGCTTTTTTGCCGAAGCATCAAAATGCTAATATTCTGACATGGCTAAATGCTCAAGTGCTGTAAAGCTAAGAGAGCAAACTACGAAAGTTCTTTATCGTGTGAGAGCTAAAGTGCACTCGTAGAACTTACAACTTCTAGGGAACGTGATTTACATCAACCATTATATACTAGCACGTTACAGTGTCAAGCCACAAGACCACAGGCGACATGTGGTCTTCTCCGAAATGGTTATACAAAAAATTATGAAAATTCGGAAAGGGGAATTCTACGACCCCCAGGCATCGCCGGCCGCAGCGACGGATGTTTTGAAGCTCTCCCACGAATAACAGACAAAAGTAATGCCACCACGTGAACTGAGCGTCCTCATCCAGGGGCAAGTTCCCTGAGCTGTGTAGTGGTCGATCAAAGAGAGGGTCAACGCATCACGTCTCAGTTTGGCACCGCACACAAGGCTGTGTCAGCGAAAGACTCGAGGACGTGTCTAGACTGAAACCTGGACATTATGCATTCATGTATAACCATCCACATGACATCACGTGCAGGAAATGAGAGTTATGGGATATTACTCTTCGCTCAAATTAAGCCCTTTTCGGGATCTCGTAAGTTATACAGTCGACTTACATTCACGATCATGCTGCTTTCATTTTCAACTGTAACCGCGTCTGTCCGGCGAGGCCTTTGTATTACTTCAGGTTTTCTCATTCAGTTTCGAAGAGATATGATGTCCTGGCGAGAAATAATTGTAACCCCCAGCTTCAGCAGACATGAAACCTTACACTGATTGTGCAGGTCACGAAAAATTCTGAGCC
The DNA here is from genome assembly GCA_014220935.1 of Platorchestia sp. MABIK. Taxonomy (NCBI): domain Eukaryota; kingdom Metazoa; phylum Arthropoda; class Malacostraca; order Amphipoda; family Talitridae; genus Platorchestia; species Platorchestia sp. MABIK. Next base: position 399,909 of record JACJUY010000058.1, read on the forward strand.
AGCCTTTCGATCTTAACTGCAGAATTGCTTAACTGAGAAGTTGTTACTTCACCCAAATTGGCTAGGTTAAAATTCCTCATTACGGTCTATTATTATGATTCTCAAAACACTTAAACTTGAGCTTGATTTCGAAAATTTCGTTCACGCAACTGAAACAATTCGATTCCTGGGTTAAGGCAAGTGAGCATCGTTTATGGTTAGTTCTAAATGTAAAATTGAGACGCAAGGTCTTCATTTCAAATCACTTATTTTCATTCAGGAAGTCATCAAAATCATTTCTAAATAGTGTTCAAATTTTAAACCCTTGAGAATACGCTAATCTTCAAATCTTCAAAATATACATTTTTGAGGCACGTCTATTCCGTCATCTCCCTAAACATTTCAGTGGAGAAAAGTAAGAAAAGTACTTCTAATGAACGGCGCTTGCAGCCAGTGAGATTTCGATGGCAAGAAAAGTCCATCGAAGTTTTTCGTGTGGGGTGATTGAGTAGGAGAGGGAGTGTATGAGGCGATAAAGGGAGGCGAGGAGGTGGGACGTAGGGCACCAGGATGGGAGGAGGAACAGATAGAGAGTGGGAGGGTAACTCAGAGAGTAACTGCAGCCCTCGCGGCGCCTGGCGAGCCGTACTGCAACAGTTATTGTTAAATGATGCTTTATTCCAATCAGTCAACCCTGATCATCTTGTACATTAGTTCTTCAAATAATAACTAACACCAGGACGCAATAGCGGTTTCCCCCAGTCAAGCCGGTGCCCATTTCCGACACCTGGGTAGAGTGTGGAATTGTGCCTAAGTTTTCCATTTACCCAACGGGAAGAAACCACTGCACAGTGCCTTGATTCGAACTGCCGACTCCTTCTCGGAAGGACGCGTTCTTAACCACTCGGCTACGGTGTTGACGTACATGAAAATAAGCCTAAATAGATCAATAACCTAAAAATTAATTCCTATTATGAAATTCATACTAAAATATCAAATGATAGCATTTTAAACAGCGGATATAAATAGAGGAAATAGAGGTAGAGAAGTACTGCAACACAGAAGTACTGTCTTGCAGATGCCGTTCAGCGTGCGCTAAACTAGGGCGTAACCAATAGATTTTGTTGGCATTATTCCCTTGTCTCTTGTGAACCCATACTCATTGCCGGCATGTTTCTCTCTCTCTCTCTCTCTCTCTCGTACTCTCACTGCAATGTAAGGGAATTTAATCCATAGAATGATGCTCGGTGAAAGACATCGTGTATTGGTTGGGTCATTGGTTGAAAAGCTCTATTTGATACGCTAGTCTTGTGCCAGTGCGGTCCTCAAAACTATGTTTAGTTTCAGCGAGAACAAGAAGATTTGTGCGTCTCCATTTGAATTTTATATTACTTGAATGCTATACCCTCGCAGAGAATGAAAAGTAACGTATGTGTGTGTGAACACCGTATTGAATTTAGTGAGTTAACCTGATAGGCGAAAAGTGGGGAAATTATCAAAAGAAAACAAAGTTAAGGTGAGCAAGTTTTTGAATTTGAGTCCGAGGAAACTTTCAAACGCGTTGGTGCACAAGACAACCTCGGTGTTACACGATGAAGATACTGTTGACCTCACGCAGGAACTTCGCTGTGAATATACTGATAATTTCAGACAAATTTCAGTTAAAATGTAATGTTGATCTCTCACGAAAAGTTGTTATGTACTGTGATCTGAGGCTGTACACAAGGAGCGTGTTGTTGCTGCGTTGCGCATCCACAGCGAGAAGCCGCGGTTGGGTTCCTCGTATTTAAAAGTTTCGGAGTCCAGCTCCATCATCAGTTCGTAAAAGTACATATCATTATCTCTGCAATAAAAGAAAAAACAAATGTTGGATACAGTCATTAAAGAATATCACGAAAACAAAAATAAAACTAAATCTGACCATAACGAAGGAAATATTTTCTATGAGTCTGCCAATGAAAGTAAAAACATCAGTTCATAACCTCTGTTTCTTGCTTCTCAAGCATTCGTTCAACAACATAGAAAACACCGGCAAACTAAAGATGATAAATAGCAAAGATTCTTTTGCAACGCTAGAAAAAATCTCTGCTGTGTCTCAAGCGTCGGCGCTGAGAGCACTCGAGGAAAATTCGGACGCCGATTAAAAAAGCAATTCTAGTGCTGATATTTTTTTCGTTGCAGCTCGAATTAGCTACTTATGGCGATGTCAGCGTGGATAAATCCTTTTTCTGTTTTTTCCTTTCTTCAAGTGGGTGGTGCGCCTGATGCTTTAGTTGGTTGTAAGTTCAAATGCCAAAAACTTTCACTTCTCAAGCAGAAGTGGAACAGGTGCCTTATTTTCTGAGATCTAATTTGACGTCAGAGACACGCGGAAAGATTTTTGTCAGTCATTTGTATTTTTTATTAGAATTTTATTACAATTGTTTATCGCATTGCTAAGCGGAATTTCACCTAAATTTGATGTTATTACCATTACCGAGCCAAAGTTTACTAAAGAAACAAATCTTATGTTCGATTTGGATGGTTATAGTTGCTCGAGTCTCTTCAGAAATTAAAACACTTTTCATTTGGCTAAAACGCAAACTAATAAGGGAGCGACAATGGGATCAAAAAATCCTAAACATTTCTAAGAACATTCCGGGATGAATCCCATCATCAGCTGAAGAACGAGGTGAAACATGTCCGTACATCAAAAGTTTCCAGAAATTAAAAAACAGATTTATTCGCTAAAAATGAAAAAATGAACTGGACGTGTTATTGAGTGTCGGTTTGCCCTGTACGGTAATTATGAAATACGCATATGACGGAAGCTTTAAGTCTGTCTTTGTTAATGCAAGCACTGTGAACTTTTTGAATGCAGCCAAATCTTACCTTCTTTTTCAGCTGATGATGGGATTAATCTCGAAACGTTCTAGTAAATGTTTAGTATTTTATCCTCTACTTTTAGCCCTCTGTAAAATTTGTTTTAGAGGGAGCATTCGAGTTTATGTCAGCTCTCTAAGTACCGCCGTGATACAGTTTTTGAAGACGGTGTCGAGATCTTGACACTTGTGGCCATGGTCTGTCATCTCGTAGCTTAACTTTCACTTACGTGTGTTGTCCTCCATCTCGTAATCTTTACGACTTCAATGGCTCACTCGACAGCGTTATTGTACTGCAGAATCTAAACTGAGATGGAACTCAAACATGTGAGGTAATTCCATTTCACCATCATTTGAGATAATTTCGCCTCTGATCATTTAACGCTCACAAACAGAATTCAACTGATCAGCTGTTGCAATTTTTCGCTTCCGTAATTCTCAATCACTAATCAGTAGGCTGGCTTGAATTCCAGGCCACAATTTGGTTGTGAGGTTTTCTTTCCTGGATAATATTTGGTGAAAAACTAATACTAAGGCTACGAACTCTGGTGCGACAGAATGAGAATCATCGAATCATTTTCCAGTTTATTTATACTTGGCGATGAATCAAGTGCAGTGCTATTTTTCTATTGTCGCTACACAATTCATTAAAAATTAATCGCAAACATCAGAGATCCGTGTACTCATTATAATTATTCCTTGTCAATTTAAGCATTTGACAGTTGATTATTTAGCATGACCACAGCTCAAGTCAATCTATGGCAATTTAGAATGTCGTCTCTGTTTTATTAATAGCCGTTCACGCAAGCCAGTCTCATCGCACTTGCACGCCTAGTTTGCTCAAGCTCAAAGACGCAGTTGTCAGCAACGGTCAGTCGAGCACTGGCTTCGTCGCTTTGAGTTGCTCGAGATTTCTGAACAAGCGCGGAAACCAAAACTCGCCCAGCAACTGCTATCAGTTGCTCCTAGAGGCACCCGACGCTGCTTCTAGGAGCAATTGGTTGCTCCGTGTAATAAGGCCTTTAAAGTACGTGCATTGTACTGGTGCTGCCACAATCTGTGGTTTGCTTGGGCGAGCGACTTCAACTGCTCAGCCGGTTCCCTATCTGATGGGATCAGAGAGGATGAGGGGAAAGCTACAGATTATCGCATTGATGGCCCAGAACGAGTAAACATGAAATGTTTTGCCAGGAGTAAGTTTAAGCTTAATCAATAAAGAAGTCATAAGTCCTTAGACCTCTGGCTTGGAATCCTCGAAATATATCGCTACCAACTTCTATAAGCAACGCCTTAAATAATCCTAAGTTAAATGGTATTGAATTTCAAATTTACTTCAAATTAAAACCAATTCTGCTATTCTACACAAAGGTAGAAGCAGTAATTCCTATGTATTTATTGTGGCATCACATTATTTATTTCTTTTTCAGGCACTGAAGCGTGCGTTGGGTCAAGGATGCCTGGAGGGATGAGGCAAACTGAAACAATGAACCTTTATCCGTACAAACCGGGGAACTTCTATACTTTTTTCATTATCCAAAGCAAGCGATGATGAACTCGAATTTCATGATCCCATTGGTTTTGCTAACTTCCGCTCAAAAAAGTTGAATGTTCCATTTTGCTGAAATTTAGATGCACAGCTATTTTAATGGAAAAGCTAATATAACAACAACAAAGTTGTGTATGGCCGTAAAGAAATTTCAATAAATAGGCAGACTTGGAAAAACGTTAAACCTGAGGGATTTTCCGAAGAAATAAAAAATGTTGCTAAGAAGTGAGAGCTATTTTATTTTGCAAATGAGGAATGATTAATCATACACAGTATAAATTGCATCGAAATTTGTTAAATTTTATATTAAGGAAACTTTTATAAGAATAAACCGAGTCGTGCTGCGAAGAACTCCATCAGAACTTGGAAGATATTAAAAGAAGCATAAATGAGACCAACATTTTGCAATACCGATGTTATTGCATATGGGGGGAGGTACTTTTATCTCCTGCTGATGCACCTGGATATTTTGTCAAGTATTTTTACGCTGTAGCAACGCGACTTATTGAAGCTTTGGCTCCAGTGAACACGAAGCGACGGATGTCGGTAAACAAGATTCATCAGCCGTTTATTTTCGCAAGCACCAGCTCAAACAAAGTGAGAATAATAATATTTACAATGCCATGAAAAAATTTCAGATGAATGACATTTAAAGACATCATTTAATTTTAGTCGGAGGTTCAATATTTTCTCTTTCATATAGAGATCTCTAATGAGAGTGTTTTAAGCATGTTAGGTGTCTGTTCATATTTTAGACTCTTGCTGAGCTGATTTTAACCTTGGTTTCAGAGAGTTTTCGTGTATGTTATAATTCTTGGTTAGTGATATCCGAAGTGTGGGCCTTGTGAAAACTTATTTTTATATTAATTTCTTCACTTAGTATTGAAAATTTCTCTCAACGCATGCCATTTTAGTTGACCCCTGCACCCATCCTGGAGCAAATCATATGTAGCCCAAAGTCATCACCCCTTTTTTCTATCACCGTCTTCTCTTCAGCTCTCTGTCTTCCCTCACTGACCGAAACTAAAAACGCTGCAAAGAAATGGAACCTTGTTAACTGGTGCTGATTCACTTACCGCTCCTCCGAAAACCAAAAATAAATTGTTCCTCCTCTTAAGGTTAGTAGTGCCTCTAAAAAGTACGGGATTTAGAATTCTGCTCTGTACACACACACGGTTCCCACTTGAAAGCATGCTTTTTTAATTCTTAGTTATTTTTGTCGATCAACTTTCAGCACAACAGAACAACTAAAATTGTGCCACTTTACCCTACCCAAGATTTGGCTCGCATGAATTGCTCGTGTTTACAAGAGAAAGCAACTCTTATGATTGTATTTTTATTTATTTTACTTAACTGCGCTTAATGGAAATGAGTTGCGTGGACATACCTTTTCGAAAATTAAGGAAGGAAAAGGTTTTCACTGACAATCGGCCACAATTATCACATTCCTCAAGTTATTTCATATTTTCATGTTTTCATGTGAAAATATGAAAATATGTTTTCTTCCTCACGTTTGTCTTAAAGTCGTTATTTTACTAAGTGCTTCATTTCGGGTCCGAAACATAATCGAAATGAAAAGAAGACCATTCAATGATTTACTTTTTGAAGTTTAATAGTCAAGTGTTGCTCTTCGTTCATTTTAGTAAGGAAGTGTACTTCCTGAATGGAGTTGACATAAATGTGCGGCTCAGTCAGGAACATTTCAATGCGAACTCCATTTCTCATAAGCTCAAAAACAGAAGTAACTGTTGTAATAAATATGTATTTAGTATGAGCAAGAGACTGCAATTACTGTTCGAAATAACGGCGTGCGTATTATTCTTTCAAATGTGTACATCTTTAAGTTCAAACGAAATAGGAACTTTTAATACCGGCCCCTTCTGTCGCTGCTACGATTGATTGCCTAGAAAAAGCACAACCGAGATCAGTCTGTAAGTCACTCTGTTCACGGTGTGTTTAGCGGCATCCTGTACGATTTACCTCTGTTGTGCCTTGTACAAATTACTGTTTCGTTTTTTAACATGTGAAAAGATATGAAAAACGCTCAGCGATGACTATAGCGTTTCAGTATGAATTTATCAGTACCTTCTGCAGGCCTGTGTACAAACTAACCAAAAAGTGGTGCAGTTTGGCTTGGCACTCGTAACTTTTCGAGTTGCTGGAGGACAAGAGAATTCACTTCAGGCCTTGGCGAGACTCTCACTCCAGAAGAAGTCGATCGCAGTAAACTCAATGTAAACGGGCGTTTATGCTGTTTTTTGATGATCTGCGGAATCTTCATAAGCAATGAAGTAATTTAAAAGTCCTAAATGGACGATAATGCCTTCAACTATGAAGCCCTTCCTCTTTCGAAAGAGGCAGCGCTTTTTGATTGGTGGCATCCGAGTATTTTTCTTCTCAGAAAATCCCAAGTTAAAACGTGAAGGAGCCCGGGAGTACTTTTGGTATTATGTCATTTTTTTCATCTTGGAGAAATGGTTTTCCTGTATTGAGATCGACGTGTTGTGCTGTTTATTGTAGCTCTTTTTTTATTCATTTGAACGTTTCATTTGTCTCTTGTATCTATGGGAATTACCGCTCATATGAGAAAAATGTATGGTCCTGAGCTTTCGGTTAAGTAGGGCACCCGTTGATTGTAATGAAATAGCTTTTTGTATTGTTACTGTTTACATTTTTTCAATTAATTTCGGTTCACTTGTCTTGTTATTTTTAGCACGTACAGCATTTTCTTTAATTTTTTTCTCGTGTCGTAAACTTATTTCGCAACTTTGTGTTTCTAAACGCGGAGACTTTGTGTGGGAACACATCTTGTGCATAGATTCCCTGTTCTCTTAACTCTATGCTAAATGGGGCCTTTCTTCTTACTCGCATGTGAACACATTTGGTCGATATTGAGTTTAATGCTCTCACGGGATTTAGAAATTTGGTTTCCAAGAATCGGTAGAAGAATTTATTTAAAGACGTTTCACATGAATGGCATTTTGCTCGCTAATACATAATTTTCGAGATATAACATTAATTACGTTCAGGTAGGAATAACATAATATATAGTCGGTTGCGCAGTCGCCCCATTGTTGGAACACGCCTACTTTTTTGGCGGAAACAGCATCGGTTTGGCTAAGTTAAGTTAAGCTATGTTAGGTTTATTTAGGTTAGTTTATTTATCTAACCTAACCTCACCCATCGTTACGTCAATACCGTATTACAGCATATTTACGTGTCAGTTCCTATAACTTCAACTAACTTCGTTCTATTTATATACGACGTTCCTATAACTTCAAAGTTGAATGACTTGAAAATTACGCATCAGTGAGCAAAATGTCAGTCATGTAAAACGTTTTTAAATGTGCTCCTTTAGTGATTCTTTGGAATCAAACTTTTAATTTCCGTGATCGCATTAAACTCAATCTCGACCCACATTTGTAGTAGCTTATGAGCCATGTGCTAACTTAATTAACGTATCTAATTGTTACGGGCTGTTTTTTCTGTTCGTCGCTGTCCTCCATTCCAGTGCTTAATGTCGTCGATTTTCATCTTTTCTATGGACTTCTTTCTATCTAGTTGTGTAAATGCGCAGGATGTGGATTGTGCATAAATTCCAAGTTTTCTTAATTCTTTACTAAATTGTGACTTCCTTTTTCCTCGCTTTGGAGCACTTTTGTAGTAATTAGGGAAGTCTAAACTAATTTATGACATTATGGATTAAAAATGGCTGAATTAACCAATCAAAAATTCAGTGTTCGTGTCAAGTGGCAGTTGGGGTTGGGTGTGCTGAAGGAGCAGATTTATTTGACAGGTGCATCTGAAAGTTTCTAATTGTGCTAAATTTCTAAGTAAAAAAAATTCTGATGTTAATTTCAAATAGCTTAGTCTAGAATGTGTTCAGCGAAATCACAATATTTTGAATTGAAAGGTAGGGTTACATTCCATTTTGAGACCAACCACTGGTACGGTGCGCCACCAATTCCATTCTGCAGCAACTTCCAGTTGCGAGTTAAAATTTTTAAGTACTGCCTTCCAAGGCAGTGTGCGATGCCTTAGCTCGCCTCGGAGAGACTTTGTGTCTGTCATCGTTAACTTGATTTCAATGTTCTATACGCTGTTCGTAATTTTTGATAGTCTATTTAAAGTACAGTTCCCTCAAGAAGCAGAGGTTAAGCTTAGGTTAAGTAGGATTCCTTATCTTAGCCTATGCTACGGGGACTGCCGTGCCCTACGGAGGTTACTGTTAGGTTACTTACCTCAGCTTCAGATAGGGCTTCGAGGCTTCTGCCTTTTCTTCTTATTCCGCTTCTTACAATTTTCATCCCTTTCTCTTCTTTCCGATGTTTTTTCCTCTTCTTCTTCCTTCTTAGCTTGCTGTTTTCATGCGCAAAGTATCTCTATGTAGGAACGCACCTCGTGCATTTATTCCCCTTTTTCACAGCCAACTTTGAATAGTCACTCCTCTTCGCTCTTTTAAGATCACCTGTAATGTGGCCAGGAAATTTTAAAACTAATTTAATAACGAAATATCACCATCCACAACGAAATAGGCAACACTTATGGTGCGCAGTTTTGCGAGCGAAGTTTGCAGTTTCGTCTCACCGATCTAAAGATCGTGCTTCGTTTGAGAGTCGGAACGTCGTGTCACCAGCGGCTTTTTCAAATGCTCTCTATACTTTTACAACTGTATTTTATTAGATGTTTACCTGCGAGAAACAAATATGTCAATGAATTTCTTTCAAATCAAACGCCAAGTAATTTTAACTATTTGCAACAAAATGACAAATTCTCGTTGTAAATTTATGTTTTACCTCAACTCATGTGTTCAAAAGCATCAATAATGAATGGTAGTAATCCAGTTAACTCCCTATCATACGGTTGAGCGTAGATACGCTGCCCATTATCGATATTTGGGGCATGCAATTTTCGGGAGGTGAGTGTGATTCCCAAGCTTAGCATCTGAAGGAAAAACTTGAAACCAGGTGTGAAATTACATCCCATTCCTAAATAACATATGTACATTCTGCTGTATTAACAACCAACCTTGCGCTCTGATTGATCTCAGAAAAAGAAGGTGCTCTGGTGTTGGTGTCGGTAGAACTCTCATGAGCAGCAGCCCTCAGGAATCGGCCATCCTCTTCACCAGCACCACTTAACCCTTTAACGTCCGAATTTTTGTCTTCATATTACCGTTAACACAACCACCGTCACTGAACTGGCGCCGGCATCAGGCAGTCACCGATGTCAGGTTGAGAAAGGATGTGCCACTCCGCAGTGAACTTCAAAGAACACATTAGGGAACTAATTGAACAAGAAATTCAGTATATTGAGGGTATTTTTGAAAGAGGACACTGGTGTCCTCTCCGGTGTTAAAGTGTTAAGTGGTCTTCTGATCGAGTTGCGACATGATGAGCAGAGCTACTCAAACGTGCACTGGCTCTGACCATCTGTTATGAATATTTTTCTCAGGTTTATAAGCTTGGATCTAAATATTGGTACTAAATTTTGTTTTTGGATGTGACTGATTGGTTTTACAAATTCATGCCGGAGGGTGATTTTTTTCCAGTGACTGTATTCCTCTCAGGTTTTCTTGCTCTTCTCCATTCCTTTTCTTCTGTTCATCTTGTTCTTCGTTTTTTTCCGTTTTTCATGATTTTTTTTTCATACGTTCTTGTTTAATCTTGTTTTCTTACTCTCCCATTTTCCCCTCAGGGGGATACAACTCTTGTGTCTATGGGAATTAGCGCTCCCAGGGGGACTATGTGAGGGCCCGAGCTAAGGGTTAGGTAGGCTTCCTTTTTGCTGAAATAAAATAGGTTTTTGGTTTGTAACGGACCATCTTTTTTCGGTTCACTGCTGTCCTGTTTTTCAGCTCCTACTACTTTCTTCTTCAACTTTTTCTTGTTTCATGAACTTCTTTCTTTGCTTACTGTTTCTGTGCACTTTGTGCATAGATTCCGCGTTTTCTCAACTCCATACTAAATGGTGCCTTCCTCCTTCCTCTCTTAGAACATCTTTGTCGTGGTTGAGGGAGGCTAAAACTTTCTTATATAATAATAATAATAATAATAATAATAATAATAATAATACTCTCCCATTTTGATTCTTACCTTTATTCTTTTTTCTGTTCTCACTCCTTTTTCTGCTTTTCTCAATTCATTTTCTGTTCTCAAGTTTTCTCATATTTTCTTTCGACCTTCTCGTTTCACTTTTGATCTCGGCTATTGGGTTCACAATTTTTTCATTTTATCTCCTTGTTTGATCTAAACATTGCTTTTGGGATGGCTGCGTCTTGAACTCTGTTCCCCATTAACATATATATGAACATAACTGGAGAAGGGTGCGCTTAGAACAAGCCACTCACAAAGGGTTGTCGAGCGCCTCCAGCATAACCAACCACGCTGCTCATGAGAAGCAAATGAAGCCGAATTTGCTATCTAAACCACTTCTGCGGGTCAATTTTTTTCTACTGTACTTCGTAATTACACAGAATTATTCGTGGTACGATTGAAGGCTGTTGCTGTGGGAGTGTGTGTGAGGCTGCCGAATGGTCTACTTTAAGTGCGTTGCTTTCACCACGATTAACTTTGAGTATCATGTAATCGAGGAAAACTGTTCTGTCGATGAAGTACCGTGAATAAAAACTTAAAAAATGATTACAATACCTTCAACTATTCTAATAATTTTATTTTTCCCGTAATTTTTCATGTAACCTCACTGCTTGTTTCAAGTTTTAAATTTAGAAACGTTTTGCCTTGCTGTTCTAATTGCGCTGCAGAAGTGAAGAACGCAGGAGGTGAACTTACCCTGTGGTTCCTACGGCAAACCAAGTCACCGCAGACACGTCTCGCAGTCGTCGGGCATCGCTGACGTCTCAAAGGTGAGAGGTTGTGTTCGGTCTGATGATGAAATCTACCCTGAGGAGAATGGCAACTAATGTATCAGTGAGAATAAAAACGTCCCAAAGGTGAGGGGTGGCGTTCGGTCTGATGATGAAATCTCCCCTGAGGAGAATGGCAACTAATGTATCAGTGAGAATAAAAACGTTCCACAGGTGAGGTGTTGTGTTCGGTCTGATGATGAAATCTCCCCTGAGGAGAATGGTAACTAATGTATCAGTGAGAATAAAAAAGTTCCAAAGGTGAGGCGTTGTGTTCGGTCTGATGATGATGAAGTTTCCCCTGAGGAGAATGCAACTGAAGTATCCAAGGGAATAAGCGTTCTGAAGTGGAAGATGCGAGATCCCGAGTTAAATGTTATGTAAGCCATTTGTTGAAATGTAGTCTTCTTTTGTTTTGGACCGTCTTTATCTGTTAACTAACGTCCTTTGTTCAGCGTTAATTGGTTGTTTCTTCAACTTTTACCTTGTCTTTTACACTTTTTTCAATCTCTGCGTTTTTATACGCTGTTTACGGGAACACACCTTGTGCATAACTGCTTCCATTTTCTTGATTCCATGTTATGTGATGCCTTAACCTACCCTGAAATTTAATCTTATCTGACAAAAGATACCATAAATCTTCGCAAAAAATTCTTTTTTGCGTTTGCAATGCATTTTGCAGATCGAAGTGAAATACCTGAATATGTCATAGTTATATTTCATTCTCTATTCAAGGTAGAAGGTCTAAATGCTGCGGTGTGTCCGTGTTACTCTGTAAAGTTCTCACACAACTTCCTGTCCGAATTATTGTTTCTGAAATTATCAATTCTATTTGAGATTGTGGTGCACCCTCATTTAAGTAGCTAGTTAAGCTCAAGAACTATTCTCAGGCCTTAACAGATTTTTCGAACCCATAAAACTTAGTTGTATACTCACAATTTTCTTGAAATTCAATGCATGCCAGTTAAAGAGGATGCGATTCGCAAACTGAACTCTGCTTATTTAAGGAGAAAATCTCAATAATCAATATCATGGAACATTTTGCAAAAGGAACTACTCTCACGGGAACAAGTTCGCTTTTAGAGACACTGATTAGAAATAATTCAAAATCTCCAACCTCTTGCGAGGCTGTGGGCATTTCCATCATTGGCGCTCCCATCAACTAGGGCGCGCATCGCGTTGGTGTGCTTTAGTAGTAATAAGAAATCTGTTTCCAATGAGCTGATATCTTTCGCAACATTGTAACGCGAGAGTTTTTTTACATAACCCATATTTCATCACACGGAGCCTCAGGACAGTGAAACTGGAGCTTTTAAAAAGAGGGAAAGTCTCTTGAGCGCTGAAATTCAAATATAGTTTGTGAAATTTTGTTAAAGGTGGCGAAGTTTGTTTCCTGGGTGCTGGGTGCTGGGTGCTGGGTGCTCATGTTCCGTGTGGAGAGACACTGACGCTGGATTGGACGCTGGACTGGACGCTGGACTGGACGCTGGACTGGACGCTGGACTGGACGCTGGACTGGACGCTGGACTGGACGCTGGACTGGACGCTGGACTGGACGCTGGACTGGACGCTGGACTGGACGCTGGACTGAAGGCATCACTCAGTGTAGCTCTTCGGTGTAGTTACGTCGAATCATAAGTTAACCTTTGACAGAACATGCTCGCAAATTTGTAAGTACCATTCAGAGAAAATGTGGTGCAGTAGTTTTAAAACGTCGGTGCTGAGAATACTTGAAACAAAAATGCTAAATAAAACCACTAAGGATGCTTAACATTTGATCTCTCATTGTGTTCCTTGCCCCACATTTGTCCACTCCCAGAGAGGAAATGTGTGAGGGCCCGAGCTGAAAGTTAGGTAGGCCTTGTTTTTGTTGAGATAAAATAGTTTTCACTATGTATGAGGAGCACCGTTTTTTGGTTCACTGTTATCCAGTATTTCAGCACCTACTACTTTCTCCTTCAACTTTTATCTTGTTTCATAAACTTCTTTCTTAACTTACTGTTTCTATGCCCCTTCTTCATAGATACTGCTTTCCCTTATCTTCAAACTAAATCCTGCCTTCTTCCTTCTTCTCTTCAGAACCCATTTTTTTTTTAGCAGTTAGAGAGGCTTCATTAAACTAGCATCTAATCCAATCCCCGCATTAGTGGGTGCAAGCCACTTGCAGGAGGTCGCGATGGTGGAGCGCTACCAGAAGCTGTCCCGCATTGGGAAGGGAACATTCGGCGAGGCTTGGCTGGTGTCCAGCACTTGCTCTGGCAGGAAGTGAGTGATCTAACAGCGACATAACCGTTCTCTAAAGCGCAGCGCTCCTTCCGAGCAGTTAAAGGCACATTTGCCTATCCATTTGTTCATGCAGTTTGAATTTTCCGTCATTTTTCAATACAGTCATTTTTCAATACAGTCATTTTTCAATACAGTCATTTTTCAATACAGTCATTTTTCAATACAGTCATTTTTCAATACAGTCATTTTTCAATACAGTCATTTTTCAATACAGTCATTTTTCAATAGTCATTTTTCAATGCAGTCATTTTTCAATGCAGTCATTTTTCAATGCAGTCATTTTTCAATACAGTCATTTTTCAATACAGTCATTTTTCAATACAGTCATTTTTCATAGCTGGCATTTTTCGATGCTGGCATTTTTCAACGAACAATCGTACCATTATGACGCTCAAACGTACGTTCGTATGCACTATTGCCTTATTACATTGAAGCCTGAATACACCATGCAATCAGGTCATTACAAGAGTCGTTTTATTGGTCCCGTACAGTATGATTTTTTTATCACAACCAAGCATTTCAGATATTATAAGCCAGCATACCATGAACCACCCACCAACGTCACCGACTGCATACAAGCAATTTATTGCGAGACGCCAGCTAGTTTCCTTCACAAAACAGTACTTGCCACTCGCCCGTCACACAACACGGCCCCCCGTCACGCAACACGGCCCCCCGTCACGCAACACGGCCCCCCGTCACGCAACACGGCCCCCCGTCA
>JACJUY010000059.1:0-42218 GCA_014220935.1 Platorchestia sp. MABIK
TCGACGCTGTCGAATGCTTTAGAGAGATCGAGTAGCAGCAAAAGTGTTACATTTTTTTGGTCAATAGAATGTTTATAGGTAATAGGTAGAATGTTTCTTAAGTCTAATACAATGGTCAAACTAGAGTATAGCTACCTGTGGGCCCGAACAAGTTCAACGACTTCTAGGGCATCCTACCATCATATTATTCAAAGGTGTACAATAATCTTTTACCTAATTCACTTAACCTAGTTTCGCAATAGACTGATCAATGAGATAATTGACTTGATATTTGATGCTGTATTTTACAATGTAGGTCAAAGCGGCAATATATTACAATATATTCGATAAAACAATTAAAAGCAGACTGAAGATCGGTATGTTACCTATGGCAAATCATATTATTAGGACCAGACATGTAGGAGGCAAGATGTGACCTGGTGGTCATTCACGACTAGTATTTTGATAGGCCATATCCAACCGCATAAGTAACTCGTAGGTCTGAGGAATAATTATCAGTTTACATTTTAACTTGAATAAATACAGAAACATGGGATTAAAATCTAAAAAAAAAACGGAATGGTATTTACTCAGATTTATAACGCAAAGCTGTTTTAAATGACTTTATGTCCGTAACAACACCGTGTGGTCCTGAGTTTTATGTACTACAGTTTTTCTCTTGTCCTTTACTGTACACAAGCTTTAACAAGTCAACAGTAGCTTTTTAATACAAAAAAAATGTATACCTTATGATTCTATCCACAAATCAATTTGTTGCGCTCCTGCCGATTGGCGTAGGTGGTGGAAGAAGTATTTTCATTCAATTACTGATGCGAACACCACTAAAGGAACCGATTAAAACATAATTCGATCACAAATTAGTGCTCTAGAGGCACGCATAAGTAAAATTTTCTCTTATATCAAGCTGCATAAACTAAAAACAAAGAACATGAAATCTCGCTCTGAATTCTTCGAGCAACATAATAAGCGGGATTCTAAGTTCACGTTCAAACGCGTTTTAAAGAGCCCAAGCACAAGGCCCTTTAAAAAAAAGCCATCATTTAACTTCTCTACCCACGGAAAGCGGTGATCATCAAGTGATTGTAACCATAAAACATTGAATGTAAAATACAATTGGTTCTTGATGTATGTCGTTGTTTTAGCTGTGATAGAACATAAATTTAATGCAAACCGGAAAATACATCCGACAAGAAACGATGAGTCTCCTTTGCCTGGTGAGCAAGATGGGTATTTTATCCTCTACGTTTTTATCATATTGATTTCTTTTATCTATATTTCTATCTAAAAAGTCAGAAAATTTTTAGAATGTACAATTTGCTTGTTAATTGCTATTATAATTTCAGATATCCTTAATAAATAGATTTGGCGCGCAACAACCCAAAGCCTGTAAACGCAAAGCGTACTCGAAACTCTTCATCAAAATTACAAACACCTAATTTTTTCTTGAGTTGTGAGACAATAAATTTAAATACATTTTTAAATGCTTTTTATTTCATTTGAGTAAAAAAAATGCTATAAATCTCATTCATAAATGTGCAATTACAAATTTATAGCTTGAACCCCAGTCCTATTGCTGGAATCAGCTCAGTTAGTATCACGCGGTAATTGCGTTTAGTGGTGAAAATGTGGCTATGGCTAAGTTTAGATTTCCGGGCAAAGCCCTTAAACTAAATGGAAGAAAAAAGATTCGATATGAAAATTGGACAAAAAACTGTGCAACAGAAGATAATTATTCGTGTCAGATCGTACGAGGATTCAAGTTATTCAGGGAAGTTTTTGGATCATCTGAGGAGGTATGCATCAAGCCTTCAACCAACACCTGTTCTAAGTAGTCACTGCCATGTAATTTTGGCGAGTAAACAACTTGAATTGTATGTCGTTAACTGTAAAATGTAAACTCGTAACTTTATTCTGCGTTTATGGATGGTTTGTATGTTCATTTATAGTATTAGCTAAGTGCAAGATTTGCAAATTTATAGTTGTGTTGTCATTCATCATAGTATGGGTACATCCGAACCTCATTGGGTATTGTATTCTTTATACTAGAATTTTTTTTAGTATTAGTGCAACTTTATTAGATTATTTGTAATTTTATGAGATTTTCTATTGCTCATCAATGAAAGAGTAAAATTTTGCTGTGTTTCAAGCTATAATGGTATCCTTCAGTAATTATTTAATGGAATGTATAAGGAGCAAGCTATTTTACTAACTTGAAATGATTGGCATACAATCTCTGACTTCATATAATTGAAACTAAAACTTTTTTAATTGATGAAAGTTACCGTTAAGGACCATGTATTGAATAAGAAACATGGATGACAGGCATCCTTTTTCAAATGTGCAGCGCAAGGATTAGTTTTTTTTTAGCTGACGCAATATTTTCTAGAGCAATGGGAAATATTTATTTTAGATAGAAAATTGTTTGAATTTTTATTGTCTAATGAGAAAAAATCTATGCAATTTTACTTAACTTCTTGTTCAATGATTGATATTATACTATGCACTAATGTTAATATTTTGATTTAGTTGTGGAATTTGATTCAAATTTGATAATCAAATTGAAGGTTGGAAATTATCTTAATCATGTACTAAAAAGATGATCATTAGTCAAAATTTATATCCTGGGTTTTGTTGTCAATAACTACATCAGTCTCATGTAAAAGCTGCTTTATTTATTATGTCCAGATACATGAATTAAGAAATAAATTGCAAGTACTGTTCATAAAAAATGTTAGACTGCTCTATTTGGCACAGGAGATAAGAAATTAAACTACACATAAGAGTCCACTAATTTTTATTGAACTATATCCAGATTCTCAAAATGGAAAAAAAAAACAATGTTATAGAGAACATTTATTAAAGCAAACGTTTTGAATTGCCCTATAAGTACTACTATATTCAGATTATAACAAAAATAACCAAGTAGCAACAAATTGTTACAAAATTTTTGGAATTATTGTGAAGAGATCACTGAATTCATTTTAGTCTGCCAATCTTCAAATAACACCTTTCATGTAAGAGTTCACTATGTCTTCTTTAAGTACATTCAAGTAATTATACTAATTATCAACTTTTTAAATTAGGCCAAATGAGTTTGATCCTCCAATACTTGTAGCACTGAAACCATGCCCAGATTCACCAAACTATTTGATTTTGTTCTCCTTTTTACCTTCAGGAAGGAGATGCAGATTTTGAAGGATTTGATGTTGCCAGTAGCCCAAGCCAGAATGCTTGTCAGAGGCTTTTTGATTTGGGCTATGCTAGCTCCTATAAAGGAGAGAAATTGGCTGCTGGCCAGAAACTCAATAGAAGACTTTCAAAGAAGCAGCATCAACTTGCACTTCCTGAAGACAACACACCTCTCACAAATAACAAGTCTGAGATTGGTCCCTCTCTGAATGTTGCTGTGAGGAAGAAATCAGGGAGAATTAGGAAACCTTCTAGGAAAGCTCTTGAGGGTGATGGTGGATCTGAAGAGTGGAAAGCTGAAGAACAGGACAATAATGAAGCACCTACTGAAGTTGGCAGTTCATCTCCTAAGACCAAAAAGCCTGTTCAAGGCAGCAAAAGCAAATCAGAGATTGAGATCACCCCTCTTGGAATTCCAAGTCGCAACACTCCCAGTCCAGAGCGGGAAAGTGGAGATCGGGTCAGCCGCAACATTGCTCTCTATGCTGAGACCATCTCAAACACTGCTCCTGCCCAGCCAGCTCGGCCTACCAGAAGGAGTAAGTTTAAATTGTCCTATTAAAGCGTGAGGTCTACCACCATATATTGGCTACCCAGGTGTAGTTTGAGATGTACAATTTATTTATTGCTCAATTGAATGTATAGAAAAAAGGAATATCTTCCGTATTTGTGAAGGAGAGGACAATATTCAATTTTTCAATTTTTGCTGCCAAAACACAGTTAATTAGCTCTAAATAAACAACTTTTCTTTCATGCACTTTCGGGGCCAAATGAGTACTTAACGAGTTATAGCGGTATGTTAATTTTTGTCTCTGATGACGAATGCGCTTGAATAAAGTGCTACTAATCAATTTTCGAATTTTTGTTGCTTGAATCACGGTAATAACATCAAAATAAACTACTTGTTCTACGCACTTTTAGCGGCAAATGAGTATTTTACGAGTTAAAGCGGTAGGTTTAGTTGTTGCGCGATTGAGCTGTTAAGAGTACGTTTGGGTACTTCGCAATTTATTGTTTGCCGACCCCGCGGAGCTTGCGGAGCCTGAACCCACTTCTAGGATCTTTTAGTTAATAATACTTTAGAAATTATCACCCAAAAATAACGAGTTAAAGCGGTATGTTAATTTTCGTCTTAGATGTCGGGAATGTGCTCGATCATTCCAGTGCGTCGGAAGGGAGAGTGCATTGTAGTGTTGCCATCCGACAAACTTGATGAATAACTTCCCGCCTAATACACTAGAGTTGCGGTAACTAATTTACCGCTATAACTCGGTAAATACTCATTTGCCCCCGAAAATGCATAGAAAAAATTGTTTATTACGATCTAATTAACTATGTTGAGGCAGCAAAAAGTGGAAAAACCATTCTTGTCCTCCCTTCACATGTACCATATCCTCTAGTAACCTAACCTCACACTATATGTAGTACTAGCTAGATGTAAATCTCACACTCTAGTGTGGTAGATGTCATGCCATAGCAGCACTGTTCTAATTGTTGTCATGCTCTGTTGTTCTCTCACAGCTGATACCTTGAGTTCTTAAATTGTAAATGTTCAGAGATTGCTTTGATAATTTTGGTTGAGAATTTCCTAGGGATGGAGTAGCTTCAGAAATTAGCTGAAACAAGTTTTGCATTTGGTACTATGGCTTATTCAGTAAAATTATGAGCATTGGGATTGGTCCTGCAATTGTTTAAATTGAATAAAGGTCTTAATTTACATAATGCATATGTCTGAATGTAAATCATAGCTCTCTGGAGGTAAATTTGCTTAAAATGATGCATAGGGTCAGCATCTTTTCCAATGTATCTGATTATTGAATTGAAGTAAAATAGGAAGAGGCTTGCCAGTCTTGTGTTGGCGTGTAGTGCTTGTAGAAATGATTTGAATATCTATAGAAGTGAGTGATGTCATATTAGTGTTGAATTGCTGACTGTGAAGGAATATAGATTTTTACATGCATCATGTACAGCTGCTAATTAGTAATTTATCTATTTGGTTTCTACTTTTAAACTTGTGTATTTTATTTTGAACTAGTCTCTGATGCCCAGGCTTTGTTGTAAGTGATTCTGAAAAGCTGAAATTGTAATATGCTTTACTTGTGCAGGTATAGCAGAGGCCAATGAAAGGGCCAACCAGGCAGCACCGGCTCCGCACATCCAAGAGAAGATTGAGAAAATTTTGCAGTCTCCCTGGGATGGCAGAGCCAAGCTTTCTGCCACTAATAAGGTGATGCTCCATTGTAGCCAAACACTATTGTTCTCGAACCAGATTTTCAAACTTATGCCTGAGGCCTAAATTATCTGGGAAATACTTTTTTGAGGGAATTTAAATTTCCAATCAGAATTTAGGCTAATGGAAACAGCATGCAGGTGATACATGTTTACATGTAAACTTTTAGTGCTAACTGTACTACAACAACAGCAGAAATTGTTTGTAAACCTCGTCTCCTAACTGGTTGTATGAAATACATTTTTAACCTATATGAGAACTTACTTCATTTCTCTCATCACATTTCCAGTAGCTAAGGTGTGATGGGTTCACTGTAAGCTCATGGTTCTCATGATTGACATCAATTAACATCAAGTGGCTGTGATGTTTTCACACTAATTGAAAAGTTGATAAATTAATTGCATCTAAAATGAGAAGTATGAAAAATTTTGGGGGAATAAACAAAGTCCAAATGACAATTATAAACTGAGGAATTAACGTGATCAAGCTTGTCTTGCATGCTTATTTGTTGTGCGTAAGGACATTAAAACTGCAAGTATTGGAGCTTATTTAGTGAAAATTTGCGGAATCTAACTGGTTACCAAATCTAGCTTCAGACCCTGAAATTTAACTGTCTCACAATGTTGATTCATGTACACAGGTGGCTCCCTCTAGCAACGCTCACTCCATGGCCGTCTCCAAGAACATCCTCCGCAAGGCTCGCCTCAACCTCAATAAGAGGACCCTGCAGAAGATCCGCAATCCAATCTCAGTGCAGAATTTGCTCATGCAGCAAGTTGAGGGTGAGTGTCCTGTATACCGCTTTAACTGACTCGTACTTGCCATTATTTGCGAGACTGTTGTGGCAGGGTTAAATTGGTGTGAATAGCTTTACCTTGTAAAATGCACCCAGTGGTTAAGACTTGAAATCCCATGTGCATCACTGGAGGCATATTTTTCAGCATCTGCATTGAAGGGTTTGACTCACCTGAGGGAAATTCTCTGATAGGGAATTGCTAGGGCACATGAGCATTTGAACTTGTTTCTTGGTGATAAAATATTGCATGTACTTGAGTGTTCTTTAAAAAAAACTTCATTTATGACAATGTAAATTGAGCCCAGTCCCATAATCTGTGAGGAATAGACCTGTAGTGCTTTTTGGATTGATACTTCACCTTGTATGCATGCATTTAGCATAATATGCTCCTTAGATATAAATTTCAATCAAACTCGTCGCAACTTGCTAACTATATGCACCAAGTATATCTCATTCATCAGTAAACTGAATTTTTTTTACCATAACTCCTCTTAGCATATCATTTCAAATAGATTCAATTTATCTTGTCCACCACTTGATCCTGCTTCTCAAGTCTAAAGCCTATGAAAAAAACAGAGCTGTCGCACGCTAGCAAGAACATAAACTGAGACTTTCATCTTCTGCATAGCTGTGGTTGTTTCATAAAACCTGGTTGTCTTTTATTTCTTTTTTTAGTTAGTACAAGGCCATGTTTGTGATACCTGTTCTTTTGTCCCATTGAGTTGCAAATTTTGAACTATTTTTAATCCGTCCAAGTAATTGTTCAAATTGTAAATTAGTGCATGTTGGGCGTCTTTCTGAAGGTTTATGTTGGTGGTGTGGTTCTGGGACACTCTTCTCACTCCCTCTTAATGTAATGTCTTAGTGCTATTTTAGTGGCAAAAGTGGTAAGAATTTAGCAATGATTCTGGCCTACAATGTGTAAGTTTCATTTTATGTTTTAAACTTTATTAAAACCAATTTTTCAGTTGCAACATATTCATGTACCTCATTGCCATGTTAGTTTTAATTTGGAAACACCGTTTAGAATTTGCTATGGATTCTAGCCTGCATCATCAAGATTTTTATTTTTTCGAAGATTCATCATAGCAAGCTTGCCTAAGAGTAATGTGTTCAAGTATCATCTCAGTATATTTCTTAGTAACAGTCTTTTGCTCATCAATGATCATTGCCATTCAATGTTTCAGAGTTGAGTGATGAGATTTGCTCATCAACAAACATTTTCTATTATCCCTTAACTGCCCCCACATGCCACATATGGCACATTCACTAAAAATGCCAAGCACAATTTATTTCTTGAATTTGGGCCCTAATGTAATTTTCAAGTTGTTTGTGTGATGGCAGTTCTGTCCCCATCCTGATGGTGATAACCTGATGCCAGCATCATTCTAATGACAGTGGTTGTGATGTTGGGAATACGAGCAAAAAAATTTAGGCAGTTATAGGTTAATGCTTCAAAGTCAAGTGAGCGGGTTTTGCTCATCAATAAACATCGTCTTAATATTTCAGAGTCGAGTGACGGAAGCTGCGGCGTGTGCCAGGTGCGAGGGCGCTGCGAGACGTTGCACAGCACCTCCTGCTGCCAGCACTGCGTCTCGTTCCTCACATCCCTGGCAGAGAAGCCCCCACAGCACGAGCTGCAGTGCCTGCGTGAGTGTGGGGGGTGCCAACTGGTGGGCATCTCCATAGACGAGCGGTGCAAGGCATGCTGGCTGTGCCACGCCCTGCTATGCTGCACCCTGCCAAGCCTACTGCATGACCGCATCAGGAAGAAGCTCCCGTTGGGCCTCAAGGAGAAGGTCCCTACCAGTCTTGCCCGAAGTGTGTACGTCTCTGACGTGCGTGCTGGTTTTGACGCCTCTAAAATGAACGGAAAGCTTGCTGTGAGCACTGCTCATGGTGCCCCTGCTGCACTGCCTGAGATGTCTGCTGGAATGTTTGGGTCCATCGTGGATTTGCCTGGAGGATGGAGGAGGAAGACTGGGCCAGAAGTTGTGGTCATCTCACCCTCCGGTGAGAAGTTCAAGTCCATTCCTAAGCTGGAAGAATATCTTCAGAAGCTTGGCATCTGCACAGATGCCAGAGTTCTGTTTGGGGGCTCTGCTCCAGCCATGGAGAACGTGGTGGATAAGAAATCTCATCCCAGCTTGGGGAGTGGTGATGATCAGCAACTTTTTCCCCATCCTGAACATGTGCCTCCGCACAAGAAAAAGAAGAAGAAAAAGAAAAAGAAGAAACACAAGAACAGGTCCCGAAGAAGAGACGAGGTGAAGCTCTTCGTTGGAAGCAACGGCAATAATAATAACTGCGTGACTACGACCTTGCCGGGGGGTTGGATTAGACGAACCATATTCAGACACTCGGGCAGCAAAGCTAAGTTTGACGTTTATGTTTTTAGCCCAGACGGCCGAACGTTCCGGTCGCGGAAGCAACTATCTGCTTATTTTCAGCAGATAGGAAAAGTGGACGACATAACCAAGTATTTCCCATTGTTCCATGAAAAAGGGAGCCCCACGGCAACATCCAGCGAAAGGACGGAGACCGAGTCCAGCACTGAGCCTGACTCGAGCTCTGAGCTCCTGTCTGACACGGATGCTAACGACGTGTTGTCGCTGGCTGGCTCGGACAATGAAAGCGAAATGCCGTCTGATGTGGCAATGAGAGAGTCTGGGAGCAATGCTAAAGCCCAGGTGGAGTTTGATAAACAACCAATTGCAAGCAGTAACTGCGAAGCAGATCAGCTAGACGTGTCGTTTGCCAGTTGTGGAGGTGGTGATGCTAGTCAGGAAGATTTTGTTGGTTTTGACAACAAATGTGCTGTGGTACAAAGTGGAGTTGCGAGTGTTGATAAGTGCGTTGATAATAATGGTCAAGATGGATTGCCGAGGACGGACGATAATTCTGGTGATATATCATGTGATAATAATTCTAGTGTAGCTGTGGTCAAATCGAAAAGGTCTTCTATTAGTTTCAAGATACCTCTTTCTCATTATAGTAATGAAAATGTTCTTGTAGATAATAAGATGGAAACGTCTGTACAAAACAAAGCAAAAGATGGACAGGACAGCCAACAGTTGCAAGAGGGACAGAGATGTGATGAGGAGAACACATCTGTGCTTCCTGATGGCCCGAAATGCAACAGCAAGAAAACACCATCACCTGATACCCAGAAATTAGAAGTGGACGTGCCCAAGTTTAAGGCGTTCCAAACTCAGCACTTGGGCAACGGTTGGTCAAGAAAAATCAAGTGGAACCAGGACGGCATCGGGAAAGTTTCCTTTGTAGTCACTCCTGCGGGTTCCAAGATTCAATCGAACCTTGAGCTGCAAGCCTATTTCAAGAAAGAGGGCGGGTCTACGCTGGATGCTGCTAAGTTCTTCCCCATGAATCTGAAGAGGGAAGACGTCCCTGAGAAAATAGCCGTGGTGCCGCGTGTGTGTAAGGCTAAACAAGTGTCCGCAAAGAAGGACAGGAAAAAGCCTGATGCCACAACAGAGGTGGCTGGTGATGCTACAGCCCTGCCTGTCGAGAGCTCGGGTGGACCGCGCATCAAGCGGGTTTGCAGGAGCTTGGAACAGGTCAGTCGGGATTTTAAACTTGTTAACTCATTGCTTGCAGTATGACCCACCGATGGTCACTGGGCGGATTTTCATAATGCCACTGATCGATCGGCAGTCACTGACCACTCAATTTGTATAAATACTAAATGAAAGCATGATCCAGTTAATGTTTGCTATTTTCAAAATTTCCCAATACCATTCACTCTAAATTTGAGTTTGAGATTGAACTTCAGTTCAACCCGCCACACTCAAGGTGTTGACATGTTGCTTGCGATACGACCCACCAGTGAGTCGTGCTTAGGTTTTTGCAGCTCTGAAATGACCCATCTATGGGATGTTTGCAAAATTCAAACAGTCTTTTTAAAATTATTGGTATTAAATTGATACTGTAAATGTTTCGTATTTTCAAATTTGCTCATCACTTTTGACTTTAAATATGAGTTGAACATTGAACTTCAGTTTAGCCCATCGCGGTCAACGTGTTAAAGGTAATTTTCAGTAGCAGTATATTCAAGCAGGACATTTGCTATATCAGTATTCATTTTGGAAATGCATTTACAAATTTATTGCGGAGTCAAACCAGCACTGTCTTGAGTCTTTTTTTTACGATCAAAGATTCATTATATACAGCAAGCTTGCCTATGAATAATTTGTTCAAGCAACATCTCGGTACATTCCTAACCCATCACTACATCTAAATTTTTTTTAGAGTATTCCAAGGCTGGCAGAGACGAGAGAAGGGACTGTTGCAATGGTTCTTAACCTTGTTGGAGGTACTGAACCCCACAAGTTCCATACATGCATTCAGTGAACCCTTCGTAGTTGGAGAAATAAAATGGGCTCTTCTTCAAATTCAGAACATGTGTATTGATTATATGCTGTATTAGTATATATCCATCAAACTGTACAAAGAGGACTACAATGACATTGGCTCACCAAACCCCTGGAGTTGGATCAAACCCAGGTTAAGAAACATGAACTAAAGTATGATCTAGTATGGTATCAGTGCTACCCTTTGTACTGAGTGATAGATATGAAACTAATTGGCTGAAAGAAAGAGGCTTAATTCGAAGCCTGCATTCCAGATGCGTGTTATTCAACATATTAACGTCGATGTGACCCACCGGTGGGTCATGCTCAAGTTTTTCCTGCTGCAAAATGACCCATCAATGAGTCATTTAGAAAATTTGTAACAATCTGTTCAAATTACTGGCATTTAATGAACCCTGTTAATGTTTGGAATTCATATAATTTCTAACCACTTGTGAATTTAAATTTGAGTTGAACACTGAACTTCAGTTTAACCCATTGCAGTCAATGTGTTAATTAAGGATTGGCTAAAACCTGTTTAAAAAATGTAGCCCACCCTGATTTTGTTGGGTATTTTTGGGTTTTACTGTTTTTTTTCAGTTTGAAAAGGTTTAAATTATTTCATTACATTACTGACCCGGGCTACATGGGTAGAAAATATCTAAATTCTTGGGAAAAAAAACTAGTAAAGAATATGCAAGTATTTCGAAGGTATTTTATTCTGAGAGAACCGTCAGTTTTCCCTTTCTCGTATTCAATAATCCAGTTACATTTTTCTGATAGCTAAAAAAAGATGTGGGAACTAAATTATAGAACTCAAGAGCAACAAATGAAAATAAATGGGCCATCGAGAATTGTCTTTCGTGCTCAGTTTGCTTGTTTAGGTTTTCATGCCGTTTTTGCCTGGTCGTTTTTTGTCTTTTTGTCCTTTTCTTTATCTATTCTGACTTGCTGTTTTTGTGCGCAGGAGATCTTGTGTGGCCGCACACCTTGTGCATAGATTCTTAGTTTTCTACTGTCCATTACTGAATGGACCCTTCCCTTTGCTCCCCTGTGATCACCGTTTAAGCCAGGAAGGCTTCAGCTAATTAATCTATCCTTATAAAATAAAAGGCCAGGTGTCAGCTTAACTATATAAGTGAATAAATTTATTTACTTTTTGTGCATAGTTTCTCCTATTTTAGTACCATGAGCATCTTGCTGAATATTTTAAATTGGGTGGTCCGTCTCTCTTTCACACTCATAAGGATGCTTAATGACCGTATCTGTGAAATGTGTTTCACCAGTGCACAAGTACAAGAACATTTTAATTACAGGCTCTATTAGGATGGATGTATTTGTCATTGTTATTCACGTGTGAAAGATTTGTCTAAAAAAAATAGAATCCCATCATTTCTGACGGGTTGTGTACACCATGTTGTATAATAAAGTCAATGCTCCTGTGCACGGCAGGCTCTGGGGATGCCTCGCGCCACGTTCCCGGTGCTGGAAGACAAGGAGAACAGGGATGTGCTGGAGACGGAGTCTTCAGACAGCGTGTCGTGCGAGTCCGCCGGTGCGGTGACGTCGGACGCGGCCACCACCGACCCCCTCAGGAAGACCAAGAAGCAGGCCAAGGTCTACTCCGTCACGCTCACTGCTACTGGCAAGGTGGGCTCCTCTTGGGCTGTGCACTGTAGCTTGTGAGGTGTGTCCTGTGTGTTCTTGGGCTGTGCACTGTAGCTTGTGAGGTGTGTTCTGTGTGTTCTTTTGATGTGCACTGTAGTTTGTGAGGTGTGTCCTGTGTGTTCTTGGGCTGTGCACTGTAGCTTGTGAGGTGTGTTTTGTGTTCTTGGGATGTGCACTGTAGTTTGTGAGGTGTGTTCTGTGTGTTCTTGGGATGTGCACTGTAGCTTGTGAGGTGTGTTTTGTGTGTTCTTGGGATGTGCACTGTAGTTTGTGAGGTGTGTTCTGTGTGTTCTTGGGATGTGCACTGTAGCTTGTGAGGTGTGTTCTGTGTGTTCTTGGGATGTGCACTGTAGCTTGCGAGGTGTGTCCTGTGTGTTCTTGGGCTGTGCCCGGTAGCTTGTGAGGCATCTGGTGTGTTAGGTCTGCATGGTCTGTCTCAATTTGTTGCCTTCTCTCTTTGAAGTTTTTGTTTTGTGAATGCTTATTTTTAGGCTCTTCTTCTCTCTTTGAAGTTTCTTTTGTGAATGCTTGATTATAGGGTCTTCTTGTGTGGTGGGCTGTAGCTCATCAGGTGTGTTTTGTGTTGGCTTTGCATGGTTGGTGTGTTGTGTTTTGATTTGTTGATTTCTCTCATGGAAGTTTTGCTCATCAACAAACATTGTCTATTATCCCTTAACTGCCCCCAATGAATGCTTGGTTTTTAGGCCCTTTTTGTGGTGTGGACTGCAACTTTCAAGGTGTGGGGAGTGCGTTGTGTAGCGTGATAAGTTGGTGTGGTGTGCTTTAATTGGACGAGTTCTTCATGAAGTTATCACATGAAGAATGTTCGTTTCTGGTATAGTTTCTGCGTACAGCTTTCCCGTCTTGCATGAGTCAATATTAGCTCATCTGTTTTGAGTGTTACCATTGGAATAATTTTGCATTTTGAGTGGATTATTTGTGATATTAATACTTCTCGCCTTTTATGGGCATTGATTCTTTCTCAATTTGATATCCAGCTGTGTGTAGAAATAAGTGAGTGCATCATAGCATTGATTCTTGCTCAATTTGGTGTCCAGCTGTGCGTGTTGTGTAGAAATGCATCACTGTGTTTGTGTTGGGCAGGTGCTGCGCAAGACGATGTGGTGCAACAAGTGCAGCGGCTGCCTCATACCCAACTGCCGCGAGTGCGTCCACTGCATCGACATGGTCAAGTATGGAGGACCTGGCTCTAAGAAGAAGCCCTGCATGTGAGTCAACAGCAATTTTTGTTCTTTACATGACCAATTTCTTCTTATTTGCTTCATAGTGTACCGCAGTTGTTCTTCACCAGTTTCTTCTTATTTGTTTCACTCCTTGTTACCAATGAAAGCACTGCTGAGGCTACCCAAAATCCATACTACTTGTTTTGTGAACCGCAATTGTTCTTTACTTTGTTTGTTTTCCAACTTCTCAACTCTACGAAATATTTCAAGTTCTTCACGTGTTAAAATAAAAAAGAAATCGTGTGCAGCCATGCCTCTTATGCTCCCATATAATATCTGCAAAGCATTGGACGTATTTTTTCTAGCAGGTTGAAATTAAAGTGTAGTTTTCAGAAATGGGTGGTCCAAATTCTTGCAGTGGATTGAGACTAGTGAGCTCAATATTTAGATTAATTTATTGAGGATAATTGCTCCATTTTTTGTTGTAAAGTAGTTTTCATCAATGTTAGACCCCTTTCTTTGGAACAACTCATTGTGAATGCAATATTCGCATCAATAGGATATATGTACATCAATGGGATAAATTTGCATCAATGGGATATATGTACATCAATGGGATAAATGTGCATCAATGGGATAAATGTGCATCAATGGGATAAATGTGCATCAATGGGATAAATGTGCATCAATGGAATAAATGTGCATCAATGGGATATATGTAAATGCAATGTACGAGTTTACATCGGTAGGATTTTAGGGTAAATGCATTAGTAGGACAATAGGGTAAATGCATCACATTTCATAGCATTGACATACTAATGTTGGTGGCGTGTGTGCAGCAAACGGCGCTGCATCAACCCTCGTCTCTCAGTGCACTCGAGTGCCCAGCAGCAGCCGCAGCCACAGACTGCCACAGATGCTCAGCCACAAAAGCAGGCGACCCATAAACAAGTGCAGCAACAGGGAAGCTGCTCCTCTGTGCGGTCTGCCACCCCTGAAGTGAACGCTTCGCAGCCTTCGAGCAGCTCTCTCCCTGCAGTACCCGTGTTCTCTACAATCACGGGCAAGAAAATTCCTCAAAAGGCTGCTAAGCGAGCGCTCAAGAAGATGACCGAGATGCAGAAGCGAGCTGAAGCGGATGAGCAGGAAGATCTGGCGGATGAGAGGTGGAGGAGACGGAGGAAGGATGAAGACTCTGCCTTTAAGGACCAAGAAAAGAATGTGTTTGTGCCCCAGCAAATTGTGAGGCCTGTCGAGGAGATGAAAGTGAGTGTTCTTTTTTGCTATAATGATTTGCAGTGAAGGAATTCTTCTGAGCAGGAGGATAGTGAATTAGAAGGAGGAAATTCCTACTATTGAAAGGTAGTGTGTTCTGATTTCTTCATCTCTATCAGTTTAAAAGCCTGAAACAACTTTTACTGCGTTTCTCACACATTCCCTCCACCATAGTTGTTTTTCTCTCGTCTATGTACACGCCGCAGTAGCTACGATTTTGTGTTGCTGAATCATCCCTTCATATGTTGGTGTTTAATTGAGGAAAAATTGATAATCATGGTTATTTACTCACAGGAATGAAAGAGGTTTGGGTACAATCGTACATAACCGTCTGTGAGGAAGTGGCGAATCAGAAAGTGTGGAAATAATGTCAGGAAAATCCAGCTGTGATGCTCAAAGGAAGTTAGGCAAAGGAAATATATCGAGTGGCTTGCTTTGAGTGGTGTTTAGTCGAGTAGATTGATTGGAGCAAAGAAGGCTGCTGGATGCTGCGGCACACCCTTGTAGATTCCACGATTTCCTTTGTCCATACTAACTGGTCTCTTTTCTTCTGTGGAAACATTTTTTCAATGGAAGCAGAGCCTTAATCTAACTCCTCAGTTAGGTAGGTTAGAAGAAGTCGTATTGAAAAACTGGCTCTACTGCTCTAATACATTTTTAACCTTTCTAAAAAGTGGAAAGGATGTAATTGAACCACAATATGTTAACCTTATACCCGAAAATTTTTTTCGTAATAGGTAGCAATATCGTTGAAACGTTAATGTGTATTCCTGTACGTAAATGAGCAATTTACCTAGTGGTACACATATGTACCAATACTTAGTCAACGTGTTAAGGCTGTAATGCTATGGTAGTTTAAGGCTACAGTGCCATGGTAGTTAGTTTGAACAAATGATAATAGTGACTACGCCGGCTGCGTTGCAGGACCGCGTGGACGCGGAAGTGAGCAAGTGCGTGGCGCCGGGAGCGCTGGTCAACATTGACTACTGGCAGGGGTGCGGGGGCCCCGCTGTGCAGCACAGGGGCTTCCCTGTGCTGCAGGCCGCTCCCCTCCACCTCACCGCACTCTGCTTCAGATGTGGCTCCGCCGGCAAGGAGGAGGTGAGTGGCGTTTTATTTTGACTTTGTCTTGCGGTGTCAAAACTGTCGTTCGTCTGGCTTGATTTTAATTGCCGTTTCTAGTGACGGGAGAGAGTATTGCGGTGTGGGAACGAGCGTTCGTTCAACTTGATTTTAATTACCGTTATTAATGACGGCAAAGAGGAGTGTCGTATCGTTCTATTTCGCGTTTTGTGATGTGGAAACTATCAATCGTCTGACTTGATTGATGTTTCTAATGATGACTGCTTCTAATGATAGCTAAGATGAGTTTTCATATCTTATTATTTTGCGTCTTGCGGTGTTGAAACGTTCTTAATGATGACTTAATTGTTGTTTGTAAGCCATCAAAGAGGCTTATATCTTTTCATTTTGCGTATTATGTTGTTGAAATTATTGTTCGTCCGACTAAATTACCGTTTCATATGTGGCTTCATATGACTGCTTCATATGACTGCTTCATATGTGGCTCTGCCGGCAAAGAGGAGGAGTGTTGCATTTTATTTTGACTTAGTCTTAGTTTTGACTTTGACTTATTGCTATACCAAGATTTAGTCTTTGTACAGCAATGTTCGACCGCCTTCGACTTGTTGTGGTGCAATGTAGGACAAATGAGGAATCAGTTTAAGTAAAGTATATTAGACGAACGGACGCACCTAACATCTTTACAATCTTTTGTTACCATGGTGTGTTACAGACGCTGTGGTGCAATATAGAGTCAGGTTTTAAGGAAAATACAAATATTAATTTTGCATGTGATACGAGCTATTACCCGGTGCATTGCAGATGGTGTGGTGCAGCTGGTGCTGCGAGGGCGTGCACGGGTACTGCCTGGAGGAGGGCGAGGGCCCCCACAGCAGCAGGGAGGAGCAGAGCTGGGTGTGCCGGCGGTGTGCCGTGTGCCATGTGTGTGGCGCTGGGTCTTGGCAGGAGCGAGCTCCCCACCAGGCTTCCCTCGCCCTGCACAGGTGCGTCATGCCTTAATGTATCCTTCGACTTGGTGGCCTTAATGTATCCTTTGACTTGGTGGCCTTAATGTATCCTTTGACTTGGTGGCCTTAATGTATCCTTTGACTTGGTGGCCTTAATGTATCCTTTGACTTGGTGGCCTTAGTGTATCCTTTGACTTGGTGGCCTTAGTGTATCCTTTGACTTNTGGCCTTAATGTATCCTTTGACTTGGTGGCCTTAATGTATCCTTTGACTTGGTGGCCTTAATGTATCCTTTGACTTGGTGGCCTTAATGTATCCTTTGACTTGGTGGTCTTAATGTATCCTTTGACTTGGTGGCCTTAATGTATCCTTTGACTTAATGGCCTTAATGTATCCTTTAACTTGGTGGCCTTAATGTATCCTTTGACTTGGTGGCCTTAGTGTATCCTTTGACTAGGTGGCCTTAGTGTATCCTTTTACTTGGTGGCCTTAATGTATGTATCCTTTGACTTGGTCTCTTCTACGAGCTGTGATACTCTTTGAGGCCCCTCACGGGTATACAACTATTGTATGTATTGGAATTAGCGCTTCCAGGGGGAAAAATAAGTAAAACTTGCGTTTGAAATTGAATTTTTTCAGTATTCTATGAGTTTCAATAGAGATAATGTCCAAGAACAAATCGATCTTAGGTGGCATCAAAGATTTAATAGTCCATGCTCTTTCCTCTCATTCAATTTCGTATGAGGTGTTTGTTTTTGTAATCAAACTTCTCAGGGAAAGGGAAAAGAGCAGAAACGCGTTTTACTCCTGCAAAACTTGGCAAATGTCCATCGTAGACTTGTGTACATTTGGCTACAGTTGCAAAACTTACCATAAGTGTACCTTGGTGGGTGTTGAGTATGAAGAGTATGAAGCACTGAGTAAGAGAATGAAGCGCACTGAGTATGAGAATGAAGCACTGAGTATGAGTAAGAGAATGAAGCACTGAGTATGAGTAAGAGAATGAAGCACTGAGTATGAGTAAGAGTATGAAGCGTTGAGTATGAGTAAGAGTATGAAACGTTGAGTATGAGTAAGAGTATGAAGCGTTGAGTATGAGTAAGAGAATGAAGCACTGAGTATGAGTAAGAGAATGAAGCACTGAGTATGAGGCACTGAGTATGAGTAAGAGAATGAAGCACTGAGTATGAGTAAGAGAATGAAGCACTGAGTATGAGTAAGAGAATGAAGTGCTGAGTATGAGTAAGAGAATGAAGCACTGAGTATGAGTAAGAGAATGAAGCACTGAGTATGAGTAAGAGAATGAAGCACTGAGTATGAGTAAGAGAATGAAGCACTGAGTATGAGTAAGAGAATGAAGCACTGAGTATGAGTACGAGAATGAAGCACTGAGTATGAGTACGAGAATGAAGCACTGAGTATGAGTAAGAGAATGAAGCACTGAGTATGAGTACGAGAATGAAGCACTGAGTATGAGTTCGAGTTTGAAGCACTGAGTAAAAGTATGAAGCGCTGAGTATGAGTAAGAGAATGAAGCACTGAGTATGAGTAAGAGAATGAAGCACTGAGTATGAGTACGAGAATGAAGCACTGAGTATGAGTACGAGAATGAAGCACTGAGTATGAGTAAGAGTATGAAGCACTGAGTAAAAGTATGAAGCGCTGAGTATGAGTAAGAGAATGAAGCACTGAGTATGAGTAAGAGTATGAAGCTATGAGTATGAGTACGAGTATGAAGCACTGAGTAAAAGGATGAAGCACTGAGTATGAGTAAGAGTATGAAGCGTTGAGTAGGAGTACGAGTATGAAGCACTGAGTAAAAGGATGAAGCGCTGAGTATGAGTAAGAGTATGAAGCGCTGAGTATGAGTAAGATTATGAACCGTTGAGGATAAAGAGTATAAAGCGATGAGTAAGAGGATGAGGCGTTGAATATGAGTAAGAGTATAAAGTGTTGATTAAGAGTATGAGGTGTCGAGTGTGAGTATGAAGCCCGTAACATGAGGTGCTACGGCTTACATGCGCAGGTGTTCGGCTTGCCTGTACTACTTCCACCTGCAGTGCCTGGGCCCGGGCGCACACGACTCCTGCCATCCTCCTGACGACGCTCTCTGGGTGAGTACCCTCGCCTTCCTTCTTCCCTAGTTACAGTATGATTCTTTGTTCCGTGGTTAAATTATAATAATTATTCCTTGTGCCTTGATTAAATTAAGATAATTATTCTTTGTTCCGTGGTTAAATAAAGATAATTGTTCCTTGTGCCGTGGTTAAATTATAATAATTATTCTTTGTTCCGTGGTTAAATTATAGTTGTTTCTTGTTCCGTGATTAAATGATTTTAATAGTAGTAATTCCTTGTTCCGTGGTTGGAAATAATAATAATTCTTTATGCCGTGGTTAAAAATAGGTAATTCCTAGTGCCGTGCTTGAGTGCAAAAGCTTGGCTCAACATGTTTTCCTGCGAAGGGACCCAGCGGTGGTCACGCTACAAGGGGATTTTCATAATGCTGCTGACCCACCAGCTGTCCCTAACTCAATTCTCATAGATACTTGAATGAAAACTAAATGAAGGCATCATCTGTTAGATGTTCGTGTTTTTTCAAAATTGATTTTTGAAATGAGCTCTAATTTCAGTGAATAATTGAACTTCAGTTTAACCCATCGCAGTGAACGTGTTCGCTTTCCACTTCGCGCTCATTTTGAGTCACCACTTTCGCCCCATAAGGCCCAAGTTGGCTTGCCACTTGAGTGGCACACGGTGTAGATCATGGTTGAGCAAAGTCTTCTTTTGTTATAGAAAAGGGAATGAAACTTCAAGTTTTATGATGTAATTCGATAGAATAATTGGCTTCATAGGGTTGATATCGTCCGCTTGTACGGTGAAAAGAAGTTTCTCAGCTTCTTACTTTTGTCTGATGTGACAAATTTTAGAACCTGACATTAGAAAAAGCGCGGGCTTGTGACTCGGTGAAGTCTCGTTGTGGATTGGGTACAGAATTAATTTTTTAGCGGTCTCTTTTGAGTAACTTGGCGTGTTGGCAAATGAGTACGATGTGTTCAGACCTTCTTGGATGGCGCAGTTACCTCACTTGTTTGCGAGACCACCTAGTGCAGGGGTTCTTAACTTTGTTCGAGGTGCTGAATCCCATAAGTTCCATACATGCATTCAGTGAACCCTTGCGTAGTTGGAAAAATAAAGTGTGCTTTTTTGCTTCAAATTCAAAACATGTATAACTATGTACTGTATTAGTGCACAAACTGTGCAATGAGATCTACAATGATATTGACTCACCGAACACCTGGTGTTCGATCGAACCCAAGTTATGAACCACTGACTTGATGTCAACTGCCATCACTGTTATAACACCTTGACATGCTGAGTGGGAAATTTTCTCACCTATGCTCTTCTTGATGAAATTCTCCCTCAAAACACGCTTGAAACTTCACCCACAATGCTCACATAGATATCGAGTATCAGTGGCTCTGTTACGCAAAATTGCAGCTTTACTTTTCTGGTAATATGTCCTCTATGAAACGAAGAAAAAATGTTAGGCATTTTGGGAATTCGGAAAGGGAGAACATTTTGAAATGCTTTTGAAAATGGTTGCTATTCCTTTTCGTTCGTTTTTTTTTTTAAGATTTGGTTACGTGAGTTATATTATGGTGGCCATTCTGTAGGAAGGCGCGGATCCTAAATTGGAGCGTGGCACGTACAGCGCGGGATGTAACGCATTTGTGACTTTTTCTCCCAAAACTTGATGCTTCACGCTATAACCAAATTGAAGTCTCAGTTGTAAATCACAGATTTCATCATAGCTGCTTGGTTCACGTGAAAGGACAAGAAAGTTGTTTGTATTTTAGGATATTTTTGACGTACGAAGTACTTACGGTTACAAATTCTACAAGTCATTGTGTACATCTACACTTGCGAAAGTTTAGGGAAATGTACACGAGAAATTACACAATTTACTTGAAATGATTGTAGGAATTCCGAATGAAACTTGAAAAAAAGGATTGTAGTATTAAGAAAAGGTAATGGTTGCAGTTGTGAAGGGAAATCTGGAGAAAAAGTTGACTCAATTTAGTCAAGTAAAAGCTGATATAATAGGACCTGAATTGTAGTAATTCACTGAAAACCTCTGCTGTTGTCTCATATCTGGCTACCTTTCATAGCGACGACCACACGGAAGTGATGGGGGCGAGGGATAAAGAAGGTATTGATTAGTCCAACATATGTTATGATTATCATACTGAAAAAGTAGGTTCAGCATTTCCAGGTATCAGAAAATAATGATGAAACTGTGAAGCTGGAATTTAACTCATTCAGTGCCGCATTGTTTTAGTTTAGAACGAAATATTAGGTTAATTTCCCATGAATTATCATTCATGAAACCCAGTAAATGTGAACTTTAATGCCCCATAAGAAGGACGTTGGCCGATGATGGGTGAACGTTGTGCCATGGACGTATTTGACTGGGATCGAATTTTGGAAAAATTTGCGTGGTCGTTGTGGCACAGCTGTGTTGTGCTACGATGTGCTGTGGGGCGCGAATTTCATGGTTAAATTTGATTAAATATGTTACGTTTGGGGACCGCAAATTTGATTCGTGATGTGTTGTGTTTACGGCAGCTTTACACACACGCAATTTTGAAATTACATACGCATTAATGCGTCTGATTCTTGTAATGACAAGCAAGGCGAAAATCACTGGACGTATGGTCATTTTGTTGATACAATTATTAAAGTCTAGATGAATAAGATTGAACGACTATTATACATATATCTACGACTATTTTCTATCTGTGTTGTAGTGCTCTTCTGGATGTTGTAGTTTTAATTTGCTCATGCTTGTTTTGTCGCAGAATTCTTGTGCTGAAGATGAACTGTTAGAGCTCGAAACGTGCAATTTTATTCATTTAGACTTAACTAATTGTATGAATAAAATGCCATACGTACGGCGATTTTTATTTTATGCAATTTTGTAGTAGAAATTTTATTCAAGTTGGGCTCTGCTCTCCCTGGACCGCGTGATTTCCATGCTAGGAACCGGAACGCACTTGTGATGCGTTCCAGAACGTCAGCGCTTGTCAACCTTCCTTATTTTTACTTGGCATTTCGGCAAAAGAAAATGATAACCTTTCTTATTTTTGCTTAGCATTTCGGTAAAAGAAAAGAGTATCCGTATTTTTGTGGTTCTAGCGCCCGTGTTTTTTCGGTTTATTTATTGTTTTTTTTTATTGCGCGCACGCCTACGAACATCCTGTCTTTCGGAAATTACAAGGGTCATGGGAGAGCCGTGTCTTGACTTTTCATAAACTGAAAACCTATTTTGTTTTTGTAATTTTGAAGTAAAATTAGTCACATTGAAAGTTTTGTTGACATTCTAGACACTTGGCTGATGGTTTCCCATGTTTTCCCTTGTGGTTTCCAGGAGTGGGACTTGTTGAGGCATTTGCGTTGGTCGTTCCCGTCTGCGCAGCCCGTATACCTCGTCGAGAATGACGAAAAAATGACGTCGTCCGCGGCTTCTGTTACGCCGCCTCAAGTTACTCCTTCAACCCAGACTCGCTTGATCAATAATGTTGACGCCACCGTTTCTGAACGTTTCCCAGTTCATAAGATCTGCGTGTACAGTTCATCACCTTCGACTGAACTGTCCTGGAATTTGATGACGGAAGAGGTTGATGCGACGGTTTACACCGTCTTGAACGGTCTCGAGTCGAGCAACAGTTCCGGTGATTCGTTAGTGTATGTTATGCCAACTGCGGTAGCCAAGAAAGTAGAAGATCCTTCTGCATTAGAGCTGCCAGAAGTAACTTGTGTCACTGATGAGCTCGGTGAACTGGATTTCATGGAAATTGAAGGCATGGATCTCGATGCCATAATGGATGGGCTGGATGACGCTGACGAGCAAGATCTTTACGAAGAACAATTTCCTGAGGAAGACGTGATTGAACTAGTGCCCAACGCCAGTTTGGACCCTCCTCCGTCTGCTACTCCTGAAGCGGTCTGTAGAAAGGAAGATGACGAGTATCTGTGTCTCGGCTACAAAAAAATTACAAATTATCCAGCCACTGCCTTTGAACTCTCCAACTTCCGCCTCTTGCAAATGGCTCAAGTTGAACTGTTCACGGCATTAGGTTTCCCGCACGTGCAGCAACTTGAGGCTAAAAAGTTAATCAAATATCGGCCTCGTGGAAGAAGAAAGCTGATCCATCCTAGGGTGACCGCCAGTTGCCGATGTGACTCTGACACAGATACTGCTTCTGAAGGCAGTTCGGTGAGTACTCAACATGTTGAAACTAATTAGTGTGTCCATAAGCTTATTATTTATATAGCTTCCAGTTGTACACAAGGTTCGATGTTTTGAAGTATTGTGAAATTCAATTTTCCCAGTGCTTGCTAATGTACAGTATGATAATATGAACGATTAACTATACCGTTTTTTAAGAGAACTGTTTCACTCTATGAATGTTACTAGTATTTTTTGCGGCAAAACAGATATCTACGATTACCTGCGTGAACAGCTTTTGTTGTATTTGCAATTAAAATTAGTTGAGACATAAATAACCAATTTTTATTTGAATGTGACACATGTATGCATTTGTTTGATAAAATTATAATTTTTAATGTCATCTGGAAATTTATGCCCTTTAAAAAAAATTAATGGATGATACGTATGAAATTCTACTAAAGGTTCAACTTGATCTAAAATTTCCCATGTATTTTTATTTTCAGGACGAGTGTGACGACAATGCCAACGACATATACTGGAACAGCGTGCTCAGAATTCGCCGCCACGAAGTACAGGAAAAGCTGCGAGTGCGTCTGGCGGAGAAGGAAGCTGAACTAAAGCTGGCCAAGGAGCTAGAAAACGCCAGAGAAAGACAACTCAAGATGGAAACGCAGCGGTCCAAAAAGGAACGAAAGCCCTTGAAGAAAAGCAAGTGTGTTGGTTCGAAACGACCCTCAGTTGACCAGGATGAGGAGCAGGAGGATGATGATGAGTGGGAACCATTGCCAAAGAAAAAGAAGGTGAAGAAGAAAATCAAAGATGAAGATAAAATTGAGGTACTACCTTTTTCTCACGAGGATGAACTTTTCTTCCGACCTCCTAGTGATGAGGAAGACATTGAAATTTTCAGGACTACCGTGGCCGGTCGATGGAGGCCTAGCAATTTTAAAGAGCTTGATGTTTGGCTTGCTAGCAGAGATAAGCTGATCAAGGGAGAAGATTTAACCGCTCACGAAGAGGATGAGAGTCAGTTGATAGTAAAGCTAATTGAAGGGTCTCCTCATGTGTCGGACGATGAAGTATCATGTAGCCCTGACACCAATGATGTAGTCAAAACGAGTGAATGTGTTTCTACCAACGATGCTGACCAGTCTCGTTCTCCTGCTAAATCTTTCAACTCGTCCGAAGGTGAAATAAAGCAAACTAACAAAGAAAGATCTCGAAAAATTCAGAAGAAACTCAAGAAACAATTGAAACTGAAGAGAAAATTGGATACTACAGGTCTTATTTTAAAGGCAATGCAGCATAAGAAAAGTAAAAGTGAAAAATTGGACAGCTGCAATTCGGCAGCTCGTGTGGATAGGTTGAACAAGAAAATATCTGAGGGTAGAGCCAAGTGGCCAACATTGAACAAACTGAACAAGTCTGTTGCTAGAAAACGAGATTTGACCCTCATGAAAAAGATTAAGCGAAAAAATCAGACCGAGAGAAGACTAGGCAATGATAAGGAACTAATTATTGATGCTGCATTGACGACTGACGATACCGCAGAGTATTTTCCCAGCACCGAAATCGTTCTCGGTTCTGAGGATGAAAGATTGGTATTGGAATGCCAGGACTCAACCGAGGTACTTTCTGCTGAAGAAAACTCCTCAAAATCGTTTATTCTAGAAGTGCTAGACGGTGCTGAACCCACTGCAGATGATGTCGAAGTTGTTTTGCACGCTGATGTTGGGACGGAAAGCCTAACTGCAAAGCGTTCTCGTAATGAGTTCGATGTAGCTAAGCACATCAATTCAAATTCACCAAAGAAGCAAAAGTATGACATGAACGAAAGTTGTAGCAATGGAAGTGATGCAGTAGACGATTCGTTCCATTCATCGACAGCACTAGACGCCGATGATGCAATTAGCTCCACGAATGAAATTAACGTGCTAGAAAACGATGTAATAATTGACAAATCTGCCGCCGTGAAGCAGCAGAAAACTCCAGGCAACGGCAGCATACGGAGCAGTCGCCGAGTCAGCTGCGGCCGAGCCAGTCAACTTGCCAGCCTGAGGAAAGCCATGCTGGACATGTGATACTCAGCTTTACAGGGCTACCGTGCATTAGGCTTCGTTGTTTACGTGCATTAGGCTTCGTTGTTTACGTGCATTAGGCTTCGTTGTATACGTGCATTAGGCTTTGTTTTTTACGCTTCAGAAACAACCCGTGGATGCACGCTATTATTTCAAACAAATTTACGCCGGGGTCAGTTTGACCCGAACTTTCTTATTAAAAGTTAATGATATTTGGGAAAGTCACAAACCAGTGTTCTCATATATGGATAAAGCATACAGTTAATTGAGTTTAAAATTCAGTTGGGGCACTTTGAGTCCACCGTGCATTCTCACCTTTAGGGATAATCGGTTAAATTAATATTTCGGTCGCGAACGGCTTGCGTAGAGGGGAGCTGTAAAGGACTCGTATCAGTGCTTTAATGTTAGTTTTATCAACACCCATCAACGTAATAATAATTATTATTAGTCAGAAACATTTGATAGATGTGAACTGTGAATTTCAAGTTCCAGATGTTAGCTTGAAACTTCTCTGTTCATTTTTAAACGTTTTCGGTTACTATTCTACCTTTGCCCAGTATTAATTCGATACCAAAATTTGTAGGGGACTGAATATAACTAGGAAACTGTTTTTTATTACCTAGATGTGTTTTCGAAAATTTTTGTGTGGAGATTTGATATTGGATGTGTTCGGAATAAGCAGCGTTCTGTATCGGCTATTAAGAGAGAGGATGTGGAACTTGTAGATGACTTTTTTTGGTAAATTGCCAGAGGAAATCTTCCATTTTGAATTCGTCTACGGAATGTTATATTCTTGTACTGAAATGCGACCCTGACCTAAGCATATGATTGTGCAATTACTTCAAGATGTCAATCCTGCTTGGGGATGTTGAGAGATTTATTTCTTTGTCATTGAAGTTCTTTGTTAACTATGTAAGCTTCCTCGTGTTCTTCATTACCGCTATGGTAAATCCTGATTTGTGTCATTGATTGTACTTTTGCTTGTGCTGCTGTTTTGATATACCAAAGATTTTCGCTTTCCTGTGTCCCAATTATTGTGCTTGCGAGTTCTTAGCTTGACGATTTTAAAATGTGAGATTTCTTTTTCTCACGTCGAAGTTTTATTCTTTCTTTGATTGTCAAGCTTTTCTCCGAATAATTTATAGCTTCTTTTTCTATGCATTCATATTTTTTTGGTCCAGTTTCAACATAAAAAGGTATATTAACAACCAAGTTTTAGATCTACTGGAATGCAAGAAGTAAAATATTAGACAAGAGTCTCATCGTTTTCGGTCCAGAAAAAAGTCTATTCTTGGCGCATTTGTGAGATTTGAATCTTTCATCACGTGAACACAAGACTTGAATTAACTTACGGTCTAATTCGAGAGTGCAAGAGAAAGCCTTTAGTATTTTTACGGATTTTAGGCTTGCAAGAGAAGTAGCGTTAGTTGAGTGGTCTCTTGGCAAACAGAGATCATCGGTCGTATATGTCCTTGTATGTAAAGAATTTTGAATTTATTCGCTAGCATTTGAATTTCATTTCACGACGGTTTCATTCAATTGGTACGAAGGTAAAATTATTTCTATGATATGCTGACTCCTTGCTCTAGCGTTTCCTTGGCTTTTGTTACCTGCAGGGGGATACAACAATTGTATCAATGGGATTTAGCGCTCCCGAGGGAAACGTGAGGTCCCAAGCTGAGAGTTAACTAGATCTTCTTGTTGAAATTGAATGAGTTTTTTGTTTTGACAAGGACCACCTATTTTTTAGTTTAATACTGTTATTCAGCACCTATTGTTTTCTCAGCTTTAATCATGATTCATAAGCTTTATTCCTAACTTAATGTTTCTGTGCGCAAGGGTTATGTGTGGAAACACACTTGCGCATAGATTCTTTGTTCCCTAAACCCCTTCTAACGGGTGCTTTCCTCCTTCCTTTCTTCGGAACACTTTTGTTATGGTTAGGGACGCTTTAGCTAACTTATTTGATTTAAACTAAGCGAAAAAGTAAAAAAAACTTGCGTAAACGGTCAAGAATTGGTTGCGCTTGCAGAGCATTAAATGATTGAGTCACGTTTAAATAAGTGGCGGAGCTGGCTAAAGAACTTGAAGAAATCTAAAATACAGTGGACTCCCGGGTTACGGCGTCCCTAGGTTACGTTTTTTCACGTTATAAAAAGGAATAGAAGTTTTTGCGTCCTCTTGTTACGGCTTTTTCAACGCCCTACGGCATCACCGACAATTTCTCTTGCGCAGTCAAAAAATTCCAAAATTCAAATTTGGCGGCCTGTGCGCGTGCGTATGACTGCGCGTGCCTCACACCACGCTCATTCGTCACGATATGCGTCACTGCACAGTTCACTAAGATGCTGGCCTGCCATTGGTCGGTGTCACCAAGATGCCGATATGCTATTCCTCGCCATACCATGATTTCGCTTCACGATCTCAACGGATTAATGTCAAATGGCGGGGGTCCACTGTAATGCTAAATAGATTACCTCTCTGCTCGCAAATGCGCTCGAAAGGCTCATTCCAGTTCATGACTGCTTGGGCAGCTGGAAAAATGGAAAAATCGCTAATTGCGACGTGACTCCTACAGCAACCAAGACCAGGCAACTCAATTCGTTACTATAGCAATACAATTTTCTGTGCTAATTGCACTACTGAATAGCATGAGGGTGACTCTGCTTCTTTGTTACTACTATCTCAATGGAGCCTACTAGGTATTTCCAGGGCGAGCATTATTTTCCCAATTCGCAGTCGCTTGCCAGTTCCATTTAAGATAACGAATCAACCGATCGCTTGCACTGTTGAATATGTTATCTTGTTGTTGAGAACTCGCCTCTGCGTGTTCTTGTGTATGATATATTTTGTTGATCTCATTTTTGTATATACTGTAAAATTGGCGTCTGTACAGCAACTTAACAGTAAATGGAGGGACTATCGTGTTTTTTTATTTCCTAACTCCCTTCGAATTTTATTTTCTACGCTCGGTTTTCTCGGTAATACGCAAGAAGTGTTCACTTCAGGCGATTGCAGAGGCCAGCCCGTGTGTCTAACTTTGCTTTAATGCGCCTCATCAGCGCATGCCGCCCACTTCACCCAAACCAGCGGTTCTCAGCCTTGTTGGAGGTGCTGAACCCCGTAAGTTCCGTGCATGCATTCATCGGACCCTTCGT
Source organism: Platorchestia sp. MABIK (assembly GCA_014220935.1). NCBI lineage: Eukaryota > Metazoa > Arthropoda > Malacostraca > Amphipoda > Talitridae > Platorchestia > Platorchestia sp. MABIK. The sequence continues at coordinate 28,214 of JACJUY010000059.1, forward strand.
ACTTGGAAAAATGAAGTGTATTTTTATTCTTCAAATTCAACACAAATGTATATAACTATATGCTGTATTAGTGCACATTAGTGGGGTGAACCAAACCGCCGAACCCCTAAAACTGACTCACCGAACCCCTGGGGTTCTATTGAACCCAGGTCAAGAACCACTGACTTGAATTGGCGCATTGTTGTCCTTAGCGTGCACATCTTCATGTGCATGGTAACGAACACAGGTGTACCTCGTGATTTGTTCGCTTTTAATTTCTACTCTTAATTTGTTCACGAACTCTAATCGTGGGTCCTTTTCTCGGTCTAAATTCTTGTCGTTCGGAAAAACTTATCATGCTTCGTATGTGTCCCAAGTAATATGTAATAACTTGATTTCAATGTGGTTTTCATCAAATGAACTTAACTCATTTGGTCAAGTATGCACTCACAGTTAATCCAATACATAATCATGCCAGTTTTACCCATTCGTTTTCTAATTATTTTTTGCGCTAGAAAAGACTATAGCTAGATGGTAGATTTTTTAGCCCAGCATGGGTTCACAGCTCGTTATGTACTCCATTCATGGAGCACGGTACGAATAGCAATGCTCTAGGTCGCCACGCACTTGTTGTGCTGGACTGATAGATTTCTGATAATAACTTTGTACCCATTCGATGATGTCGAGCAAGACTGCCTGCTCTACCCTCTGGGCCCATGTCACAAGGAGGGATGTTTTATTCCAATCAAGCCTGGTACAAATCAACTTGTACATTGGTTTTTCTGATCTCTTATAACTAACACCAGGATTCGAGGTCGGTTACTCCCGGTCAAGCCGGTACCCATATCCGACACCTGGGTAGAGTGGGGAATTGCGGCTCCCTTTTCCCAACGGGGAGGATCGCGGGATGTCACTGCTAGGATACGAACCACCGACTCGCCCAGTGACATACTTTTTTATTTGCTTGCATACATTTATATATTTTTATTTGCTTCAACCGCAAACCTCAATCACGTAATCAAGCAATCGGAAGAATTTAAAATACAAATAAAAACCTAAAGAGACGTACGTGGGTTGGGCTATTTCTAAAGAAGACTTTTTTCTGCAAGCCTATGTCAACTGCCTTTTTCATTTTAAACCGCTGCACTCAATTGTTTTATGTGAGTTTCTTCGGCGAATTTTTCTCCCGAGCATTGCGTTGAATTGTTCGATAACGTTCATTTCAGGAGATCGTGGAGAGCTTGACTTCACGTGAAGCAAATCGTAGAATGCGGGCAAAAGATAAGAAGTATTACAATACATAGTCGCAGTTTTTCTGGTAAACCCATCCCTGGCGTAGGTGGACTGACAGATTATAGGATACTGGCAGATTATAGGATAGGTTCGATTCAACAGGGTAGGGCAAATCAAAAATCCGCGACTTGAATCCTATGTGGGCAAATCAAATGCCCGCTTTTTCATAGGCTAATAGTAAAAGTAAAACAATACTTTCAAATTATTCGTTATTTTGTTCAAATCAGAATACAATGAAGTTTGTGTGCTCACTTTTGGAAGATGGCATCAGGAAGATGGTGGTGACCACACGCATCTTACCGTCACAACGCGCGCCTTTCAAAACTCGGCCGTTTGATTTGCCCCACTCAGTAGTACAGGTTCGGCTCTTCCAAGTTAAAAAGACAACTCTGAATTTATGCTTAAAGCATATTTCTTAACTTTTGATTATTCTGATGTACGGTGTGCAGCGGTTCATGTTAAAAAGACAACACAAAATTTTAACTCAATATATTCAGTTGAAAAAACCCAGAACTTATACTCAAAATATATTTCTTCACTTTTGATTACCATGACGAACGGTGTGCAGCGGTGCGTGGGGTGCTCCCGGTGCAGCAGCTGCAGCAGCGCCTCCATCACCACCTGGATCCTGGTGCCTCCCTCCTCCGTGCGCCTCCCCTCCACCCCCGCCCGCCTCTCCAAGATGGCGGCCGTCAGCCCCTCTCAGATGATACGAGGTCAGGTCATGCCCAAAGACGGTTCCAAGAACGGGCAAAAGAACACCGACAACCTCGACAACCAAACTCAAGTTGTACTCGAGACAGTCGACTCAAGTGGAGGAGGGGCTTCATCAAAGAGTGCTTTGGTCCTCCTCCAGAGGTCCGATCCTGGGACGCGGGAAAAGAAGGATTCCATAGAAGATGCGGAGGGTGTACGGGAAGACAAATCTGCAGGCAAAGGCAGTCGTGTTCGGTTCTCGGAAGCGAAAGAAGACTCTGAGTTGAAAACCAGGAAACTTAGTGAATCTCATTTGCAAGTGGAGAGCAGAAAAAGACTCCACACCAACGACACTGCCGTGTCTCCGGCCAAGTCTGACATGACGGAGGCGGATGAAGAAGAGGAGGAGGCGGATGAAGAGGAGGAGGAGAGGTACATTGGGTTGTGTTCTCGGTGTGTCCTGTTGCGGGGCAAGAAAAACTTCTGTCCTCTCTGCCAAGGATGCTACGAAGACGATGATTACGACGCCAGGGTGAGTGGAACTGAATTTCTTGTGTTCATTGTTAGCCCTTCATAATCCAATTTTTATATTTGTAAAAGCATTGGTAAAATATAAATTGAAATTTGTTACTACTGTCCTGTTTTTCAGCACCTCTGATTTTCTTCTTCAACTTTTATCTTGTTTCATAACCTTTCTTCTTATCTTACTGTTTCTATGCACATGGTATTTTTTGCGAAAACACCCTTTGTGCAAAGATTCCACGTTTCCTCAACTCCATACTAAACGGTGCCTGTATCCTTCCTATCTTTGAACATCTTTGTTGTGGTAAAGGGAGGCTAAAACTAATTTATATTAAAGCAACCATTAAAATTTGTTCGGGATTCACGAATATCTTTTAACAGGTTCCACACAGCTCTTTAGAAAGCACTTACTCGTCATTTTTATACACTAGCATTAGTGTTCACGGTCCTCAAAAATGAGGGGATTCAATATTTTCCGTGAATAAATTATCCTTTTATGGATGACACAAATATATCATGAAAGCCAATATTCATTAATATCTGTACGATAATGCATCACGATAACCGATATCTATCAAGTATGATAATGCTTCAGGATCTATAAAAATATCTAGGATAATGCATCAGGATAGCCGAAATCTATTATGATATTTATGATAATGCTGTATTTCCGAATATTGTTGCAGATGATGGAGTGCGGTCGGTGCAAGGAGTGGATCCACGCTCACTGCGAGGGGCTGAGCAACGAGCACTACCAGATCTTGAGCTGCCTCCCAGACTCCGTCGAGTACACGTGCCGCTTGTGTCTAGGCCCCAACAACGGCAGCTACCTCGGCTCCATCATGGCAGAGCTCAAGGTCGGCATGGGCATGGTGCTCGACAAGCTCATGGCGAGTCGCTACGCTAAACATCTCGTGCGGAGAGACTTCTATAGGTCGAGGCCGTCGACGTCTAGCGTCTCCAAGAAGATCCATCCTCAGGATACGATTGTTGGAGGTGCTGGTAAAAAGGTGTCTTTGCGTGGCGACGGCGACGTCAATAGCAAGAGGATTGCATTGGCGCCGCACGATTCGGCCCGCATCGTAGGCTCTAGCAAAGATGTGGTTCTGCCTGAGGATCCCAGCCGTAAAATTTCGACCCGAGGTCGGCCATGTTCTTCAGCATGTGGTAGACCGAACCCATCTTTGTCCGCGGTCAAACCTGCATCCGTTGAATCAAGCAGTTCTAAAAGCAATCTAGATCAGTGTGGAAGTGATGCTGCTGTAAGAGTAGAAGAAGAACAGAATTCTAGTCTAAGAATGGACTCCATTTCTAATCGAGATAGAAGTTGTAGTGCACTTTCGTCCACTAAGTCTGTTAGCGTCAAAGATTCTATTCCCATTCCGGGCCAAGAAGAAGAATCTGCCTCCAGTTTTTGTGATGAATCTCAGCGAATGACGAGTGTTACTTTAGCCCCTGTGAATGGCCCTACTAAAGTTCATACTGATGAAAAGCCAAACACAAGAACAACGAGATCTGCGACACAAAGGCCCAGAAACTTGACAGCTGATGATTTAGTGGAGACTAAGCGAGACTGTGATCATTCAGCGTCAGATCGGAGTTTTTCCAAGGACTCGAAGGAATGCAAAGCTTCTAGTTTGCCTCCGATCCGTTCTTGCTCAGTGAGACTGGAAGATATATGCAAGAGTAAAGAAACCGAGAACTCATCCCTCCCCACAGTGCCTTGTGAACTTCGAAGTGAAGACGCTGTACTTCCATCATCTGCCTCGGGCCCTGGTCTCAAGCAGAAGCCTGAGCTCAGTTCCAAAGCATCTTCTGCTAACAACGATCTGGAATCCGAGTCCGAGTGCGCCATGGAGGAAATCCAAGCTGACGTTAGCAAAATTGTTGACAGCCTCGAAGATCCGGCAACCAAAGCTGCAGCGCCCCACTCCAGCACTCTGCTTCTTCCCTCAGCACATCCGAATTCCGAATGTTCCAATGACACTCTGTCAACGGCTGCCAAAAATCCCGCTCGCACTGTAAAGGTGGATTTGCCCTCGAAAATTAGCAAGGACATCGATGACGATCTTGTGAGTAGCGACGACAGCTCTTTCTGTGACTCCGACTCTGATTTAGAGAGCATCATCGAGGACCCTGACGAGCCCAAAGACCTGCTCACCGTCAAAGAACACTTGGCTGAGCATCGCTACGACTCGGTGTTGCAGTTCCACGTCGATGTGTGTCGGGTGATAGAGGCAGGCAAGTTCTTCAGTAGAGGGCAAACCAAGAACATCCTGGGTCTCTATGCGAAGCATATGAAAGACTGTTTCCCTTGGTTTGACCTCCACGGAGTCAACATCTTCGATCTTATCGATAAGTATCATCCTTTCCCGGTGCCTCACTCTGACCACAACTATGCAGTGTCTGCTCCTCCGTCTAAGTTGCAGTCGTCTCCAGGAGCGAAAAATCCGCCTGCTCAGCTCGAGTCCGCATCGCCTTGCAAGTCCCGACTCCCCATGATACCCCACAAAATGGACCCCTTGGTCCCTAAAGGCGTGAGAAAATGTGTTTTGTGCAACGTTGTGGGTGACGGCGACCCTAACGTGGAAGGACGTTTGCTGTATCTTGGGCAGGATGAATGGCTTCACGTTAACTGCGGTCTGTGGTCTTCAGAAGTGTATGAGGAAGACGACGGAAGGCTCCAGAAAGTTTACGAAGCCACGAGTCGCGGTAGGATGATCAAGTGCAACGAGTGTCAGGAGCGTGGCGCTACGGTGGGCTGTTGTCACCGTAACTGCTCGGCCACCTTTCACTTCAAGTGCGCCATGCAAGTGGGATCTCAGTTCTTGGAGGACAAGCGCATGTTCTGCCCTGCTCACCGAAACGTGGACGACATGGTGGACGAGATGGCGAGCTTTGACGTCAGCCGATGTGTTTACGTGGACATGAGTTCCCAGAAACGCAAGTGGAAGCCAGTGCAGGGGAGCAAAGTGAACATCACCATTGGGTCGCTCACCATACACAGCCTGGGCAGAATTCTCCCCGAGCTTGACAGCTACGAAGCTCTGATACCCGTTGACTTGACGTTCAGCCGGCTCTATTGGAGCACTGTGGACCCTCGCAAGCGCGTCAGGTACGTTTGCAGAACGAAGAGAATTGTGCCTCCTGAGGCGAGCAACGTTCCTCGCAGTCTGGAGCACCCTCACTTCGTCATTGACCACTCCAAGGACGCGGCCAGCGTGGCCAGGGACACCCGCCAAATGCACGACTGGTTCAGGAGACTCGAGGAGCAAGAAGTCGCTCAAGTGTCGCGACAGACCAACATCATCCCACCGCATTTGTGCCCGCTGTACCGCGAGATTTTAGCTCGGGATGGCCGACTCAGAGCTCAGCCAGTGCCGTACTCGAGGCAAAATTCATGTTCAGCCAGGAAAATAGAGGATAACTTCTCTCAAGTTGCGAAGGATTGCCTTGACGATATTCTGGAGAAGGTGTGCAAGTCTGTTGACGAAGAGAGCCTTTTTCTAGAAAACGAGGTACCAGGGATTGTGAACTCTGTGGACAATGAGCTCATATCGATGGTACTTAACGACTTGGATGGGTGTGACTCAGGCTTGCCTCAGTCTGCCATCCACTCGAGACTGGTTAGTCCCATTGACCTCACCTTCTTGTCCAATCTTAGCCCTGAGCGCGAGCAAGTGTGTTCAGATCAATCCAGGAATCTTTTGGCTCAAAAGACTGATGACAAAACTCACAATGCGCATTTTTCTTCCCATGATAATCGGAACAATCTTACGACTGCGAGTCACTTCCCTGACCCTAACATTGGTCTAAGGCCGTTGGAATCTGGGTTGTACATGGCGAGTGAGTCTTCTTCTTTCGTCAGGGACTTGAATGTCGCCATTTCTCGTTGTGGGGCCCTAGAGAATTTGCAAAACAAAGCTGCCTACGCTGATGCGTTGTCCGCAGAATCGACTCATCCGTCTGTTGGTGAACACGATGACCCTTGTTCTAAATCCTCTCAAGGAATTTCTACTTCCAGTTTTGTCTCTACAAACTCAGATCTTCCTTTGCTAAACCAAGCAGTTACTGCTGGAGTCCCTTATGATGAAAATGAAAAGTTCTTCTCTAATACCGATGTCGAGAGTAGAGTTCTGACTGAAATGCAGTTCCATCCTTACGCTGCATCAGGAAACGTTTCTTTGATTCCTTCTACCTGCAAGAATATGGCATTAAATAAAGCGACTGAACGCGTCCAGTGTGCAAAGAGCGAGGCAGGAGCAAGTGGGTCTGATATTTCATCAATGCCTGTAATAAACTTTCCTGTTTCCAATGAATACAGCCTAGCGCAAGGTGTTTCGTTAGGCGCAATGACTTCTGTTGTTTCCACATGCGCTTCTTCGACAGACTTCTCCGTTGAGGGTTGTTCTTCGCTCACAGGATGTCAGCCTGCATTGCCAGGGGACTGGACTTCTGCAACTGATGCACTGTGTGCTCCAATGAAACACAGCAATCAATCGCCGGATCTACACTCTGTTTCCGCCGCAACTTGTGAGCCATCAATGGATCTGCAATCGGTTGCAGTCTCACATGGCGCACCATCAGCAGATCTTCTCATGGTTCAGACCATGGACTGTGTTCAGTCACCTAATCTACCACCTGGGGCTCCTGAAGACAGTACATCACCTCATGTACAACAAGCGTCCGTCCCCTACTCGGAACCTAGCCAAAACTTCGAGCCGCTCCATAAAGTCCCTGAAGTTATACCCTGTTGTGACTCGACAGCAGTTGAGGGTGCTGGAAAGACCATGTTATCAAGAGAACAAGGTCAAAACGCTGTCTTGGATCGGAAGGAGCAACATTTGGACGTGAAGCTTTTGTCTAACAAGCTCCTCAACAGCGCCGCCACATCATCTCCTATGAGCATGGATGTCAAACAGCTCACGGATAAACATGTAGAAGGCATGAATTCATCTCCTCCAAACACCTGTAGCCCTCCGGTCTGCTCGGCTAAGAAGCAAGTGTGTCGAGTGCTGCCGATGGTGAACAGCCGGAGAAATTCTAGTGAATCCGCAACTGCTTCTGATCAAAATGGCGGTACAACTCCTGAAGTGTCTGGTCAAAGGCAGTCTAAGAAAATCTGCATGAAGAGGAACTATAAGACTGTCATAAAGAAATACCCTCTTCGAAGCAATTTGAGGAGTAATAAAAAGCCATATCAAACGGTCAAGATTGAAATTAACGAGACCATCGAAATTCCAGAAGGTGCTGACAAAGAGGCCGCAAACATGGTGCAAAAGAGTGTGAAGAGGAAGTGGAACACTGTAGTTGAGAGTGAAGAGGAAGAGGAAGAAGAAGAAGATGCTGATGAAAATGGAAGTGGTTTCAAGAAAGGAACCCAAAGAGCTGGAGAAACGAGTTGCGTACGAGTAACACGTGGCCGATCAGCTGCTCGTGCCAAGCGAGCTCGTAGCAACTCGTACTGCTCCTCTTCATCTAGGGACAGCTCGTCCGTTTCTAAAAAAGTCGTCAAGTTTTCAGACGACAGAAACGACATAACCGTCAGTATTGTGAACAACAACAACCTGTGTAAGTTTTCCAAGTCGCGTGGCCTTCATAACTACAGGCACAAAACTCTCCTTCAAGTGGACGGTGCTGCAGATTTCAGTTCCGGATCCGACGACGAAGCTGATGAGAGGTCTTCCATTCGCAGCGTTCCATCAGTCGCAACTCGTGTCTCAATGCAAGGTGTCGCGGGCAGTTCTCCTCTTTTGACCCACCTGCCTGTCTCCAAAGACAGCCATCTTGCTAGCGTCATCCACCCATCATCTGCCGTAAATGCTAACCGCCCATCGACTTATTCCAATCCCGCTGGTGTTTCTTCTACCAACTTTAGAGCCCATGCATCTTCTGGGTCAAATTCAAGCCTGCCTGCCTCATGTCAACTGTCCACGCGTACGAACTTGAGTCCAGCACTGCAATCTACTGATTTGAGTCCTGGCCGCGCTGCCCAACACTCTGCTCTTGCTCTTCGCATCAAGGAGCAGAGCTTGGCTCACAGCACCATCGGAGAGCAAGGCCCTTACAAGTGCCACAAGTGCCGGCGTCTTTACAGGTGCGATCCCCTTCACATTCTTGTACATGTTTGTGTTTGTTTTGGTGGACGTATTGTTTGATATTATTTGCATTCTGTTGTCTTCTGAAAGGTTTAGTTGTTGATATTTTGCTGAATTTCTTGATTCATATGTGAAATAAAATAGTTTCTACCATAGGTTTAACTTGTATTTGCGTATCTCGTTTCAAGAATAATGTGCATTGTAACAACATAGTTTATTAATTTGCAAGTAGGTTAACAAATGAAGACTTAATGTTCATAACGACAATAGGTATTGCTTAAACTTTTAACCCATTTACATGCGAATTTTTTCCTTCTGTAAACGTTATTACAACAACTATCGTGTCATTGGACTGGCGCTGGCGTCAGGTTGTCACCGAACCGACATCACAATGAAAATAGGAACTGCCACTCTGCAGTCAACTGTAACAATTTCATTAGTGTTCGAATTCGACCTGAAATTGAGAAAAAGAATAATTTGAAGTGGTTTTTGAAAGAGGACAATAACGTCCTCTGGGTCGTTGAAGGGTTAATGCAAATGTGGATGTTAATGAATAATTAAACTGATTTAAAATTTAATACCCGAACAATCGAGTAAGTTATCCTTGCTGATATCTTAACTGCTCAACGCTTGATCAAAGTGATGCTATCTATAAATGATACATTCGAGGGTTTAATTACCTTTACTTGAATTTGTATTTATTTCTGTTACTTCTTTAAGATGAATATTTTGGAGACATACAATGCTAAAAGATTCAATAATCCCAAAAGTTGAAGATTAGTAATTCTTTCCCAATCATTATACTGAATGGATTTAATTCGAAAACTCATAATTTTTAATGAAATTTTGCAGGACCTACGAGAGTTACGAGCGGCACGTGGAGTCTTGCACCTTTGAAATCGACAGCTCGAGCTCTTCTGAGGATGAGCTCGACGACCCTTCCCTCTTGCCTTCAGCCGCCTCTGTTGACTCGAACAGAACCGTCAAATCGCAGCTCAGCACTCTCCTCCCTGTTTCCCAGAGCGCCTTGGCAAGCTCCGTAGAAACGGCATTTAGCGAGAGAAACGTTGTCGGTAGCCAAACTTTTACTGCCCATGACTCTCGACATGGTAACATGACAGAAGTGCCGTGTTCTGTGAGGCTGAGCAGTCTCGCTGCTTGCTCAGGAGACAGAACACTCTCTGGTGGCGTTTTTAAAACGGCCGTTAAGGAGGGCAAAAAATTGCCGTCTTCACAGACGGTAGTTGTAGGGCATTCAAATTCTGCGAAATATTTGAAAGAACCGCAACCCAAGAAGATGAAAATAGGGGCGCCAATTGCTCCAGGTTTGCAACCTGAATCGGTCGTCGTGAGTAGCTCAAATGCTAACGCTATTATGATGCCATCCACCTCCAGTTTCTCAGGACTTTTAAAGAAGTCGTACACACAAAGGCGCTACACGAACACCAAGTTAGTGAAGGGCACTCGGGGTTACCAGATGAAGAAAAGCTCGCAGTCTTACCTCATTTCCTCAAGCAATCCCCAGCTGTTTGAAGCAGCCAAAAGCACGGTGAGACTGCCTCAGATGTCCACTGCTGGGAGTGTCCAGCCCACCAACAACGCTCCGCAAGTCGCCTTCGTGATGAGCGAGTCATCTTCAGTGTCGGGTGCTCAGGTTCCTTCGTTCCAAAGCTCGCCGTCATTGCCACCTGTGGTTGGGGGCACCACTGTGCAGCTGCAGCCTGTTTTAAGCTCCAATATCCGGTCTGTGCAACCTGGGTCTCTTGGCCCTATTCAGAGACCTGAACTTGACGCGTCACACGTCACCACGTTTCATACTTCTCATGGGCAGCCGATCCAGATCAGCATCCCAGCTGCTTACGCCACCAGCTCCTCAACGAACGTTCTGGACCTTACTGGAGTTTCCCAGAGCGACTCTGGAAACTACGCTTTCAATTGTGCCCCGCTCCTGAATTCTGCCAACAGGACACCGCAGATTCTGACGTCTTCTGCCTACAGTAGCCTAACAAACCCAGTTAGCTCCAATACGAACTTATCGCTGAACGTCGTGTCGGCATCTTCTAACATTGGCGCAGCACCACAAGGATTTACCGTTCAGTATGTCAACAGCTTTGGAGACCTCATTCCGACGATGCAAGGTCATTTGGTAGCTGGATACCAGGGAGGTTCGGTGGTGGTGCAACAGCCAGTGTTGCAGCAGCAGTTGGTTCAACCTCTGGCCACGCATCAGGTTTTACCATCAGGCATCGTCCAGCAGACCATGATGTCTCACGGAGGCATCGTTCAGCCTGCCTTGATGCAACCTCAAGTCGTCCCTGCCGCTCCTGTCGTTGTCCCTCAGGTTGTGAACTCCAACATCACTTACACGATCAACTCTCCCAAAACTTTCGTCATTAATCAACAGCCGGTGGTGCAGCAGCAGCAGCAACAACCACCACAATCTGCCGTTCATGTTCTGCAGCAGTCGCAACCTCTCCCCTTAGCCAGTCAGATCCCTGAGAACTCAATGCCAACGTACACCATAGCGTCGACAACCTCTTCTCCATTTGCCAAACAAAAGCCTCAGATTCAAGCTGCTGTGAGTAGATTTGAGAGCGTCATTGTAGAAAATCAGCGCACTTCAAATTTCATGAAGGCAAATACGCATGCACAACCTGACCTAAAAAGCGTATTGGCAACAGGTGTTCAGAACAGTTCTCTGCCCGTATCCAGTATTAGGACCATTTCATTATCGCTGCAGAAAAGCTCGACACTCGATTCCAAGCCAAAAAATTTGTCTTCCACTAACCATTTCTCAACTCTTCATAGCTTGGCCCCACGCCACCAATCCGTGACCTCCTGTGGGATAGGGAGGCTAGAATCCAACTCTGTGGTTCGTCACCGATCTCCTTTTGGACCGAACGCTGGCGTCGTCCGGAACGTTGCGACCGTTGCGCCGGCCATCATAAACTTGCCAGTTTTTAGCAGCAGCAGCAGCGGTGGTGGCGGCAGTAAGGGTTTGTTGGACTCCGAGAAATTGGAGCCTCGAGAAGACGCCTCTGCTGAGACCATGGACGAGTGTGACGGGGAGAGAGCAGGAGAAAAACCGAGACCAACTTACAGTTACCGCGATGCAATGAACAGACCTCAATTCCAGAAAAAGAAAGCCAGGCCTGAAGTGTTCTTGAAGGAGCTTCAGAATCCTCAGCAAACATCGTTCGTACCTAAACCTAAAGAGTTCGCGCGGCCGAAAGATAAGAAACAAGATTTCAAGGAGAACTCGAGACCATTAAATGGAGTTCCAGAGATGGAGCAGTCTCACGTGACCCAGTCCTACAAGTTAGTCCTTAAACGTGACTCGTCGCAGGATTGCGGCTTCAACGTTTTGCCCATTCGAGGCATGACCCCTGACTTGGCGGACCATCAGGTCAAAGAACTCCGAATCAAAGCCAAGGTTTCTTTGGGGCCGAAACGCAAGAAAATCGCCGTACCGTTGAAAGACAAGGAGGTATTCCTCGCGCCAAAGGACGTTACGCACGATGGGCTCGTGAACGAACAGACCGCAAACCTCACTCCACCGTCTCAAAACCAAACAAGCTTGCCTGATGACGCCACTCTCTTTGACAAGCCCAAGACGGTGAACAGCAGCGCCAGCAACGCGTCAGCCGAGCCTTGTATTGTGTTCGAGCTGACGTCAGAAGACGGTTTCAAGGTGGAGAGCCGTCATCTCAGCGAGGTGTGGCAGACGGTGTTTGACGCAGTCACCGCCGCTCGCGCCAGCCTCAAGATGGGGGCTCATCTCACGGACTCCTCCAGGTTTGTCTTCCTTTTGTTCTTCATAGCATTTTATTATTTGTATTTTTTTGGAATTTCAGTTTTATTGTTTTACTGGAATCTTGGTTTTATTCTCTTTATTATTTTAGTGGAATATTGGTTTCATAATTTTTTATTATTTTATTGAAATCTTATCTTAGTTTTATTCTTCTTATTGCAGCGCCTGTGTTGGCGTTTTGAAGGTCACCGTGAGCTTCTTTTTATCTTTAAGTTTTTCTCAATACCACCCCCACATCATGTTGACTTTTCAAAACTGGATTAGTTTTATTACCAACTCGCTTAACATTTATGCTTTCTTCGATTGTTTGTGAGAAGCCTGACCCTGAGCGGCTGCCGTATGGTATAGCAACACCCATGTACTATATATTAAAATAAATGTGTAAAATAAATATGTAAATAAATAAATACATACTAAAAGAAATATGTAATTATATTAAATATAATTTATATTGGTCAGGTGTGGCGCTGGGGGCGCGCACGGCAAGTCAGGGCTGCACATGCTGGGCCTCACGCACAACGCCGTCCAATATCTGCTCGAGCAGCTCCCTGGGGCCAACGACTGTCAGAAGTACTCCTTCCAGGTCAGTCCCAGCCACATTACCCTCATTAGAAATTAGCTACGCAAAAACGACTTTCCCAGTTAGTTACGCAGTTCTCCTTTTATCATCACTGCATTCGTAGACGACCGTCGTGCATTTCACGTGTACTGTGAGTAGAATTAATCTTCATTTTGGCCAGGATTACCAGATTGCCCTTTTTCTGATTTTTAATTGGCGGAAATTATCAAATTCGGTCTTTTTTCTTGTGAAGTTCAGTCCTGAAAGTCTCTTTGCATGTGGCAGCGCTATATAGGGCAGCTAGACGCTGAGTGATTGGTGTAGCCGAAAATTTTATGGAAAAAATCTAATTTAAGAGTTTAAGGGAACCCATCACCTTCACGTGACGAGACCGGAACCTTTGGAAAAAGTTCAAGTTAAGAATTTAAGGACAATCGAGTACCTCCACGTGACCGGACTAATGACTAATTGTGACCGGAACCTTTTGGAAAAAGTCCAAATTAAGAATTTAAGGGCAATCGAGTACCTCCACGTGACTAATTGTGACCGGACCCTTTAAGAAAAAATCACAATTCACGAATTTAAGCAATCCACTGACCTCCACCTAAACAGTTCCACCGGCGCCACCGAGAAGAAGGGAGCGACACAGGGTCGCCCTCAGGCTGTGCCCGCACCGAGAGCTTCAAGTCGCGGTCCCCGTATGACCTGTTCTCGTGGCTCGCCTCCCAGCATCGCCGCCTGCCCGAGACCGACGTGCTCACGCCCCAGGAGGAGATCCAGCTCTGCACCAGGCTAGTACTCTCCACCGTTGCTTGTATACCATGCACACGTTACGTGTGTACTTGTGTGTTCTCTATATACTTATGTGTGTTACGTGCACACTTGTGTGTTACGCACATACATGTGTGTTACGTGCTTACTTGTGTGTTCTGTACATACTTGTGTGTTACGTACACACTTGTGTGTTACGTACACACTTGTGTGTTACGTACATACTTGTGTGTTACGTACATACTTGTGTGTTACGTACATACTTGTGTGTTACGT
>JACJUY010000059.1:44024-80347 GCA_014220935.1 Platorchestia sp. MABIK
GTTGACGTGAGCTGTTGTTGACGTGAGCTGTTGTTGACGTGAGCTGTTGTTGACGTGAGCTGTTGTTGACGTGAGCTGTTGTTGACGTGAGCTGTTACTGACGTGAGTTGTTACTGACGTGAGTTTTTGTTGACCTACGTTGTAACTAACTCGTGGTATTGAGCTCTTCCTCCCCCTTAAGGCTAAACACACTAGTATATACTAGTTAGGCATGATTCACTCTCGAGATGATGTTCGAAATGTGCTTCTCTGTATTTCAGAGGTGAGTATTTTGCCCATTGGCTGAGGGATTTTCATATTACTGGGAAATTAGTGGTGTGTTGTAGCTGGGATGTTGTTTATGCTCTCGTTATTCTGTGCTTGCAATATTCCTGATGGTATTTCTTGTATTTTTTTGCAGTAGAAAATTTTTTGTACAATAGTTTTTCGTAAGGAGCAAGTTATCTGTTATTATGGGTAGTTATGTGTTTACTTATGTAAGCAATGCGTATTTTTTCATTTTGGGATTCTCAAATAAAAAACTAGGGTAGAAAATTCTTGTTTCATGTTTCTTCGTCTAAAAATCTACCATTCGCGAACACAGGGCTAGAATCTGTAACGTTTTAGTTTTGAGTGTGTACTTTTTCATATTGGAGTTTGCTTATTTTCTCTCTGTTTTATAGCTTTTTTAGAGCGTTAAAATATTTGCATGCATTACGTGCCCATATTCCCTAACATGGATGAGGAAATTTCGTTTTGTATGTCAGTTCTTCCGTAGAAGCTCGCTCAGTCATCGCAAGATCATCAGTGGGACGTTTTTTGCTTCTGTTCACGGTTCGTTCAGTTAATACTTACAGAATACAGATAAAGGTTTTCTTCTGCACTGCAGTCGAACTGCCACGGTTTTATCTTCTATTCATGGTGATGAACGTCTCATTTTTATGGAGTACAGAAAGACGTTTTCTCCCGCACTTCTACTGTTTGGCTTCTATTCACAGTTCATTCCATTAATTTTTACGGAGTGCGGAAACAGGGTTTCTCCCCCGCTTCTACTTTTTTCGCTCCTATTCGCGGTTCACCACGTAAACATTTAGGGAGTACAGGAAGACATTTTCTCCCGCACCGCAGCCGAACTGCTACTCACGCGTGGTGGACATCCTGGGCAAGAAGCACATCATCATATTCGCGCTGCGGCGCATCATACGCGGGGAGGAGCTCACCTACGACTACAAGTTCCCCATCGAGGACGACAAGATCCCCTGCACCTGCGGCGCCAGGCGCTGCCGCAAGACCCTCAACTGATCCTTCCTTGCTGCGCTCTGCTCGCTCACTTGGGTGAATGAAGCGGAGGTTTTTTTTTTGAGTGTACGAGTAGTGTGGAGTTTTTTTTTGTTTTTTGAGGATAGTGTCCCTGTTTGATGAATAAGGCGGAGGTTTTTTTTAGTGTAGTGTCCCAAGTGCTGCGGGATCGAGTGGAGAAAACCTTGTATCAACTGGATGTGTCTAAAATTGGAAATGTCCACTTCTCGGTAAATGTTATACATGTAGTAACAATCTCCTTATTCAATTTAAATAGGATTTAATACGCCTGAAGTATGCGCTATTGGATGATATTACTAGAGTGACTGTTGTAATTAAGGTCAAATATAGGGTGCTCTACTAACGAGTTGATTTCGATCTTTTTCATCTGTGTAAACGCGAAATGGACGCATGGGTTATCAACATTTTATTTTCTTTCTGATTGAAAAGTGGTTACATTAGAGGGAAGGCGAGTAGGTATGTAAGATTGGAGAATCTTCCTGTGCAAGAGGTAGAAGGCTGGTTGAATAAAATGAAAGTATATTGAGAAGAAAACTTAAATAGATCATGTTCATGTTCTGTGAGACTAATAAATTGAGAAAAGTTACAGCTTGAGGGTCATGCTAAAATTGTAGCTAAACATGGGTTGAAAAATTGATGTTTTAAAAATTTTTACCCAAAAAATAGCGAAATACTTTTAAGTTTAATTTTGAACACATTTTTTTTTACTATTGGGACGTCTCCTTGTATTGCTAGTACATATACATACATTCTTGGAATAGTTTGTGAGCTCATATCTTTGTGTAAGGCAAGCTCCGTAGCATGATTGTTGTATTGATCCTTTTCTGGCTAAATTTTGTCTTTTAAAAATGGCCAAACTGTCAATTTTGACATGGAGAATACCAAATTGGCGACTTAGGACTGAAGTCTTGATCTTGTAGAGAAAAATTTTGTATATATGATACCAGGTGTGGGCATTTCTGAACGATCGCAACTCCACAGCTCCGTCCTGGTTAACCTTTTAATATCAGCCATTTTCTCCTCACAATATCGTCATTAGACTGACGATGGCATCATGTAGTCACCGACGTCGCAATGAGGAAGGAACTGCCACTCGCCAGTCAACTCCAAAGAACACATTAGGGCACAAATTTAACAAGAAATGCAATATATTGAGGCTATTTTCGAAAGAGGACAGTGTAGTCCTCTCGTGCGTTAGAGGGTTAAATTCAATTGGTTCAGAAACCTACCAATAATTCGTTAACCACAGGTGCTAAACAGAATATGCTTGAATGTTATTCATGGTCAACATCCTTTTTTACGTTTGGAAATTTGCTCGTTCAGTGAAAGAGTTAAAGAACATGTTTTATTCCGCTTGTGGTTTACAACATGAGTGTTTTGAAAAAGTCGTGTTAAGTTGAGAAGGCATTTCCTATTTTATCACTCCATCGCATAAGCAGTGTGCTAGGTGATGTATGTATAGCGTTTTCGATTTTAATGTTTTATTGTACGTTTTGGCTGATCTCTAACATGTAACCAGTTCATAGACAATTAATTACTGGTATTATTAGGTAGAACTCCTTCCTGTATTGGAAGGAATTAATAAGCTTAGATTTTGTCCGAATGAATGCGTGGACAAATGAAAGTCCGTAGGGGTTCAAAATTACGTTGCAATATTTAATTGAAAAGCCGAGATTAGGTTTTTCATGGTCGGTGTGTGGGCGAGCTTGAGCCCGGTCTTATTTTCAAGAAGTTTGAAGGTTCAATTTTAACACACTATTGTAACCTAAAAAACAGCATTTGGGAAATTTTTGATTAGTTAACATGATAAAATTTACCTGGCTTGGGCATTTAGCAATAATCACTAGATGTAACAAAGGCTATTTGGTAACATCTTGTGTAAAATTATAGTATTTTATTAATTCTTGTCCCTTAACACTAAAGTTTAGGGTTGCTTTTGTGTGGAAGATAAACAACTGAGATCAATTACGCGTGACAAACGAGTTTTTCCCCTTGTGATGGTGCCTGAATTGTGTCCCGTTATGTTAACAGAAATAAAGCGCTAAATGAGACCGCGTTTGATAGAGAACGGTGTCGAACATTTTATCAAGATTTACCAGGTAGGATAATCCGTAAGAAATTACAAATACTGTGCGAGAAATATTTTGAATATTCCATGAGAAGGCATAGAATGATACCGAAGTACGTAGGATGATAACCCTGTGGAATGTTCTACGAGAATTACGTTGCAAATTGTCTGGTTTGATGGAGTCGTGCGACTACGCCTCAAAGAGTAAGGCCCACTTCACACCGAGCTAGCAAAGCAGCACCTAGCAGGCTCGTATGAGCTATCTCGCAGACCGTCTGCTAGATAGCTCATGCGAGCTTGCTAGATGCTGATTTGCTAGCTCGGTGTGAAATGGGCCTTACGTGTTCCTGCTGCTGCGAGGCAGCGTGTCTTGGGACGTTCATAACGTACACTTAGCTTCCTAGTACCTAGTTCTTAGAGAACCAGTATTGTGCCTCATAAATGCTATTAGGCAATCGTAAGCAGTTTTAAAACGTAAGAGAACATTAATTGGTGCGTTTCAAATAGAAACATTAGATATTTAGTTTTGGAATGCCATTTGTGTGTTGTGTAATGTCTGCTTCATATGCACTTTCATTGCTCAGCAAGTCGAGTCAGTGCCACGGTTGCTGGATGAGCCTTTTGAAGTGGCCCTTGTTCAGAAATTTGTGTTTCTTTTGTAATAAAATGTGAACAAAAAGACCACTCAGGCATCTGCCAACCCTGAGAGTTTCCTGGTGCTGAGGAGAACTGTACGTTTTTCTGCTAAATGTCTATTAAAAAAAATCAAACTTATGTGGTTTTTGGCCATTATAAAGGCTAATCTGGGAACCCCGGTACCATCAATTCCTCCCCAACTTTTCATGCGTTCAAATAACAAAAGCAGTTTCATTATTATCGTTCTACTGTGAACTTTCATTGGTATGCTTTGTGTTTTGTTGAGTGATACTTTATGGGCCCCCTTGTGATGCTTTAGGCTTGCCAAGCGAGTTGTGTGATGTTTAGGCCTACCAAGCGAGTTGTGTGATGTTTAGGCCTACCAAACGTGTCATGAATAAGAAAGACGTGCTAAATGGCTACTCCTTCTGGATAATTTCTGCCATATGTTTTTGTGTAGACCATGGGTCTTTAGATTCTTGTAATGGCAAATTAGTTACACTTCATGTCTGTTCGTTGCATCTAGCCATAATGCAAAGATATTGTTTTTCTGGATTATAGTTACAAGGACTCGGTATATAAAGCGTAGATTTTAAGTGTTGGTGTGAAACTTGAAAAATCGAAACCAAGTTCTTAAAGCACCCTGCAGTAGAACAATAGAACAAAGACCGTAAAAAGTCCGCACACAAACGATTTACAAAAAATTCACATTTTTTTTTAACCAGGACGGTTTTTTTTGCCTCTGAAAAGAATTGCCATCACCGTCCTTATGTCCAATTCTGATATTTCCTACAGAACTGTTTGTTTTGTCAAATCCTTTATGAGTAGGTAGCTCTTGGCAGCATGCTCTACGGACATTTTCATATCCTTCTCTACGCTCCCATGAGGAATATGTGTGGTCTCGAGCTAAAGGTTAGGTAGGCCTTGAGAGTAAGTTATTTGAAATCCCTTCTTTTAGAGCTCAGGTACTCGATAAAGCAAAACGGACACTTGTACTCTGTCATCATCACTAGCTCCCATCATTTTCCTATTGTGAAAAATCTATTAAAATTCATTCAGAAAGATAATTTGCTTTAAAAATGTATAGGTTTTTTGTGGCCATTGTGCCTATTGTTAAGGTCAAGTCATCGAGTATTTTGCTATAGAAACCGTTCTTTGCTCACTCTTCACAGCTAATCAAAAAATTGTTGGATATCTGGTAGATGGCATTGGATATATGGTAGAATTTCCGTTATCGGTAATGGGTGTTGCGAAATACTTGTATTGCTTGTAGCTTGAGATTTGAGACATCAATCATGGCTCTGACGATTTTCGGTGGAGCAATTGCCCAGTCTAATTTTTTCGCCGCCTGCATGCCCCGTCGAAAAAGTTAGACTGGGTGAGAGAGTTGCAGAGTAAATTCGGTGCTGGCACGATCGCTTGGTTTGTTGCTGAGGGGAATTTATTTGGTGTACAGCTTAGCGTTCTCACTTTGTGTTGAAAGCGAGTTTCTTAACAATCCATGTTTGCTAATTTGGATACTTACAGTCTTTATGGGCGTGTCAGATGCTGCTAGTGTCTGTGATGAACCGATGCAAGAATTGGGGCCTCTTCGTTTTGTCTTTTCTCTCTCTGATTATCGCAGCTTCTCGTGCACGTTTCGGGGTATTTTTAAAGATAATTGTTTTTCCCCGTTTAGTATGATAAACGATTGTTATAGCATCGTTCTCAGATGAACTGGGCATTCTGAGCCTGTTCTAACTAGAATATTTTCATCATGGTGCATGTTTTTGTTTTATCAGGATTTTCTGTGTAAAACCCTTCTCGTAGACCGTATTGTCGAAGAATAGTGAAAAAAAGGTTGTTGATTGCATATTTTTGTTTCTTAGCTGCTTTTTCATGTAAGCGTTGCTCTAATTGCTGTTGGTTCGTTTATTAAATAGGCCTCGAGCATTTGGGGAATATGTGTGCCACTTCCGTGAGTGACGAACTCGAAAGTGAGAGGTATTGTGCGGAATATTTCTGATCTGTTCTTTATTTTGAATCTTCATTTATTGATGAGGTTTTTGGAACGCCTTATTGCTTCGTCTCTAACTGTGTTGGCCAACTGATTCGTGTATTTTTTTATGCGACTCCCTTTGTAACTTTTATTATAACGCTGTGCAGTTCATGATGTTCTCGTGTTCCTTTCTTCAAGTTACAGTACTCTTCGCTGTGAAGATCAAGTGTGTTCGTAGACCAAAATGAATCTCTTTTCATTCGTTTCGGAGTCGACGTTTATGGTACTGACATTTTGTGAGGGAATCCCCGAGAAGTGGGTTAATTTTAACACGTTCACTGCGATGGGTTAAACTGAAGTTCAACATCCAACTCAAATTTTAAGTCAAAAGTGGTTAGCAGGTTTATAAATACAAAACATTAAATAGGTGGTCCATTAAATGCCTATAATCTTAAAAAGATTATTAGAATTTTTCAAACGGCCCATCGATGGGTCGTTTTTCAGCAGGAAAAACCCTAGCAAGACCCACCGGTGCGTCGTATCGCAAAGCAACGTGTTAAAAAAATCGGAGGACTCGAAGTTTGATGCTTTGAGGCATTTCAAGAGTTCTACTCCCGTGTTCATGACTTGTTCGAAGTCCCAGTTTGTTGTTCAATTAATTGCCCAACAGGCGAAGTGTACCGACGTGTGCACCCGAAACGAAAGCGTGCCTCTCTAGTCTTACGTTTGATCGGAAAATGTTGAAGCGAGAATTTATTTGTTAACGTTTAAAAATTTTGTGCCTGCAGTCGTTAGTCTTTCAGATGTTGGAAGTGATCTGTGTGAACAACGGTTCTTATTTACGCGTATTTGTTAGGTGCGCTTTGATGACCGAGTATCTCAAGGCTATCGTTGCTGTTAAAGTTCCGAAAATTCCAGCTTGTTTTGGTGTAAATTTCTTATCTTTGGCACTGTGTGATAAATTCCCAGCTTATGCATTTTATTGAGCGAAATTAACTTTGAACGCATTTTCTTCAGCACTCACATTTAACGACTTGTTGCACCGCCGTTTACGCTCTTCTTCACCTGCTGAACTCTTAGATTTGTATTTTTACCGTGTTAGTCGTAATGTACATAAACGTATTTTAATGGCCTACAAGTTTTGTACATGACAATTGGTTCTAAAACTATACTCCAATCAAGACATTCAAAAATGAAATATAATTATTCAAGCCTAACTTTATTTTTGTTTCACTGCCCTCGTTCAACTTTGCGCGCTTTCCCGGAACTATTCAAATTTCTTCATTTGATGATCATAGACGTGCAATTTTTTTTGCCGTGTTGGGACCCCAGCGAACTTCGTGAGTAAATTCAGTTGCTGTGTTGGGACCCCAGCGAACGTCATGAGTAAATTCAGTTGCTGTGTTGGACCCCAGCGAACTTCATGAGTAAACTCAGTTGCTGTGTTGGGACCCCAGCGTACTTCATGAGTAAATTCAGTTGCTGTGTTGGACCCCAGCGAACTTCATGAGTAAACTCAGTTGCTGTGTTGGACCCCAGCGAACTTCATGAGTAAACTCAGTTGCTGTGTTGGGACCCCAGCGAACTTCATGAGTAAATTCAGTTGCTGTGTTGGACCCCAGCGAACTTCATGAGTAAATTCAGTTGCTGTGTTGGGACCCCAGCGAACTTCATGAGTAAACTCAGTTGCTGTGTTGGGACCCCAGCGAACTTCATGAGTAAACTCAGTTGCTGTGTTGGACCCCAGCGAACTTCAAGAGTAAACTCAGTTGCTGTGTGGAAAAATCTCTTCGTATAAGGTATATGGTTGTGTGGTAGAAAACCTCATGTAAGGTATTTGATACCTCAAGTGTGAAAATATTGCAGTATTAAAGGCATTTTCGTGCGAAAATCAAAAGATCTTGAGTGAAATATGCTGCGGTTAAGACCGGTGATATCTGCTGTGAGTTGGCTAAATTAACCAACTAAGTTTCTTATTTATTACCTATTAAAATTTGTACAAAATGTTCCTACTTGTTATTAGATTTTTATGTCGAAATAGTTTATTTTTACTTGGTACTTTTCAGAATTTTCACCACTGATGTTGCCTGTGGCCGAAACGTTTGGAAATTAGGTTTTATGGAAATAAATATGTACCTTAAAGGATTAAAGTAGTTTATCTTGCTCTCAGTTTTATTGTGTACGAAATGGGTACTGCATGCAGCACCTCGTGGGGTGTGCGGGTTACCCCAAATCTGCTTCCCTGGCATGGGTGTTTACTTTTCAATGCTATCAGTTGAAATAGAAATGCGATATTCAGTTAGGAGCTATGAATGTAGAGGTAGTGTCTTCTCAAAAAACTTTTGAAATTGATTAAAAAATATCCGGACATATGTGTCGGTGGATAAGCTGCATTTAAAACTCCGCAATCTTCTGAAATGAGTCGAGTGCTGTAAATAAATACATATATATATTTATGTGCGGTCAGACGGCATGCGTAGATGAGAGCAGTGACGGACTCTGATCCATGCTTAAATGTTGAGTTTATCAACACCCTTCAACATTACTATTATTATTATTATTATTGTTATTATATGTGGGGATAAATCTCGGACTGAGTGACGGCTGCACCGAACAATTTTGAATCAGTGTGAAGCGCCAGAAATATTTCCGAACGTCTCCTGACGCGATAAGATAAAGGCGATCATCAAGTGCCACTGCAGTTCAGTGCAAGACGCGGTTCATGCGAGTGTTGTGTTGTTTGCCATCGCATCTTGCATGTTTCTTTTCAATTAACGAAGCAGTAAGCGCGTATTTTTTGCCGATAGTATATAGGTTTTAAGAATGTGTTACGTACATGTCTGAACATCTTGAATTTGAGATTCACATGTACGTGAATGTTGTTCACATGTACGTCTGTTGTTCCCCTAAATTCTTGTTACTTACAAGGCTAGTGTTTTTGTCTCGGCATTTGAATTGAGGGTGCAGCTTTGAGTTCTAAGGGAGAGTGCTCTCGATATCCGTTTGAAATTTCTGAAACCAACAGAAACCAGAAAACTGAATTCCTTTTCGGCTCTCTAGTTTCATGAGCCTGCGTATCCTGTTCAATCTACATGCTATGCTCTTCTACAGTGTTAGGGCGTTGCTGTTTGATTTCAATTCTAGAAAAATTTTTCACAAGTATGTCAAACAATTGTCAGCAGATCTATGATATTTCAGCATCCACTCGCGCACTTCAACAACCTCGTCAGGCAGTGCACGCGGTCTTTTCCAATGAACTCTATACTGTAATAACAAGTGCATGAGGAGACAATGCAATATAAAGTGTACGCCAACTAAGTCATTAATTTATTTTTACATTTTCTGCATTGAACGACCCCTCAAAAGGATACAACTATTGTATCTATGGGAATTAGCACTCCCAGGGGGAAAATGTGTGAGGGCCGGAGCTGAGAGTTAGGTAGGCCTTCTTTTTGTTGAAATTAAGTGTTTTTTGCTGTGTAAAGGTTTACTTTTCGGTTTACTGCTGTCCTGTTTTTCAGCACCTGCTACTTTCTTCTTCAACTTTGATCTTGTTTCATGAACTTCTTTCTCAACTTACTGTTTCTATGCCACATCTGCATAGATTCCGCATTCCCTTATCTTCAAACTGAATGGTGTTTTCCTCCTTGCTCTTTTCGATCCGCGCTTTTTTGTAGCGGTTAGGGAGGCTTAAAACCAACATCTAATCTATTGCAGTACGGTTTTTACTTTCCATCACTATTTGTGACTGCAGGCAGTTTACGGGCAATTATGACGTATTATGGTGCATATAAAATAGGATAAACAACTCTTCCTTCCTGAAATGCGCTGAAGAGTGAAAGTCGCCGCCGTCGCCGAGTTTTCTTCGTAAAGTTTGAGGGACTGCCATGATGAAGGTGAGATGTGAAGATAGGATTTTAATTCATTTGCTGACGGTTGTTGGCTCTTCATTCAAAATATTTGAAAGCTATCATTTCAATGTCTAGTAGATAATACCTTTCAGATTAATTCAAATTTTAGAGTTCCCTAATTTCTAAAAACTATTAGCCCGTGGACGCACGGTGGGGTGAAAATGACCCCAACTGAATTTTAAACTCAAATTACTGTAGGTTTTATCGAGATATTTGAAAATGATTTTGTGACTTGTCTCAAATAACTGAAACTGGTTAACCTGAATGTGCTTCGTTACTTTTATGAAAATGTTGGGAGCAAATTTACCCCAAGGTGTGAGTTGTTTGAAATAATATCGTGCATTCACGGGTTAATCCTTAATTCAAATATCTTTCCCATATCAATTTTTCTCAACATCATCGATGTATCATAAATTCATCCCCTTTCGTAAAATTCCTTTCGTTAACAGCTTAAATGACTGGGATTTAGTGATTTTTTGACGTTATTCACAGCCCTTGTGCTTACATTTCGTGAACTGAGTTGTGGTTAATTAAATTTCCTTCCTCTATAACGTCCAACCAATATTTTTAGTGACCAGAAGCTGATGTTGAAACTCTAATGTAGCACAACTACCAAGTTTATGATTTCCTTCTACCTTCACTTTTAAGATCTAATTTGCGCAGGTAAAATTTTTACCCCTTGACGAGAAGCCCCCGGAAGATCTAGAAGTGGAAGTGCCTGAGGACGTTGACGTCGAAAAGTTTGCTGACGCAGCGTTGGCTGCCGCCGGCAGGTTGTGCTCAACCCGCGCTGCTGTGGGGCGCCTCGACGCGTCAGGCGTGTTTCGAGATGTCACAACTTGTTCAGAGCTCGTGACTTGCGGTACCAGCTCGCAAGTACACCTGTGAGTTGGTACTGTCGGCTACTTTTTTCTTTTCGACATGAAAAATAAAAAATTTATTAAAGTAATTGAATATATTTTAATTAAATTAAAATAATTGGTAACTAATATTTTACTAAATAAATAAAATATTAAATATATAATTAACAAAATGAAGAAGACCTGGCTTCTCCTAGATCAGTAAGAATAAATAACGAAGTACTGGCATTTGTGTAAGTTTACATTAATCTTACTTTCAGTAGATCCTAAACAATGAAATTTAATATTTTAACAGTTTTTTGTGTATGTTATGGAATATTTTCAAATGATTTTTTAATGGAAAAATTCAACGAAGATTCTAGTTCACTTTTCCAACCAAACACGTGGAAAATTTCCAAATACCGAGAATATTGTACAATGCTTATCAATTAATAAATGATTGGATGCGAGTGTTAAAAATGGAAAAATTGAAATACCCGTAAGAAGGCACGGCTGCATTGAAGAGTAATTCGATTGTTTAAGCTTAATTGAACGTGGATACAAAATTATTTTTTAAAATTCAAGTTCAGGGAAATCAGCAATTAGTGTAACTGCATTGTTGTTTGAGTCCAAACAGCCGTTTGTGGCTTGCCTCTGCAATAAACCTGTTAACTAATATAACTCACATGATATTTACCTGTAGCGTCAACGATCGTATGTTGAGCAATCCCTGTAAGGTGCTACTCATTCATTCATATTTACTTTGTAAGAGTGTTTTCGCTCGAGACTGATAAACTATCTTTCGTAGGGAAAAATGTATACTCATCCGTTGGTAAAATAGAAACAAAGCAAAATATCAAGTTCACATCACCGGCTCACGAATGATTTTACTTGGGAGTTATTATTATTGAATTCAATTATTATTAGTGAATATTGTTAAATTATTATTTTTATTGAATATTATTAACTCACTATTATTTAATATTGAAAATCATAAAATTATATTTTTTTACAATTATTTTTGTATTTTCTTGAAGAATATGTATACCAAGTTGTCACTCTCCAGGTTAGAGCTTCCAGAGGCGAAATCTGGCGCGTACTTCGTATCGGTGGTGAACGTTGGCTACCCGCAGCTCCCGACGCCTCCGCTCACACGGCCCGCCCATTGGCCCTTCGCGTTAAATCTGCTGCGGACTGTAAACTACGATCAGGTGAGGCTCGGTTGCGGGTCCAAGTTAGACAACCAAATTCAGTGAATCATAAATTCACAACCTTCAAACTGAAGGGAGTCTATCATTTTCATTTTAGGAGTCTATTTCATTCCTGCCATCATTTTTCAACTGAAGGTAGGGACGAAGCACTTGAGAACAGTAGAGAAACTTTGATGTAGTTTCTTAAAAAACTTTAAATATCCTCTTGCAGTAATTCTCGCTTGCTTGATTTTGGTGCTTTGTGCTTGATGTTATTTTTTACTCCCAAGCCATTTGTTTAGGTTCCAGCACTTTCGGCAGGAATTATAAAAAGTCTCTTTCGTAAAAAGTCATCAGAACAAATTTGACATAAAATGCTCAATTATAAAGTTTCACACTTACCAGACCAAATTTCGAGCTGTAAATCCTAATCAACACTTGTGAGATTGAGATCTGGGAAGGAAATTTCCGGCAAGAATTTCAAAGACGTATTGAAGCGCTGGTAACCTTTGTTCTACTACTATTGAATGAAACATTCGGATTTTCTATTTCAAAGATGCATTGAAGAGCCAGTAATCTTTTTATTACTACTTCTACTACTTTTGAGTGAAACATTCAGATTTTCCATTTCAAAGACGTATTTTTAAGCGCTGGTAGCCGTCGTTGTTTGGTTTTCACTCACTACTATTGAGTGAAGTATTTAAATTTTCCAGATATACGAAAGGGTGTTGTCGCGAGTGCAGGACATGTGCCCGCCTGCGCCAGAGGAGAGAGCTGACGGGCGTCCCTGGTGGGTGTGGGACGAGCAGCAGGACGCGCTGGAGCAGCTCGCTAAAGGTGATCTCTACTTAACACGCAAAGTGCGGCGGGCTTAACCAAAGTTCAATATTCAACTGAAATTAGAATTTATTTCAGATATTAATTTTGAAAATACCGTACGTTAAATAGATCGTGCCTTCATTTAGACGTAGCACTCGCAGTGTTAAGAAAGTTCTTCTGTTGATACTTATGTTTCGTTTCATCAATAGGTACACAGTATTTTTTCAGGTATACTTAGAATAGTTGTAGTTTTTCCCTTAGGTTAAGTACTATTTCAGGGACTGAGCGGGCATAGGAAGTTTAACAATGACTGCCTATTGGGGCATAAGAGTATTACTAGGTAAATTGCTCAATTACGTATCAGTGTGAATGAACAGCATTTCGAAGGTTTCAACATTATTTAGAAGACATTTAAGCATACGACGTAAAATATCATATTACATTTTCACACTACTTAGTAAAAACACAATTTTTTTCGAGCAGTGAAGTAGTTTTTTAAACTCTGCTACTCACAACCTTCCCTTTCAAGAAATTTCAGAGACCGCTATTTGGCGGCCTCGACAGCCAACGTGTTTAGTTCTCTGCACTGACGGAAAAGGTTTAAGATCATGTGAACCACCGAGGATGTGTGCAGTTCCATACCAGTGTACATATTGGGTGCTAGCTTGCTGCATTGGCCCTCCTTTCGATAACGCGCTGTTTGAGGATAGGTGATTTTTTGTTTTTCCTTTTTTATCTTATTGCGAAAGAGGCTGGTGTGCTTTTAACAGGCCTCCAGCACAAGTATCTGGGATACTCTCGTCTATTGTATGAACATATTTCTCGTCGGTTTTCAAGCTTCCTCTCCACAGTTCATAATTTAGGAAGCTATTTTATTGAATTCTTTCCCATTGAACGAAAGTTCCAGTCGTTTGATGAGCATGAGACGGTAAGCGAACGTCAGTACTTTTCTGCTAAAGATGTTACTTGCGCAAGTTTTAGCCTATTGTAATGAATAATTTACCTCACTTTTTTGTGTTGTATCAAATTGCTCGACATCAGCGCCATTCTATATCGCCATGAAAAATGTACACAAATTACCGAGGAGACCAGCAGGTGTTCAGTAACTTTCTTCAAGTTTCCTGAATGTTTTTTCGTGTTCGCTTGATTGAAAGTTTTTTTTCCTCTGCTGCATGTTTGATCAATTTGATTTTTTTTTCAATTCGCATGTTTTCTTTAAATTTCCTCACCATGAGTACTAAGTCATTGAAATTCAACAATACAAACCTCTTATTTAGGAGAGTAGCAATTAGACGGTTCTTTCATTCTTCAAAATGAGTTGTTAAAATGAAGAATTGGACAGAAAATTCACCTTGAGGCTAGTTTTCAAAATCACTCCATAGGTACTGTGACATCGATTTGATGAATGAAACATCTAATATTTGACACGTTTTCCAGATAATTGGGGCTCAGAGAGAGGCCCGTACCCGGAGGTGACAAAGGGCAAAAACCCGAATTGGAATTGGACTCGAGATGGAAAGCATTACTACTTCCGGATACACAAGGTCAACACTCTGTGTTTCAATGGAAACTTTCAACCTACGTTTTAGCAAATTGTTTCATGGAGAGTTGGTAAGCTTCTTTTTTATAATAGGAAAAATTTTCCCCGACGATTTGTGGAACTTAGCGGCTCTAAATTACAATTTTTCATTTAATTCTATTCTATAGTTCCCTACGAAATGATCAGTGATAATTTTTCTGCCTGTTTTAAAATTACTCCACCTTTCGAGGACCCCTGATCTATCATTTACTCATTGACAGTAGTTGTGAATACATTCCAAAGCACTCTAATCATTTCATACTAAGATACGCTCCTCCTAGAAACCCTGCCGATAATTATTTCCAAGACTAGAAGAATAGGGGCACACAGCTGGTGCTCAGCTCTCAACCTGCAGCATGCAACGTGTCACATACTGTTACCTAATGCTAGTAGAAAGTGAGCGATAATTTTAAATCACTAATACTTCGAATTGAGGAATTTCGTAGGTAATATAGAAGAGGAAGCCCCCTCCCTCCCTGTTATGCCGTTGAAACCGTCTGTATTATTCAGAGGATTCATATTTACCTGTACTCAGGGATATTTCATTTTCAAGGTAAGCCAAAGTCAGGTACTGTGCCGATGGTCATTCAATATTATTTGCGATTCGTCTTGATGATATTTTGTCAATTCTCTCAGTTGAAATGAAATGATTAAAATACTTTATTTATATACTAATACGAGTGGAGCAATCCATCACTTAACATTCTTTCCTCTGCCATTCGCTTTAAACAGACAAGCCGATTGTCACTAATGAAACCCGGTAAACGCTGCATCGACTAGCGGTGCATGCATCAATTGCGCAGCGAAGTGAAAACACGAGTTTTCTCTGCTGCAGGTGGACGAAGCTGGCAGTCACCTGCGGAACGACGGGCTGCCGATACCAGGCTGGACGCAAGGGCTGAATCACCTCATGGTCGAGTTCCACCCCCTTTATGCCCGCAAGGCGATGGCCTGACTTTAGTATATGTGAGGTGGGAACACGTGTGATAATTAAGCATTTATCTCCCACTACCTGATCTTCGATTGATCAAGCGCATTTCCTGCACTTACTGTAGTTCACTGGACTAGAGATAGTCACATTTTCCATGTCCATTTCATATGAACGAGCGGCCGACTGTAGCATT
The DNA here is from genome assembly GCA_014220935.1 of Platorchestia sp. MABIK. Classification (NCBI taxonomy): domain Eukaryota; kingdom Metazoa; phylum Arthropoda; class Malacostraca; order Amphipoda; family Talitridae; genus Platorchestia; species Platorchestia sp. MABIK. The sequence continues at coordinate 59,468 of JACJUY010000059.1, forward strand.
ATGCGGTCTAGCTGACGAGGGAATGATTCAGGTAGGGTATTATTTTGTCTCATATTGTACGTTATGATCTCATCGATGGCATTGTTGGGTTCAGCAAAGATAGAGGACTGACCTAAGTTTCGCAGAAAATTGTTAGCGCCGTATTTAAATATAATTTTTCCTTTTCGTGAGGTGTATTAGTCTAAAAGGTTTGTGTTGTGCGATGCACATATTTTAGCCATATGCAGAAAAATGCCAAATTAAACGATTTTCGGGAAAGAGACAAAAAGACAAAAACGAAAGAGTTTTGATAATCTTGTCCCTCCCGAAAACTCTTCTGTTTAGCGTATTTCTGCAAATGGTTAAAACATGTGCATCGAAGAACATAACCCCCTGCATACTGGCAAAAGACAATAGATACTGTGTATTTCAATAAAACGTTTCAAGGAAATTTTAATAAATGAGTGAGAAAAAATTTGACATTGACAGACATAACATGCATTATAAGTGCAGCCCAGTTTATCGCTCTTTGTCTTTGTTATCCCAGGGTGAGGCGAGGGCGTTGACGAGTGCTCCATTCTTGCCGAGCACGGCGTTCTCGATGCCAGTGCCTGCGATGGCCATGAGTGGCAACAGCGCTGTTCGCAGCGACCAGTACACCTGCGGGAACAGCAGCTCCTGCTGCGCCAGTAGCTGTTTACTCCGGTGCCGCTCCTGCACAAAGGCCCAAGTTGTGTTAATTCATCAGATGGATATTACCTAAGGCCGCCGTCCCTCGGGGACCGAACGGTAACGTTTCGTTATAAACATCTACAGACAAAGGCCCCAATCAGTCTGTCCAACGGCACGATACCGTCAGATTTCAGCCTAAGCTGGTCTCAAACCTAGGCTGAAATCTGACAGTTTTCGGGCGCTGGACAGACCGATTGGTGCCGCTGACTGTAGATAATTATACTGATACGTAACGTTCGATCACCGTGGGCCGGCGGCCTTACATATACCAGTGTAATTTAATACATTTACATGACTTGATAAAGATGTTGAATTTCTTATACTAGACAAAGTCGCCCTGATAATAACAAAGGCATTTTCAAAAGAATTACGTGACTAGTTAGAATATACTATGGGAAATGGAATCTACGCACGCAAGATATTCTATCACAGAAAGACTGCGCTTGGCCTAAGCATGTTAGAAAGGAAGAGAAAGAGATGATGAAGAAAAGTTCGCGAAGAGAGGATAACTGAAAAAGGCGGACATGAATAAAAATATATATATATAATGATAGATGTTAGATACATTATTATTGCTTACTGGTAACAAAATTAGAACAGTATGTTAAGTAGCCCTTATTAGTTTAATTGAGCTAAAATATAGTTACCTATATAATGTTGCTTTCATTTTGAAACAGTTATTAGCACAATGTATTGTATATTTATGGTCAAAGCGGGCATTGTCACTGAAGTGAAAATGAAAATTATGAGCGTTCAAAATCACATTGTAAATACATTCGCTTTCACGATGAGGGAGATTTCCAACTGTGCTTTTCCTTCGAAAGCTAGGCTGCCCGTCTGAAATTTCTAAAATGCATGAAAGCATAATGAAGAAAGCATAATTGTTCGCTGATTTTTTAGCAAAGCGCAAAACGACCGCTTGTTTTTTCAGCAGGATGAATGGCACAGCCGGCAGAAGATGTTCTACCGACTTACGTATTTTTCCTAGCTGAAATTCTGAAATTTACGCCCCTTTTTCAAATGGATTTCTAGCAATGATTGCCACATGTTGTGTGATATTTTGTTAGGAAAAACAAAAGCTTAACGTGAACAGTTGGCTGGCAATAACCTCATATGCTTTCCAGAAAATATTTAGACATGAGAACATTTCCCGCCAGCTGTATGGCTACAAAGGCAAACGGTGCTTGAAAATTTGGCCTCAGTTGTTTAAATTTTGATGCCCAAGGGCTGAGCTAGCAGAAATCTAGGGATCGAAGCTCGTGGGTATGTGACTGACCTTGGGCACCTCGAAGCAGGCAGGGCAGTTCTCAGGGATGACGGGCAGGTGGCGCGACTCTGCGAACTGACGCAAGTGCTTCTCTCGCACGAACACCAGGGGCCTGATCACCCGCAGGTCACCTTCCCTGAAACGGCATCAGTTCACTACGTCAAATCCATGTCCCGGTGCCGACGGCCAAAGATTACTGAGATCACATTACAGGTTACTGAGATCACATTACAGGTTACTGATAACCTCAAACAGAGATTACTGAGGGCATCAGATTAGATTACATGTTAGTTTAAGCCTCCCTAACAGCAACATTAGCGTTTCAAAGAGAGGAAGGAGGAAGGGAATGCGGAATCTATGCACAAGGTGAAAATAAAAACAATAAGTTCAGAAATCAAAAAAAGTGGTCGGAACTGAAAAACAGGATAGCAGTGAACCGAAAAAAGATGATCCTTAAAATCAAAAACATTTTATTTCAACAAAAAAAAAGGCCTACCTAACTCACAGCTCGGGACCTCACATTTTCCCCCTAGGAGTGCTAATTCACGCAGATACAATTTTTGAATCCCCCTGAGGGAACACTAGGGGTATTTCCGCATTGTAGTGCGTCGTGGCTGAATCACACCAAGATCTAAATTATAACTAGGAAAATTATAATTGTAACTATAGGATTAAACCGATAAGGCGTAATTTAGAGTAGCGCCAGCCTCATACTACAATTGGCAACATCTCAAAATGAGATCAAGTAGATTAAATAATTATCATCTTCACAATGATTAATATCATTATCATTCGCGCATGAAGAGTTGAAGCCACTAACGCTAAAGTAAAACAAACATACTAAAGTAAAACATTAAAAGCCCATTTTAAAATTGCGTGGAATTTTTTTTTAGGCTTGTAACAAAGAAAGCATGAAACAATTTAGATTGAGATCAGATCGTCAAAAAAAAAGGAACTTATGGGCAAAAGCCTAATGTCAAAAATAAACCAAGTGTGAATATGGATGGTTCACAAGAACTTTAAAATTGAGAAAATTGAACAAAACACAAATTACTGAGAGAAGATTTTTGCCATTGCGGGCAAATGAGAACTAATGCTTTTTCATCACTTGAAGTTGAATACCTTGTTCCGAATAATAAATAGTTTACACAGAACTTGCACTGTAAGTATACATCCATCGTGCCATAACAAGCATTTGAATTGCATTTTTGTCATATTTACTTAAGCTTTTCTCTGTTTTCAGTCTCCGAACATCTATTTGATTTCTTAGCAAGATTTCTTACCTACCTTAATTTCATTAAAATTTAGAATTGGTTCACAACGAGAAAAAGCTTAGTATGTTGAAACTATTTTTTAATATTATCGGTATAATTTCCTCATGATTTGATACTCAAAGAAAAGTAATTTGCTGGAAAATAAAGAACTAACAAAATAACTAGAACAGCAGAGACATGTGTTGAAAGGGATCACTGACATGAACAAACAATATACTAACGCAGCATCGCCTCCAAAGATGAAAAATCAAGTTTCAACTATTGGATCAGTAAAACTTCACAAAAAAACACATGATGCTATAAGGAAACTCGAAGCGAAACACAGCGCGAAGTAGAGGATAATCCAAAAACCTCATCAGACAACATGCAAGGAAGGCAACCCTCTGGACATGGTAAATCAACTTAAAAACCTAAAGAAATGAAGCGCAAGGCCACTCACTGGACACGGTAAGCAGCCTTCATGGTCCTGAGACGGCCGTTGTGGAAGGCGGACATGAGGAAGCTCTCAGCCAGGTCGTCGAGGTGCTGGCCGAAGGCGAGGACGTTGTAGCCGTGGGCGCGAGCCGCGGCGTAGATGCGGCCGCGCTTCATGCGGGAGCAGAAGCTGCAGATGCTGTTCAGGTCGGGCAAGTTCAGCGCTTGCTGTAGGATTCCTGACAAAAATTACATTTAATTAGATGTTAGGTCACCTTTACCTGTAACAATTTCAGTTCACTACGTCAAATCCATGTCCCGTTCCCCAAAGTCAGAAAAACTTGCTGAAAAACAGGACAGCAGTGAACCGAGAAAAGACTCCGTAACACAATAAAAAAATTTTACTTGAACAAAACGAAGACCCTCTAACTCTAAGCTCGGGACCTCCCATTTTCCCCCGGGGAGTGCTAATTCTCACAGATCCAATCTAGTATCGTCCTGCCAACAACTTTTAACTTAATATCAACTGAGGAAGAGTTCTCAGAATCTGAGGATAATTCGAATGGATTTTTCGCAAAAGATACCTTGGACTATGAAGAAAGAGAAGTTTTAAAATGCCGAACACGGCACCATAGGTAAACGCCACAGAGACACTAAACATTTACACAATAATTGGAATGACTTAAAGTAAAAACTAAGGTTTACTCCCACTTTGAAAACAATTGATTTTTCTGAGAGGAATTAACCACAGAAAGTAGTTCGAGTATCAACATTCGCCGTTTGTCTGTTGTCGTTTGATTCGTTGATGATGAGTTATCGCTGTTGCCTGTATAGCAATCTTTGATGAAGGTGAGATTTTGTCATTACCCTTAACATTACGAACGTCGTCACCCAGAATACCATGAACGTCATTACCTATAACATTACGAATGTCGTCACCCGTAACCTTCCAAACGTCGTCAAACAGAATGCTATGAACTTCGTTACCGAAAACATTACGAACATCGTCATGCAGAATACCATGAACGCCATTGCCTATAACATTACGAATGTCGTAACCCAAAACCTTAGAAAAGTTTCCACTGGCAGCACAGACCCTGCTGCTCGAAGAGATAGGGCACGCCGAGGTGGCTGAGGTAAGGGATGAGAGGCCTGGGGTCGTAGGCCGCACTCTCGGGGTCCACCGTCACCGCCCCCAGCGCGTAGCGCACGCCGCGGGACCTGCAGGTACGTGGCGAGACTCGCACTCAAGTACTCTTGTATGTTAACACATTTCCTGCGAAGTGACCCACCGGTAGTCACTTGGGTGATTTTCATAGTGCTGCTCACCCACCTGCAGTCACTAACTCATTTTTTATTTATACTTGATGAAAGCTAAATGAAGGCCCGATCCAGTTAATGTTTGCTATTTTCAAAGTTCATAACCACAATTGACTTTGAGTTGAATATTGCACTTCAGTTCAACCTATATCAATTAACGTGTCAATCATGTGTGTATTAATCATGCCCACGGTTACGCGAGTCTCACGCTAAATTATTCTTGTAAAATAACTATGTTATGTATTAATTATGCCCACAATTAATTGTGCGCATATATTGTGAGTCTCACACTGAATTACTCTCACATATTCATTGTGTTATGCACAAATTATGCCCTCAGTTAAATTATGAGGTGCACACTGAATTACTCATATATATTAATTGTCTTAAGTATTAATTATTCCCTGAATTAAATTGTGAGTCTCGCACAGAGGAGCTGTAGCACATTATAAGTAATACTTAAGCAGCGGCAGGGAAAACTGAAGTTCAATTTTCAATACAAAATTATAGTCAATTGTAGTACGCAATGTTGAAAACGCCAAACGTTTACTAGATCGTGTTTTCTTTAGTTTTGCTTAAGTAATTTTAAAAAATTATTTTTGGATGCTAGTTGGTCCAGAGCATAATGAAAACTCCCTCAGTGACCAAACATGGCTCCCGTCGCAGTCGAAGTGGCAACAAACGAATCAAACTTTCAAACACTAGGGACGTACTTTGACGTAAAATGGCGTTCAGCATCACTTAGGAAACAGCGAAATTTTTTATACCACGCTAATAAATTAAATAGGCGAACGCTAGAAAAATGATTTTACATAAAACGGTGGAGGACACTAGGTTTGAAACAGCGAAACTTGATATTTTGCACAATTAATAAGTAAAATAGGCATCTTGAACTCACAAACATTGCTTCATATATTGATTTTCTAGACCGAGAATTCGGTGGAAAACAGTGAAGAGGAAAACAATCACGGCTGTAGGAAAGTATTGATAGATTAGATTATAGGTTAGTTTAAGCCTCCCTAACCGCTACAATAAAGAGCGTATTCAAGAGAGGAAAGAGGAAGGCATAATTTAGTTTAGATATTCGAAAACACGGAATCTATGTAGAAGGGGCATAGAAACAGTAAGTTGGGAAAGAAGTTCATGAAACAAGATAAAAGTTGAAGAAGAAAGTAGTAGGTGCTGAAAAACAAGACAGCAGTGAACCGAAAAAGATAGTCCTTAACATAGCAAAAAATATTTCATTTCAACAAAAAGGCCTACCTATCTCTCAGCTCGGGCCCTCACACATTTTCCCCCTGGGAGCGCTAATTCCCATAGATACAATAGTTGTGTCCCCCTGAGGAGTGAAAGTGTTGATAAAAAATAATTAAACATTCAGTGTGGCTGAGCCCCTTACAATGCCATTAATCCTTTAACATTCACAGAAACTCGGTTGGCAAGATAGAAGTAGTTATTTTGGAAGACCCTGCCCTTCACTAGTCCAGTTGTGCGAGTTACCGTACTCAGCCCTCAGGTTCTGTACTCAGCCATCATATCAAACGTCTAGTATTAAATTTTAAATTGCCGATACAAATACGTGATTACATTTGAATTAATGTGAACGGCCTTCTACTCAACTTCACTTGCTTTTCTCAAGGTAGAAATACAAGAAATGATCAAGATCTATAATCATTTCACGGTGGGGGATGAATTAATGACTCGGTGGCCATCATTTCAAATCTATGAATAAAATGAATTTTTGCAGGTACTACGTCAAGTGAGATAACTGCAGAGTCCTGCAATTTAAACTTACCTAACTTTCTTATTCAAGCAGAGCAAAGACGCATGAGCTTAGATAAAATTTATGTTTTGAGCCAATCTCATACAAAATAAAATATTTTGCCACCTTTCTACACATCCAGTCTCCATACCTCCAATATTTTTATTCGCAAAACATGTGATCGCTTTAGTTTGCACTTAATTCTAAATTCCTCGGAAGAAAATTGTTGTAATCTCTTTAATACACCAACATTTAACTTTGAAACTGAACCAAGAGAGTTGTACGAGTTCCGTGTCGACATTCTGTACCTAAAATGGTGGGGTCAATACGTACACTCACACTAATGAAGCCTTCTAACTTTAGGCCATCAGCTCAAGCAATTCTGATTCGTATCTGGTATAGAACTGGTACTGGTGTTGACGTCAGAACTGGTGTTGACGTCAGAACTGTACCTGGCGTAGAACTGATACTGGTACAAAATTCAGACCCTTACCTGGCATAGAACTGATACTGGTGTAGAAGATGAAGCAGTGAAAGCGAGTCTTTTCCTCCAGAGAGGCACAACAGCACCCTGTCTCCGTCTTTGATCATCTTGAATTGTTCCATGGCCTGCGAATTTAAAATTATTCTAATTAAAACGAAAATACTACTCTCATCCATCAAGTGCTATAAAATTAGCATCCAAATCAGTTACCAACCAATTTTTGCCTGCACTCTTACTTCTGAGAACACACTCGCATGGCGCTTTTTTCTTAATTTAGGAGAACACCTATTGAATTTGGTCCAGTTAGTCATCACGTTCCCATAGACCAGTGGTATTCATTGCGCGGCTCTTGAAAAATATTTAAAATAAATTGATTAATTTATAATTTATATAATCTACACTAACTTGCAGTAGCTGCGGCTCTCTCAAGCAATACGTTCAACAAAAGCAGCTCTCTTGCAAAAATTAGTGAATAACACTGCCATTGACGATGATACATCACGTTCACAAATCTCACCAACGATTGGCACAAGATGAATATTCATGATAAACATATGCTGATCTCCTAATAACTTTCACAGCGGTGAAGATTATAGAAACGATTTCGAAAATGCTTTGGGAAATATTTCTTCGACACTCACCTTACTAAGCGCCATGAGCAATAAATCCTAGACTAGTGCATGTTTTCTCAACAGAGGACTACTCCCCCTACAACCTTAAACACAAAAAATAGCCTATGTCAAGAGATAATGTGTGTACAAGTTTGTGAGTTATAGCTCCTCCCATTCGTTAATATTTACGTGTTCCTCTAAGAAATACACAACTAAGAACACCCCTCAAAACTTGATGGTTCTGTGGAAATTATTGAATTGAATTAAGGCTCTACCTCGACCATGAGGTAGAAGAGATGTTAAGAGTTTCTAATAAATTATAGAAATGAATTAAGGCTCTACCTCGACCATGGGGTTGAAGAGGTGTTTGGGGGGAGAATGCCACTTGGCCTTGAGCTGCAGTGGGGGCAGGTCCCCGTCAGGCCGGGGCAAGAAGCACGTCATGTCTTGGCACACGATCTTTTTGCCCTCAGGGCTCTTCTTGCGCACCCTCAGCGCATCTTGGGCTCGGAAGCTGATGTTTTTGCCCTTGAAATTTACAGTTTCTGCTTTGCTCGAAGCAAGCGTTGGAGAATCGAAGTCTCGTACTGCAGCCCCATTTTCCTGACCTTCATTTCTCGCAGTACCCTTGATGTTCTGGTGAGTTGTTTGCCATTTTACGCTTAAATTTGCTTCTTTTTCAGAGCTGCTTGGTTTGTCAGTGCTAGTTCTAACATCGACGGCGCTGTTTGTTGCTGTGTAAGAGACACTTTCCTCACAGTTTAAAGTCTTGGAATCATCAATGTTGTTTGACTCCATCGCACCGTCACATCTACTTTGAGATTTGCTCGCTGGTAGACTTGGATCTAAGGGCAACGGGTCCTTCTTCATTTCAGTCATGTTGCTTTTGTGCACACATTTCTCCTGCTCATCATCACAGCACTTTGTTTCTTTGAGATTTAGTTTCTTTTTGAAATTATTTTGTATATTCAATGCAGTAACCTTATTCTTGTCGGTTTGAGTAAACGGAAACCCATTACTAAGCGATAAATGCTGCACGTTTATTTCAATCTCATTAGCTGAGTCACTTTCAATACAAGTACCACCATTTGTGTGAGATGTGTTGATGTCGCCTGCAACATGAGCAGTAACAACACTGTTGCCGGACTCCCTCAGCGCACTTGTCAGCTGGACATTTGCTCCATCTCCGTTTGACTTCACGTGACTCTGTTTGACTGTGACTTTAATTTCTGTGTTCTGGACCGGCCAATAGTGGAGTCTCGGGGCCTGGTGCCAGACGTACGTAGGTCGACTCGACAACACAGATTCACACAAGGGATACTTAGGTGGATTGAATGGTGCACTATTGGTACCAACAGAGGTTCGAGGCTCTGTAGGTGATTTACACTCAGATTCTTTAGTTCTATGGTCGTGTGAGGTAAGGGTAGACTGTTCTATAATATCGATGGATGCGGTTTTGTTTTTGGTGACGTCTGGACTGATGTGAAAATCTTGCATAGAGTTCTCGAAATGTTCCTCAACACATGTAGGCGATTTTAATTCACAGATATTCGAAATACTAGCTGCATCAGTCAATTGAGTGTCTGGTGTGGAGGAGCGGCGCACGTCTTCTTCCAACAGCAGCCGACGGGCTTCTGAAGGCATCAGAAACCAACGCAATGACTGGGACTCGCTTGACAGGATCAGTTGGTCGGCAGACGTGTCTGGGAGCTGACGTGCTACCTGTAGTTTGAAGAAACATTTTTAAACTTCAAAAAAAGAAAAAAATAATCATGCACATTATTGTTTCAAGTATTGAAAATGTTTGCTCGTGCAACTGCAATGTCACTTGAGTCGTTCAACTCGTGTTTTTCTCTGTACTGTAACTTTCCTTACAGTAGTCACCCGCAAAGCGGATCACTGTGTAGAGTAGTAGTAATAGTCATCACATACCAGGCTTCTCCTCCCTACGGGAGGGTAGCCGACAGCAAGCCACAATCAATCACCCTTAGTCACTAGGAGGCGAGAGAGGCAGTACAGGCCGCACCAGAACTGCCTGGATAAATAGCAGCCCAGCACAACCATCTTCCACAGTCAGGCCCGACAGCCAAAGCTGGTTTACCCCGACCGCTTCATTGAGGGCAGCCCCTCCCCCCGCACATGACAGAACACAATATACTCCATCACACGCGGGCAGGCTTCCAGTGACCGCATCAAAAAAATAATTACCGCCTTATGCACTGCTTCCACTCACTTCTGTCCACAGTCATTCCTCTCGCCACATCCACAACCAATGGTTCGATCTGATAACCACAGTCGTCCTCCCCAATAGCGTTGCTGTGTGTGTGGCTTCATTTCATCCCTGTCTGAAGCGTACACTCATTTTCCATTCGTGTACCATTCTTATACAGCTCTGCTTCTATACCATTCATGCATTTTCATGTACGTTCTGAGTGTGAGCAAGTAGTACCAGATGAAAATCAGATTATCCTTGTTCATTTATAAACATTAAAATGATCACTGACATTCTCTACTAAAGCATATACCACCCCATACTAACATAAAATTTTACAAAACCTGATTCCCATATGGTTTTACAAAAAAGCGAATTTACACTGAGAAAAAAAATTAATAGAATAATTGCACTCTAAGGATGCAACCTAAAACGTTAAGAAAATATAAATAAAGGCAAAATAAATAAAGAACAAACAGCCATTTACTATGAAAAATCAGTGGGCAACATAAAATAAGGGAGTGACAATGAAAAAGTTCATAGAGAGACATGTCTAAATCTTAAACTAGAACTAATCACTACTGCAGGGGCTTGCAAACGCATCAACATCACAGACGATGGTCAGATAGTCACCGTAACGAGACACCGTCGTGACGTGAGCCACGTTGTGCGACAGCTCGAGTCCAAATTAATGGAGTGGGAGGGCAGAAGTAACCCACAACTAAGGAAGCGAAATGACTAGTGAAAAACACGGTTAGGGAAGTGAGATGACTTAATTCATACATGATTAAGGAAGTGGAATGGCTTCATAAATATACGATTCAAGAAGTGGAATGACTGAAAAACCCTAATCAACACTTTGACAGCGGCAGGTAAACCTGAAGTTCAACATTCAACTCAAATTTAAAGTCAATTGTAGTCAGAAATGTTGATAATAGCAAATATGAACTGAATCGTGCCTTCATTTTGCTTTGATTAATTTATTAATTTTGATTGAGTTTGTGACTACTGGTCGGTGAGCAGCATTATGAAAATCCCTTCAGTGACCCCCAGTGGGTCACATCGCAGGCAAAGTGTAAGGAGATGAGATAAGAGAAGAGACACAACCAAGGAGGTAGGATGACAGAAGAAACCATGATTAAGGAAATGTAATGATTGAAGAAACCCCAATTAAGAAAATGAGAAGACAGAAGAAACTTTAAGGAGATGAAATGACAGAAGGAACATTAAGGAGATGAGATGACAGAAGAAAGACAACTGAGGAGGTATGATGACCAAGTTCTATGAGAACAAGCACCTTGGCAGCATCAGAGAAGATGCGGTGAGCGGCAGTGGTGCAGTCTGCGTAGGTCGCACCGTCCCCAACTTGCTGCTGGTGTCGCACACTGAAGCGGCCACCGGCGTAGCTCACGTTGCCCAGCCACTGGCGACCTTTGAACACCTGCCAAAATTATTTCGATAATTCCTTCATTACTTCAGAGTTGCATTTAATTGTAGGGCACAGTAGTATATCGTTTCATTACTTGGGTGATGCAGTATATTTCAATGATTCCTTCATTATTTCAGAGTTAAATTTAATTGCAGAGCACAGTATATTGTACTTCATGGGTCGGTTGATTCATTTCATGGTCAGATTAGATTAGATGTTGGTTTAAGGCTCCCTAACCACTAAAAAAGAAAGGGTCCGAAGAGAGGAAGGCACCATTTAGTATGGAGATAGGGGAACGCAGCACGTATCCAGAAGGGGCATATAAACAGTAAGTTGAGGAAGAAGTTTATGAAACAAGATAAAAGTTGAAGAAAGTAGTAGATGCTGAAAAACAAGACAGCAGTAAACCGAGAAAAAGCGGTTCTTAACATAATAAAAAATTACTTATTCCAACAAAACGAAGCCCCACCTAACTCTCAGCTAAGGCCCTAACACATTTTCCCCCTGGGAGAGTTTTTTCAATAACTCTTTCATTACTTGACAGTGAAATTTAATTGCAAGACACAGTATATCGTTATTTATGGGTCCGCTGATTCACTCCATGGTCACATTTTGTAAAAGTCAAATCAATGGTAGTGGTGTAAGCGCGTGCGTGTGTCCCCCTTACCCTGTTTTGTGAGTATATAAATATACTCGCCGCATTTTTAGATGCGCATTAGAACATCTCGCTTCCCTCAGTCAGCACCAACACAGTGCGCAAAGCTCGTTTGCAATTAAGCTTGCTTCATCGGTCAAGCGTTTGCTCAACCTTATCTACCCAGACCGCGGCCGCCACTCGCCGGCGGCACACTGGTTCAAGGCGTTCTTTATGGATTTATGAAGTTCACAGCTGCGACTCGTCGAGCCTTAAGACGATTTTTTATGCAAGCTTTTTAGAACAAGTAGTAGTAGTAGTAGTAGTAGTAGTAGTAGTAGTAGCTTACATCAAGAGACAGTCAACGTTTGAATATATCCAGTAGGTGTTATTAAATAAAGAAGTCTATCTTCCCGGACGCTATCACATGCCATTCAGTAGCACAGAGCGGGCCAGAAGTAAGTGACCCTTTTAATTTGCTAGCCGAGTGAATAGGATACCGAAATAAACCATAAAAATGTTCTTCTTTCAGCTAAACAGGTTTCAACTAGTGATTTTCCTAGCGTTCATGGTTTTCCTTTCATTAGCAAATTAAAAGCGTCAGTTACTTCTGGCCCACCCTGTATGTACGACCTGAGAAGAACAAGAAAGCTTAGCAGCAAGTAGAGGAGAGAGAACAGTATACTGGCTAGCGGAGACAAGGAAGCTGACACAGCATGTAGACAAAGAACTGTATACTACCTGAGAAGAACAAGAAAGCTGAGCAGCAAGTAGAGGAGAGAGAACAGTATACTGGCTAGCGGAGACAAGGAAGCTGATACAGCATGTAGACAAAGAACTGTATACTACCTGAGAAGAACCAGAAAGCTGAGCAGCAAGTAGAGGAGAGAGAACAGTATACTGGCTAGCGGAGACAAGGAAGCTGATACAGCATGCACACAAAGAACTGTATACTACCTGAGAAGAACAAGAAAGCTTTGCAGCAAGTAGAGGAGAGAGACATGATACCTGCTGGCGGATGTGCTTCCACTCGCCCGTTTGGTGGTTGCAGATGTACTGGGGCAGCAGCCGCCAGCCGTACTGGCACACCAGGGCCACGCTGCGCAGTACAAACTCCACCTGAAGCAGAACAACGTTCTTATACTTTCACTAACCCACTCGTGAATATGTTCAAAGCCCAGACTATACCTAAACATCGTTTCTCTTCATTATCAGTTTTTCACGAACTCATCTGTGAATTTGTTCATAATATAAAATCCAGCTGACGCAGAACAATGTTCTCTATCCAATTAAATTTTCATGTGAATCCATTCAAAACACAAACTTTACCGGAAGCCAAACATCGTTTTTCCTCATTACTATTTTACCTGCAAATTCAGAATCTGACCTCAGATCCTGTTGAGTTAAGCAATCACAACTCAGTGATGTGAGAGCAAGTGGCGCCACACGGGCTCTAAATTTCAAGTCTTGGGTGCCAAAAGACACATGCTAAACACTGTGGATTTTTAACGCATTCATGAAAGGAAATGAGAGCAGGTAAGCTGGATACGAGGACTGTAAAGAGACAAGGGACTGACAAAACATTGGTTGTAGACCTATGCTTGTCAGTAAAATTAAGCAAGTGATGAAGAGGGCTATGTCTATTTATTATTTGCAAAGGGTATGAACGCGTTAAAAATTCTAGATTTTCAGCGCATTCATTGAAGTAGCTGAGAGCTCGTAAGCTGGACATGGGGATTTTACAGAGACGAGGGACAGAACACAGTAAAGAGAACATGGTAGAGTCATTTCTGTGGGGGAAAATACACCTCCTCTTGTTTGCTAGCCATTAGCGGTGCTAGATTTGGGGCTAGCAGTGTTGCCAGCTGCAATATGAGCGCTGCTATTGGTCCGTTGACATGACGTCACCATTGCCACATGTGACGAAAATAAAGCAGGTTTGACCGTACATTATCTATTCTACCGTGGGCCAGACGCACCTCCTGGTCGGAGGCAGTGAAGGACAGCCCGAGCCGCACGAAGCCTGGCCGCAGCACCTCGCTGTCGCTGTACTCCTGACGGCGGCGCAGGTCGTGGCGGCTCAGACCCGAGGGCTCGGCCAGCTCCTGCAGTCAGGGACAAAAACTGAACGTCACTTACAAGTGAAATTTAAAGGCTCAGCTATCGATTGAAACAGTATGTTCTATTAATCGAAGTAGCTAGGAAATTTTGAAGACTCTGCTAGCTCCTGCAGTGAGAGGCAAAAACTGAACGTCACTTACAAGAGCCATTTATTTAGATGTTCTGCAATCCATCGAAACTGAACGTCTTCATTAATGAAAGTGGCTAGGAAACTCTAAAGGCTCTGCTAGCTCTTGCAGTCAGATTGAACATTATATACAAAAGGAATTTACATAGATGGTCTGCTATCAATTGGAACTGAATGTCCTCATCAACTGAAGTGGTTAAGAAATTTTCGCATAGTGACTGAAAAAGCAAATAAAAATGCATAGCAGTACTTTTAGAAAATGTACAGTAATACTTTACTTCAAGTGTTCATCAAATATTCACATTTTCAATTGGCATAGTATTCACGTTTCCATATTAATTTGAATTATTAGGAATTATGTTCATCTTAAATAATTTGTTCATGACTTACTAATAACTGATGTGCTCCTGAAATGTTTCTATTATATTAATTGAAAAGGTCAGGACATGTCAGTATCCAGGTAGAAACTTTCAGCCAATATCTATACAATTTAATAGAATGGTCCGCAAATACATGAACCAAAGCGACATGTTCCCTTGATCTCATCTAGCTGCACTCTCGCACTAAATCAAATAAACTTAAAAAGGCGAAAATATACATTACCACAGTAAAATAATACAGGTGGTTGTATAAAGAAATAAATTCAAATTGAAGTTCTTGAACGATAATTCAGCATAGAACCCTATCAAGAGACACCCAAATCATACAAGAAGTCATTCAATTGCCAGTGACTTGAGCTACACCGGTGAGTTAGAATCATGACAGATCAGCACGGAGAAGAATGAAGTGAAAAGTTCCCTCTGTAGTTAAGAGCAAGTGAAGTACTTTGAAGGGTGCAGTGCTATATTGGACTGTCCATAAAATACAGTTCCCCATGTAGTGGATGTTAACCAACTGGCCTTGTGCTATTGATCTATAAAATGCAGATCCCAATGCAGTCGACCCATACAACTTGCCTGATGGAATAGATCCCAATGAAGCGGGTCTTAACCAACTGGCCTGACGGATAATGCAGATCCCAAAGCAGTGGATTTTACCCAACTGACCTAATGGATAGTATAGTTTCAAGGCAGTGGATGTTAACCAACTTGCCTGATGGTACCGATGCGCCAGCGGCTCGTTGATGCCGAGGAGGTCGAGGGCATAAGGACCAGCACAGGCGCACCCACCACGCGCCTGGACCCCGAAGAGGTCGTTGAGGAGCGCAGTGACAAAGTTGTGGTGCAGAAAGCGGCCCGTCTCGCTGTGCCTCACCATGAACGACAGGATGGGCAGGCGAGCAGGGCCGGACTCAGGGGACCCAGGGTATGCAGGTCCCAACGCCACCAGGTTTGCGGTCGATGACACGAACTCCTTTAAACGTCTGAAATTTTTTTTCATTGAGAAGACCCAATAAGTTTGAGGTCGAAGACTCAAACGCCGGAAATATTTTTTGTTCATTGAAACGACCCAATACGTGGAGTACGCAGGTCCTAAGGCAACCAAATTAGTGGTTGATGACAAACTCCTTAAATACCTGAAATATTGTCATTCATTGAGACGACCTTATATCTTTAACTATATTCAACAATATCCAAGTTATGTAGATACATGTATGCTGGTGAAAATTTAGTTCCCAGTCACTTGGCTGGGAATTTAAATGCAAATTCATTTAAATCTCTAAATTAAGAATCGCCCATAAAAACTACAAAAAATTTCACTACTGAACACAGGCAGCATCCTTGCCTCACAAGCGTTAAGGACCTGAGTATATATGATACCTGACTCTGGGCAGTATATATGATACCTGACTCTGGGCAGTATATATGATACCTGACTCTGGGCAGTATATTTGATACCTGACTCTGGGCAGTATATTTGATACCTGACTCTGGGCAGTATATTTGATACCTGACTCTGGGCAGTATATTTGATACCTGACTCTGGGCAGTATATTTGATACCTGACTGGGCAGAATATTTGATACCTGACTCTGGGCAGAATATTTGATACCTGACTCTGGGCAGTATATTTGATACCTGACTCTGGGCAGTACATTTGATACCTGACTCTGGCTAGTACATTTGATACCTGACTCTGGGCAGTATATTTGATACCTGACTATGGGCAGTATATTTGATACCTGACTCTGGCTAGTACATATGATACCTGACTCTGGGCAGTATATTTGATACCTGACTCTGGCTAGTACATTTGATACCTGACTCTGGCATCATTGATGGCGTTGATGCACTCTACGGAGATGGCCTGCTTGAGCTGCATCACGAGCCCAGCCCTGATGTCCCCCAATATGGCGGGGGTGCCTCCCTCCTCCCTCTCTTCCTCCTCCTGCAAGAAGCGATGGCTCGACCGCGACACAAAGAAGATGCTCCCACCACCGGGCAACGCGGGCACCGGGTGACGGAACAGCGACCGTTTTGCCACCAACACACCTGGGCAGAATTCAATTCATTGCATGGTGCGCCGAATATGACACATACCAAATTTTGCAGTGTATATATATAATATATAATTAATTTTACAATATAAAGAAAGGATTGAAACACACCTGTGCATAAATTAGAGATCGTTACTCTACTGGGCAATCCAAATATTGTACAAGCCTTAAAACCAAAGTTGACATTTCTGACCAGCCCAGCCGCACAGAATCTAGACTGAAGGTCACTTGAGTAAAAGCACTGGTTTGCCTATGCACAGACGATCAGCTAATAAACATTCCAGATGGGCTACCTAGTTAACCAATAGTTGAGCATCATACTTAGCGGATAGACAACCAGGTCTCGTATTACGTGGAAGATGATTCAGGAATTATACCTACTAATACACGTCGACCAATCAAGTATTACAGCAACCCAATACTCGTGACCATCACACAAACTGAAGACAATTGCAGTATCATGACTATCAATTCAAGGCCAATCAGGTACCGCACCCGTTTAAACACTTGTGACCGTTATGCAAACTGAAGACAATTGCAGTATCAAGACTATCAATTCAAGACCAATCAGGTATTGCAACTGTAAAATACTTGCGACCATCGCACAAGAAAAAGCAGATCTACAAGTGCACAACCCACCTGGCGACTGAGGTCCGCCCACGAATTTATGCAAGGAGAAAAACATGGCGTCCTTATGAGCAAAGCCACGCGTATCTCCCAGTACTACGGGATTCATGTCGAGCTCAACGTATGGGGCTGCACATGAGAAATTATTCTGTTAGGAAATATGCTTGCATGAAAAGATTATTTTATTGCGTGAGGTCTAACGCTATATATCGCATACCCAAGTTCAGTTTGAGATGTGCATATGGTTTATTGCTAAATTAAACGAATAAAAATAAGTAATACACATTAGTAACCTAACCTCACGCTATAGTACTAGCTAGAGGTAGATCTTACGGTATAGTGTGGTAGACCTCACGTGATAGTACTAGCTACAGGTAGATCTCATGCTATAGTGTGGTAGACCTCACGCTATAGCAGCACCCAACTCACTGACCGGCAGTAGCATAGTCCCAGACTACGCTACTTTCTCCAAACATACTCGCACTCACACGGCTAAACATAACCAATACATGGAGCTGACAGTGAACCAACGGACCAGCAGTGGCGTAGTCCCAGAAGGAGAGGGCGCCATACTCGTGAAGCAGCATGGTGACCGTCACAGAGTCCACCAGCACCCCTGTCACATTGCTGGCAGCGCTGAAGCATCCTATCACCTGCGCAGGGTCGCCGTGTCCCTCATCGGCCTCAGGAGCAGGTGTAGCCTGCAGCTGCTGCAGGGTTTGCCGCAGGTGGTCGAGGTCCACTGAACCTTCGGCACTCTCACGTATCCGGATCACCTGCACGTGTTTATGAAGTTTTGAATGAAATTTAGCTTTTAAGTGCATAAACCTGAAGAAATGAATGGAAGATGCTTGTTCACTGTAAAGCAGCTGCTCACGTAATAAGGCATAGAAGCAATGATTTAAAGTAAACTGGAAGGGCTGATACATGGATCTTAAACCTGTTTGATGATTCAATTCTGTATTTACAGCTGGTGAATAGTCTCTCAAACATACGATTGTCAAGGTACCTTTCATGATATAATTTTTACTGAAAAAACTGACTACGTGGACATCAATCTTGAATGCCAGTGAACATGCATGAATTATACTAGCAAATCTACTTATCCCAATAACTGTTTTCACTTGAAACTATTAACTTAATCAACAATATTCTACTTGGTTTCTAACAATTCTATTCAAGATTGATTGACCAACCCAGAGATGAACATGTCTTTATTAGGAATGTGCAATTTTGGTGAACTTGCATCAGGAAACAAGTATTGCTGTTGATCAAAACAATCCTGAAATTTCACCTGCAGCTGCAAAAGCAGATAATTCCTGCTTGAATCAACAAAGGGAAAAATTTCACCCACCCTGGCTTCAGCTTCCATTAGAAAAAAATGAAATAAAATCAACTCACATTCTGACCCAGGCCACAGACTCTAATTTGCTCAAGAAGAGAACAAAACAAAAACTTTAACTTGTGTACTAACTGAATGTGCTACTGTAGAATTATTTCAGTGACCTTAATCTAATCCTAGATTTTATAGGTAAAAAATTAAAACATTTATCCTACCATAACCATAGATCTACTAAAGAGAAAATCACACTATAGCAGCATGAACTCTATTCCTAAACATTAGCACCAGCAACTCAGTTATAGAAGTGACAAAATTGAACTTGAGATTTTACATAAACTTGACCTTAACTTCAACACAATCATGCTTTGAGAAGAAAAGGACAGAACTCCAACTCTTACCTTTGCACAACTTAATATAACTCAGAAAAGAAGAACATAGAACTGCGACTCTAACCTTTGCACCAGCTTCTCTCCATGGCAACAGTGCAGAGTGATGCAAGAAAGGCCCAGCAAGAACCAGAGGTGCTCTGCTCAGGTTGAGGCCATGCAAGAGACGCACAGCAGCACTCGTAGCTCCAGATCCAGTGAAGATCACTCGGTCTCTCTCCGATGCTCTCACAGCATTACGGACCACATCTCTCGCTTCGTGTCTGATGAAAGCAAATGATATAGAACAAGGCTTTTGAGTGCAATAAATTGTGATATTTTCAGGTCTTGAAATCTTTTTAGTATTTGTTTGTACTCTTGAGTTAGATAAAGTGTTTAATATCAAGATACAGATTCTGGTCAGGTGAAGGGTTTCCCAAGCATGCAGTAACAGGTGGATGATGTAATGATGCTCAGAAAATTTAGCACTACAGCAATCACTTTGAGTCTTAGGCAAAGGGTATATAGTTCCAGTAATTTTAAAAATTTTAAAGATAATTCAATTAAAACGAGATTGTTTTTTCCAAAAATAATGTGTTTCATCTATTGTTGTTATAAAAAAGGAATTCAAAGCATGAGATGTTACTTGCTAAATAAAAGTGATGTATATGTACAAGATCTGTCCAAATTCTTGGGCAACAACAAAAAAATCGTAACAAAACACCATAAAAAGTAGATGGGCAAGAAAACTTTTTCAATTATTATTTAATTCTTGGAAATTCTAGATCATTGAGATCTGGTTCCTGTTCACCTGAACATGGTGGTCTGCATGGCCGTGTGAGTGGCAGTGGTGTGAGTTGACCCGTAGTTGGGCAGCACGTGGGACAGCATGTGGTCCTCAATGAATTGCAATGACCGACCAGAGGCTGTGAAGTCACAATACACAACTGCAAAGGAAAAACTTTTAAAATATCTACTAAATGGGACACCAAATAATTGAAACGCCAAAAATATTAAAATTTGAATTGCATCCACGTTCTTGTAGAATTATATGGTGATTTAATAAATTATGATAAATATTAACACAATATGTTCAAAATAAAGAAATTAAAATCAGTTTTGCTGTAACTCATACATAGATAGACATAAAAACAGAAATTTTCCAAAATCTGAGTCCTTTTTTACATAACCAAAAAACTAGAAATTCAACATTTCTTAAAAAATTCCCTGAGTGAAAGTGAAGTAAGACATGAGAAATCCTACAAATCACTAGAAAGTAACCAACCTGCTGGGCTGTAAGCTCTCTTCTTTTAACTCTCCTCGTCTACAGGATTTCACCCTCTTATGGTATATACACTTTCCCATCATTACATAAGGATTAGTTTATTTTAATTGTATTTTCAATTTATTTCTATTTTGCTTCACACGTTCACTATGTGTCGGTACATGTATGTACCAACAGGTGCATTACTGAAATACATGTTGGCACATATGTGTACTGCTGCTCAATTTTTCAAAAGTTCTGAAAATAAATGTTACACCTTTGTATTTTATTAAACTGATGTAATTATCTTCACGCTACAATCACCTACTTCTGTGACTGTAGCATGAGCCAAATTGATGCAGTGATGGACAATTATTGCAACCGTTGTGAAGGAAAGACTACAAAAATAGCTATCGTAGTGAACGTGTTGAGTAGTTTTCACTAAAAGTTTTTCGAGTTTTTTTAAAGATCATGAGCAA